>OZ023335.1:5263198-5836212 GCA_964007535.1 Brachyptera risi
CTAATTAGATATATTATGATTATTAATTATACCTATATATATATATATATGAAAGTTTGGAACATATGAAATACCATTTTAAATGTTCACACAATTTGTCCCCTTGAAATATTTTTATTAATTTGATTCTTCACGAATTTTTCTTCAAGTGAATCTTTTATGGAAATAAAAGTATGTCATATAAATATAATAATTATAACTTCCAGTTATTTAATTGTAGTTAGTACCAAATAGTATTTTCCTGTACAGAATTGAATCCCTTGTTGTACGGACGAGATATTGAAAGTGTGATTTCCTGAAAACTCTGCTCTTTGCTAGTTTTCATCCTCATTCAATATGACCAGAGAATATGGTCTACGCGTAGTTGAGAAATGAGCATGGATGAATGAGCTAACAGTGCCAGTTTAAAGTCTAACACCCGTTTCGTCAGCAGTCATAAAGTAATTTTGAAATTAATTCTACATTGGGGAAATTTGAGTCAAGCTTTATTGAACATGTGTATTCTTGAATTGAAATTACATCAGAAACACTGTCATATTTTTTTGACCAAAGTTACAGCGCTTGAATGAAATATTAAGTTGCTATTTTGACTTCATTTTGGAGAAAATCAACTATTTTTCCTCATAAAATGAGTGTGATTCATATATGAGAGCAGGTGCCTATATTTATTTTTGCATAATTCCATTCATAATATCTTCATCTACAGAAAAAAACAAGTATTTTGATTGAATGTCAATACTCTTAGTATATTTTAATGATTTGTTGAATAACAAAAACGCATGAAATTTGAAGGTTGCGTGTTAAATGATAGGGAAATATCCAGTATTTGAAGTGATATAACTCAAAATTTATCCCGGTTAGCTTATCATCTGTTCGGATATTATTATCGAGCACATAAAAACGAATCGACTGACAAAAAATCATAATTTTTTCATGACCATGAGGTGATGGAGGTTAGACCGGAAGGCTTCTTTGTTGGGACTGTTGAGAACGAACAATGAATGAATGCATATTAGGGTTTTAAGGCGCATCGACAGCAAGGTCATTTAGCGCCTGTCGAAATAAGTTGCAACAAAAGGTGAGAAGTGTTATATAAAGGTGGAAGTGAAATTTAGATGAGAACACCTCAATATATTAAACTAAGACTAAACTATGTCTAAAGTGTCTAAAGACGTTATACACTAATTTGTTAAAACCGAACATGTGTGTGCTGTAAAGGGTCACACCCATGGGACTAGAATGAGAACGTTTTGTTACTTGTTCTCAGTTCAAACTCGCACTCAAATAAGAGTGGAGGAACGACAAATGTTTCTTGTTCTCGAACGAACAAAAATGTTCGATCATATCAACAACTATTCATCCAGTATGTCATTCAGGTTCATCTCCGAGAAGAGATCAACATTAAGAGGCCACAGGTGCACGTATTTCACGCCGCAAACTCTCACGGTCGTAATTTTTGAGATACCATCATGATTGTTTCTGCATTCTGTTAATAATTGAAAAATGAAGGTTACCAAATTTACAGAATTTTGAAAAAAAATTGTAATTTTTCAAATGGGAAATGAAAAAAAATCGTGTTTGCAAAAACCTAGACCTGATTATTTCTGAATACCGAAAAGAAATATAAAATATATCAAAAGTGTGAGCTAGGGAACTAACGGCGTTTATGTGAATATGAGTTTGGCGGGCTAGTCTACGGGTTGCGCCTAGCACACGATGCATGTTGAACTCGAGTCTGAAGCGAGCAAACAACAAGCCCGTGTAGAGCGCCTGCGGCCTCTTGAGGTACTTATTTATATACCTTGCACCGAAAAATCAACATTTTTTAACCCTTTTCTTTTTTGATTTAAGTTAGTCTCAATTCAGTCAGATGTGATATATTGTAATTTTTTCTATATTGTTACATTATTTTGAAGAAAGTTACAATGTTAATTGTTGAAAACAGACAAAACTTATAACAAGAAATCTCAGTTTCCATCAACACCAGAATGCTAATTTTAGTCTTATTCTGTTTGTAAGACATCGTTAGGTGAAAGTATGAAGGATCATTGTACTGTGACTACTAAAAGTATTTCATTTAAATTTTCACATGTTTGATATTTTTTTCTCGTACTTCTTGAGCAAAAATAATTCAAGATGGTAAATGAAAAAAAATCACACAGATTGCAATTATCCTTCTTACTATCTTAATCTTGTAATCAAGAAATTCAACAAACAAAAAGTAACGTTCTATCTCAATATTAAGTGGGCCTACATGAATTCTAATGAATGAATGAATATTTTGTTGGTTTTTTACTTTAGTTCAAGCGTCACAGATGGACAGATATTTAGTACAAGAAACAATTTCTCTAGAACACATAAGGCTCAATAGAGAAAGAAAGAGAAAGAGAAAAAAAAAGAGATCAACAAAAAATATAGACCTAAAGATCTCTAGAACCATAAGGCTTCCATAGAGATCGAAAAGAAGCTAACTCTAGAACCATAAGGCTTCCATAGAGACAAGAAGAGACAGAGATCAACAGAGAGAGAGAAAGAGAGATAGAGACTAATGAGTTGTCAACTATATTATCGAAGGGCTTTTTCTGTTCTTTTATAGTCAACTGAGTGGAGGAGAAGAAGAAGTGAAAGCAATTATAAGGTAGTAAGGGCTAGGGGAAATGATGTGTTTGTCAGCTAGAGAGAGAAGGAAGATAGAGGTGTTTTGTTTCTTAGGTTACATAAATAGAGGTTATGAGGGAATTACTTTGTTGTCTTCTATGAATAGAAGTTTACAGCTTGATTTGGCAAGAGAATCAATAACTTTTTCTACATATTTACATGTTGTAGGTATTATACTATATCTTAGATCAAACATTTAAATGGAAAAAATTGTACAGGCTTATCATTTATGATTGAATTATTTAATAACATTTATATTTATATGGTCATCGCGCCACGACAGTACCCCCGACTACCAAAATATTGCAACTGGTCCCAATGGAGCACTGCAATATGATGAAAAAAAGGGTGTAGAGTGAAGAAAGTTGTTGTCGAAAGACATGATGACTACATGTGATGATGTGAAACGTCAAAGGGTTTGTAGATAACCCGACTTGGATAAAAATTTAGTCGTGGAGCGATCAAGATATAATACATGCTAATTTGCACGACATGTTAAGTAATAGATGTAATAATAGTGTAATAGTATAATAGTATAATAGTGTAAGTAAACATTCATGAGTAAAAATATAAGAATAGTGAAACAATAATAGTTAAATAGTGAGAATAGTCAAATAAAATATAATATTCCAACGAAAACATAGAAAAGAAACTGAATACCAATAAGAACAATAATAACAAGATATAAATAATTATATGTTCCTGAATATATATATATATACATATATATATATATATATATATATATATATATTTATATATATATTTATATATATATATATATATATATATATATATATATATATATATATATATATATATATATATAAATATATATATATATATATATATATATATATATATATATATATATATATATATATATATATATATATATATATATATATATATATATATATATATATATATATATATATATATATATATATATATATATATATATATATATATATATATATATATATATATATATATATATATATATATATATATATATATATATATATATATATATATATATATATATATATATATATATATATATATATATATATATATATATATATATATATATATATATATATATATATATATATATATATATATATATATGTATATATAATATATATATGTATATATATATATATATATATATATATATATATATATATATATATATATATATATATATATATATATATATATATATATATATATATATATATATATATATATATATATATATATATATATATATATATATATATATATATATATATATATATATATATATATATATATATATATATATATATATATATATATATATATATATATATATATATATATATATATATATATATATATATATATATATATATATATATATATATATATATATATATATATATATATATATATATATATATATATATATATATATATATATATATATATATATATATATATATATATATATATATATATATATATATATATATATATATATATATATATATATATATATATATATATATATATATATATATATATATATATATATATATATATATATATATATATATATTGATAATGAATGTCTGGTCAACAGATGTGAAAAAAACGGAGGATAATGAAATTTGCCGTGAAATGGCCAAGTAATACTTTAGAGTTGAAATTAATTGCAGGAGTAGGTTCATTGAATTGCTAGTTAACACTGATGAGAATTTGGGTATAATTTGATTTTTTCAACGACGATATAAGTTCAACACAATATTACGGTCGGAGCACACAAGGTCCATCAAGTAACTTGGAGGGCGGTAGTGTCCACTTTGCTTACGTCACATGTTCACGAAGGGTAGATTGTTGCGAGCCTTGTTGGTAATTGTTTATGCGTGCTCTGGTTCGTGTGGAATAGTAGACGTGATTTGTGGGACCGTTGACCTTCTGTTCTGTGGCCTGTGTGTCGAGTTGTAGTATTGTGTCGTCCCACATCGTCGGAGAAGATGATCCATTCTAGAAAATGAAATAGATAACGGTAGTGTGTGTGACATGGGGTGAACGGGGGGGGGGGGGGGGGTTAATGATTGACAAGTAGCGAGAATAAGTGAAGGTCATTTTCACTTGTGTGGCTAGACATGATTTTGGTATTGATAGAAAGTGATGACAGGTGATAAATTGATTGTAATTAATGTGGAGAATATAATTAAATGAATTGAATTCAGTTGGTATTTTCAATTTCACATTGTTAGTCTCTAATAAGATTGGTAGTGTATATGATTAAATCAGTCGAAAGGCAGGTGGTACCTTGAATGCAGTTTAAAAATATGAAATTGAGCAAATGAAATCAGTCTGAATGTAGTTATATAGATATATATATATATATATATATATATATATATATATATATATATATATATATATATATATATATATATATATATATATATATATATATATATATATATATATATATATATATATATATATATATATATATATATATATATATATATATATATATATATATATATATATATATATGAGTAGGTAATAGAGAATAATAAGATTGCATAAGTATATCTGTGGTAGGCCCAATGGCATTATTATTTGTTGATTACTATACTTGGTAGTGTCAAGACAAAAATATAATGTGATTGTTGTCTATTTATGAATAGAACAAAGTATCATGAATGATCAGTATAGAATTGTATTTTAGTCGTTTATTTATCAATGTAGCCTATAACAAAACGATTTAGGATCAGCAAAATAATAATAATTTCTGTATTTCATTTTCAACAAAGAAAAACATTTATAAGATATTATGATAGTTCAATAATATGGAAACGTTAGTGAGATGTTGATGAAAAAATGGAAGTTAGAGTCAATCCAATTGGTTTTTGGGATTACTTTGATAAACTTTTGAAATTAAGTCATGAGACATTAGTTTTGAATAACGATGTTTCCATATTTGTACTACTGAATATGTTATTAATGTGATTGTTTGTACTTAACTTAATGTGACTGCTTGTGAGAAGAGTCGAGGTGTCCGGGAGTTGATCAGTCTTTGAAGTGGATGTTGATACGATTGTAGCTGGTGCGGCGTGAATGACAGGAGGTAGATCATGGTTGCATGGTGAGATCTCTGGTACCGATTTGATGTTGGTGATCCTTGATATTGTTGATGGCCGTGGCAGTGGTGGTGATTGTCTCGACTGGAGAGGATTCCTTTACTAAGGTTTTTATACAAGGTAGGGCGGGAGGGTATTTTCCGTAAGTATGGGAATATGAGTGGATTTTCTGGGAAAAGTCTTTTCTTAGGGCTATTTCCCATGGAGTGCGTAAATAGGAGGCAAGGAGGCGTTGCTTGGTGAGGTCGAGTATTTGGTATTGTTGTCGGAATAGTGAAGCAATGAGGCTGGGATCGGGTTGGGGTATGTGGTTCGGGAACGATGCGGGTGGGATGATGTGCTGATCGGAATAACGAGAATATATTGAAGTATATTCTCGTTCGAGATAGTTGAGGTGATCAATCACCTTTTTTGATGATATTGTTGAAGGTGATGGCATCTGTGTAGTGGATGACGTCGTTGCAGTTCGTGGCGTCGTTGCTTCTTGTGTGGCGTCGTTGCTTCTTGTTTCCCACACAGTGCCCAGTGTTTGAAGAAGGGCTTTATGGCAGAGTGTGCAGCGTGAGCGCTTGGTCCTCGGCATGGTTGTAAGAGTGATGTATTGAGTTGGGGAGGTTTATGCATATATAGGAGTAAGTGAAAAGGTGTGTTTTTGTGTGGAAATAGGCTGAGTATTGATCAATGATTTTTTCAGGGAGTTATGTATTGGATTTCGAAAGGTTTGACAATTTCTCTAATCGGATATTTGAGGGAATGGAAACAATAATGGATGGAATTGTTGTTAGGTGATAGGTTATTCATTACGTTTTTCTCTTGGAGGATTCACGATATCACGAAAAGATTGTGGTACCCGATCTCTTAAATGATAACGGGTTCTAATTGAACGTCTGGGAGACTCTGTTATTAGGTTTTGGCTTAGTATTGGTTCCCTATTTCTGAGTGTAGCTGAAGGGTGTAAAACTTGCGTGGGGGTAGAAATATTTTGTAATGGGGTGAAATCAAGTGGAGGGGATTGTATGATTGCAGGAGTACTTGATGAGAAGGGTGGTGGACTTGTAGTGCTATTCAAGGTATCGTCCCTTGAAGTGGGGTAGGAAGTGTGAGGTGAGGATGAACTTTGGGGCAATGGTTGCTGTGGTAGGTGAGGAGAGGTTGTAGGGTGGATGTGACTGTTGGAAAAATAGTCGTCGTCAGGATCAAATGTGAGAGGAATGGTTTCGTCGAGATTAGAAAATGATATTGGTGTCTGGAAGAGGAGGTCATCTAGGTGTTCTGTGACAGCTGTTAAGTCTTCATTGAAACTTTCGGGGTGGAATGTATGAAAATGCTTTGGACGGTTGACATGGGTAGATTGTATTTTTCCAGTATAGACATGTCGTATGGAAAAATCGACAGGACCTAGTTGGTCTATGACTCTATAAGGACCGTTCCATAGGCGACCTAACCTGCGTGTTATTCCCTTTTTCACCACTGGGGTATACAATAGAACTAGGTCTCCAATGTGTATGTCAACTGGTTTACTTGTTTTATTGTGATATTTCTCATTTTTATCTTTACTACGAGATATGTTGATTCGAGTTGTTTCAAAGGCTCGTTTCAATCTCTCGTGGAGTTCAGTAGGGTAATGATCTTGTTGGGTGGTTTCTAGTGGACGAGTAATTGTATCAAAAGGAAGATTGATGTCAAAACCATGTAGTAAATAGAATGGGGTATATCCTGTGGTAGCTGATATGATACTTCTCATAGCTAGTAACACATATGGGATCTGTTCATCCCAATCGGTCTCGTCAGCATAATGGGACATGATGTCAGCTATTACCCTGTGTATTCTTTCTACAGCTCCATTAGTGGATGGTTGGTAGGCCTGTGTAAGGAGTCTGTCAATTTTTAGTAATCTACAAGTTTCAGCAAACATTTTACTAGTGAACTGAGCACCTCGGTCAGTGAGGAGCGCTTCGGGGCAACCGTATTTAGAAATTATTTCTGTGACAAAAGCTTTGGCTACATTCCTAGCTGTGATGTTGGCTAAGGGGATAATCACGGGATACTTAGTGAAGTGGTCTACAATAGTTAGGAGATATCGATTTTGTCGTTTGGTGGGTAGCATAGGACCTACTATGTCCATTGACACGCGTTGCCAGGGAGTTGTCACTTCCTCAAAACGCTGTAAGGGTGCCCGTGTTCGACCCACGGGGTTTTTCCTCATTTGACAGGACATACAATTTGTGCAATAGGTAGCTATATCTTGATGCATGGCTCGCCAAAAGAAACGAGAACTGATGAGGTCAGTGGTACGGTGTTTACCTGCATGTCCGGCAAATGGTAGATCATGATAGGTCCGAAGGATTTTATTCTTAAGTGAGGATGGTATAACTAATCGATCATTGTGATCTGGATCTGTGCTATATTTGTATAGTATTTTCTCTTCATCAAGGTAGAACTGTCTTTGATCTGGGGGTTTTGTTTCTAGGGTTGTTATGATCGACTGAATTTCTTCATCACGATCCTGTTTTTCTTTTTATTAAGTGTCTATCTAGGAGAGGTTCCACAGGTGGTTTTGTTTGTTCCCGATTAATATTAACCTTGAGTCTGGATAGGGCATCTACATGTGAAATGGAGCTCCCTGGGCGATGTTCAACGTTGAATGTATACTCGGCTAAGGTGAGGGCCCAACGGGTTTGCTTACAATTTGGTTTTGGGAGAGAAAGAAGCCATTTTAATGATCTGTGGTCTGTATACACAGTGAAGTACCTTCCATAGAGGTAACAATTGAAGAATTTAATGCCGAATAGGACAGCAAGAAGTTCCCGTTCTGTTGTTGAATAATTACATTCCGCAGTATTCAATTGTCAGGAAGCGTACCCAATAGGTCGCTCTTCACCATCTATCTTTTGTGATAGAACTGCAGCAATGGCATAACCCGATGAGTCTGTTGTGAGACAGAACTCTTTGGTGAAGTCAGGGTAGGCAAGTACGGGATCAGTACAAAGAGCCGTTCTAAGAGTCTGGAAGGCTTTTGTATGCTCCATTTTCCAAACAAAGGGGGCATCCTTTTTTGTTAACAATGCGAGAGGTTTAGCAATGTGCGCATAGTTAGGGATAAACCTTCGATAATAACCGGTTAAACCCAAAAAACCTCGAATTGTTCTAAGATTCGTGGGTTGGGGGTAATCAAGAATGGCAGTAATCGTACGAGGGTTTGGTTTCACTCCATCTGCAGTGATAAGGTGACCTAGATATTCTACTTCGGTCTGTAAGAAATGACATTTGTCTGGGCGAAGTCTCAGATTTGCATCTCTTAATCGATCTAAGACTAAAGCTAGTTTTTCTACGTGTTCTTCTACAGTACTTGACCAGATAATTAGATCATCTATATAGATAAGAACAGTATTCCCAGTTAGTCCACTGAGAACGGTATCCATCAATCTTTGCCAGGAGGCTGGGGCATTACATAAACCAAAAGGGAGGCGTTTGTATTGCCATATGTCTGTGGGGGTGCAAAACGCTGTTTTGACCACATCTTCAGGTGCTATTTCAATGTGATTATAGCTTGAGTGGAGGTCAAGGGTTGTAAAATATTTAGCGTTACCGAGAAGATCCAAAGTTTCGGGTATGTTAGGTAAAGGATAACTGTCCTTCACAGTGACAGAATTTAGTTTACGGTAATCGCACACCATTCTGTATTCCTTTTCACCGCTAAGGGTGCGTTTTGGCAAAAGGAGCATGGGGGCTGCCCATGGTGAGTAAGAGGGTTCTATAATACCTTTAGAGAACTAGTCAGAGATAATATCATCCACGATTTTTCGCTGGATGTGAGGAATGCGATAAGGTGGCCTCCTTATCGGCATTGATGATCCTGTATCAATTCGGTGTTGAATTGTGGGATGTTTCCCGATCTCATCTCCGGTGAGGAAGAAGAGATTTGTGTACTGGACCAAGACTTTTTCACTAATTCTTGGTGGTGAGAGGAGAGATGATCAAGTTGGCACTTTTCTGCAATGATCGCCTCACGTTCAGCTTTTGATTGACCTGCTACTATGGCATTATCGCCTGTAGTTAAGGTAGCGACACGTGAACCGTCAGTACAGATTAAGTCCGTATTGATAGTATCATCCATAGGTTGAACGCAACCGAGGACAGTGTTTTTAGGTATAACTAATTCTCTATCAACTATATTTAATAACCTAATTTGAAGAGTTAAATCTTTCCTTTCATTGATCAACAGTCTAGCGCAACTAAGGCCATGGACATTCACTTCATGGGGTTCAAACAAAAGTGGCATTGGTATGTCTGGAGAGGTAGCTAATCTTTTTTTTTGTTTGCCCATGCCCAAGTATTCTCATCGAGGAGGAATGGTTATTTGGGAGGTGACTCGAACGGAGGTTCTGTTGAGTAATTTGGGGGAAACGGGTGTGGAACTGCTGGTATTTGCTATGCTTTGTTTAGGAGTCACGGAGACTTCTTTGGGTACTGTAATACTCACTACCGGTGATTTAGTAGAACGTGCACTTTCTATTTCGTCACGGAGGTGGGCAACTTTGAAGAAGGCGTCTTTTGGGGGGATTTTTTGATACACGGAAATGTGTATATCAGTGTCTTCGAATATCTCAGATATTTCCCAATTGAATGGGTCTATGTTTCCTTCCACTTGAGGTATTGCTAACCTTTTTATTTCATGTACTTGACAATGATGTTTTAAGTTTTGGAGGGCTGCTAGATAATCATGGTAACTAGTCGTAGCGGAAGACGTAGTCTTCGTGATCAAGTAACAATTGAATCGATCCTCTGTGTAATCGTACATTATGTTACCTAATGATTTTTTCGGGGTGAATATTGTATTTACTCTAGGGGCGCGAGATGTTAACTGAGGGAGTTTGTTTGGTAGGATCGATTGGTCTAAAGCTATGTAGTGGACAAGTGTTGTATAACTTGGTACCGTGGTCAACTCTGCATCTATCTCAGTGAGGTTAAACTGTTGAGGTGGTTTGGGTGGGGGAGGAGGTAGTCTTTTGGACCACAATGAGAACACCTGGTTTTGTCCGTAGGGTACTCGGTTATGGCCATCAATTAAACATTTTTGTGTTCCATCTAAGCTAAGTTGAAAGTGATTGAATTAATCAAACCCTATAATTCCACCATCTCCCATATCCAGTTGTTTTTGACCTACTAGAAATGGAAAATCGTAGATTTTATTTCCTAGTTGGATTTTCACATCGGCTTTCCCAATAATAGGCAAGGGGTCTCCTGTAACGTAGTATATGGCTCGTTTACTATATCTAATAGGTATTTGTCCTTCAGTGAGAACGGATTCGTGAATTATTGACACATCAGCTCCTGTATCGACCAAACGTGGGTAGTAAATACGTGTTTCGGGGTTAGTTGATCCAAGCACGTATACTGGGATACTGGGTTTATGTGAAACTGGTGTCACTTGAATGTTGGAATTTACTACGATCCGTTTTTGGGCTACAGCGGTTGAAGGCGCTATGCTGAGCCGGGGGGGAAATTTTGTGTCTGTTGAAGTCTGAAAGAAGGCATAGAAGTATGTGTTGGGGGTAGATGGTTAGAGGGGGGGTTGTGTTGATTATTGTTCCAAGTCCGATATTGATTTGAAGATGAGCGTTGAGGTTGTTGTTGGGTTCCACTATAGCATCGGGGTTCGCGACATTCGGTAATCAAGTGTCCGATCCGTTTACAGTACCGGCAAACCTTCTGCTGATTCTGATCTGTCATGTCACTCTGGGGATTTGTCAAAGGGCTGTTTTGAGGGGTAGTGTATGGAGTAGCACAACGGTTTGCGAAATGACCGTGGCCGCCACACCGGTAACAGATAACTGCTGTGTAAACAGGTGTGGTACTTCCAGTGTTTGGGGGTTTTGGGGCCACTATGTTAGTAGGTGTGGTTACACTAGATGAATCACTTGTTTTCAACTGATTAGTATTATTGTTAATGGGTTTGATATTTTTTCCTGTAAGGTGTGAGGTTACTGCTTTTACTCTATGTCGGTCTAGACGTTGGGTTTCGAATAGGTCCGCGAGTTGTAAGGCGTCGCCTATATTCTGTGGTTCCTGGATAAATATTTGAGAGCGGCCATTTTCCTCTCGCAGCCCATCGAGGAAGATGGAAAGTATGGCATTTTCTATAAATGCTCTATTTACTGCTTATGTCTCTGTATATGGATGAAGGGGATCGACTACTCTGGGTCTTGGTGGGGCCAAAATCATCCCGGCCTTTCTTATTCGAATTAGAAAGTTTTTGGCAGTTTCCCCGGGTAGTTGCAAACATTGGAAGAAGGCTGTGTATGGGGTTTTCCTACTTGGTATTTCTTTGAACCATGTTTTGAAGGAAGTAATAATGCGATCCCACTCTGCATTTTGAAATTCGGGATTGGTATTATAGTAATCTAGAGCAGGTCCTGTCAGACGTAATTCGAATACGCTTAGACGTTGGTTATTGCTCCAATTTCCTAGGACTTGAGCGGCGTCTAGTTCACGCAAAAACTCTGATAGTGGGAGGGTGTTTGGAAGTCCCGAAAACTTTTGAACCATACCCATGATTCCTCCTACATTACTCCTTTCTGGTGGAGGGGGTGGTATGTCGTGATCTTGCTCTTGCTGTTGGTCATGATTATTCATATTGCCATTATTGGTGGAGTTAATAATTGGATCGCCCTCTGACATGATGGTTTAGTGTTGGTGGATACGTATTTTCACAGAACCTATTGTTGGCACAAGTAATTTTATCAATAATTTGGTTCTGTATTCCGAAAAAAAAAGAATTCTGTTATCAAAAAATAAAAAAAATAAAATTTTTTTGGGAAAGAAAAAAAATAGAATTTATTTTTGGAAATTGTTCATGAATCTAACAGGAGGGTTGTTTTTATGCAACTCTATCCCAAACCACTGTCACCATTTTATGTCACGGGGCGCGAGCTATTTTGACAATTAGAACATTAACAAGGGTGAGCGAGCTCACCCTTGGACGCCCTCATATAGAAAATTGAACCTCAAATTGATTGTTTCTATTGACAGAAAACCTTAAATGGATTCTTCTGTAAAAATAAATTCCTAAATTGATTGTTTCTTTTGACAGAAATCTTAAATACATTGCTTCTATTTACAAAAAATCGTTACAAGATTTCTTCTATTGACATAGAATCCTGAATTAACTTTTCTCATCAACAGAGTAGAGTAGGCCCACCTTTGATATTTTACTTATAGGCGTAATAATCTAATACTTTTATTAAATGCTTATTTTTCTATGTTATACTTAACGACCCCACTATTAGCTAGGTTATGGAGGGTACAAATGAGCAGGAGATGAAAAACAGTGAGCTGATGATAGATGAAAGAACATTTAAAAATGAAACACACTTTACTCAGGATTTGAACATGCGGCCTTGGAACCAGAAGAAGATGCGCTACCTCTAGAGTCTAGACCAAGGAGGACGGTTAAAATGCTTCTGTTGGCAGAAAGCCTTCAATATATATATATATATATATTACTTCTGGAGAAATAAAACCTTGTAATTGTATTACAACCTTGCGTTGTGTACAGAAACCTAAAAAAAAAATGCGAAAGCAATATCTGTATGTATAGTGTATTTGTATGTATAGTTTGTATGTATGTATAGTGTACCACAAATGGTGTTGATAGTCAACATGCATATTATTTTCAAAGCATGAACAAATGGCCTAAAGTCCATTCATATAAGCGTGTTAGGGCCGATGCACAATATGCCGACAAATCCTCCAGACACCTTTCTGCTGGATAACTCTATCGGCCACTTTTGTTGGCGTTTTACAAGTGACCGATTTCCGACAACCTTACAAAACCAATAACATTTAGAAGTTGGTATTGAATTTTGACTGCTTTTTGCCATAATCGAACTCATCGAACGCTCGAGTTATGAGCTACCTTCGTTCAGCTTTGTCTTTGAGAGGTCTTCAAAACCGTGTGATGACAGATGACACTTTCGACATTGGGATTGTATTTTTCAATTTTGAGGTAAGAAATGAATTTACGTTCTGTTTAGTCGTATTTTTTGACAATTGCAATCAGGCAAGCATAAGTCGAGAGATTGAATTTGATGATTTTTCACAGTTGATTTAATGTTTAGAGGTTATAGGCCTAGGCCCGGACTTGGGCCCATACCCTTGTAGGTTGTGATTTCCTCGAAAGAGGGTTAAAGGAATAAACACTACTACTACTACTACTACCATTCCAACTAAATGCTTATAGGCTACCTGAGACAATGAATAACTAGACTCGGACCTAGTAAATATATGACCTAGGCACACCCTATATTTTCACAGCCAGAAGTACCTCATTTGGAGTTACATACATGTAGGCCTAGACCATAAATATTGTATAAACATAGGGGCTAGGCCTAGTTCTCGATTCATCTTGCCCGAGACCATTGATTATGTAAGGTTACAAATTCAATGCCGAGACCTAGCCTACTTGAACAAACGAAACTGTGGTGTAAGAGAGGAATCGTGAATTGTGTAGTGTCGACCTTGAGCTCATTACTTAATCTCTGTCAGATTAAATATTGAAATATTCATCAATATTCATTGTATCTACATATACAGATGGAAGCTTGGATTCGTTTGAACGCTTTGCCGCGAACAGCACGGAAGAGCATGAGTTGGGAGGGCGATTGAGGTTGCGTTGATCATTTCTTCATGGAATGACAGACTCCCGTGGATGACATCCGAGACAACTTGCCACAGACGTATGAGTAGAGACAAAGGTTTGTAAGCCTACTCTTGACATTGAATTTTTTTTTTCATTTTTTTATTCGTGTTCTCACAAAGATTTCAGTACAATTTCGTAGACCCGCAAAGTCACAAAAAGTTGACTTGTCTGCAGGTCTACTAACATTTTATACATAAGAAAAACAAATTACAAATAAGTATATCAAGTCTGAACACTTACGCACGTACATTTTGATAATAATGATGAAAATATCAATTTTAATAAAAAAATAATCATAGGGCCTAGTGACAAGAATCCACATTTTGAAATTATGGACTATTTTCAGTTATTTGGAATATACACTGTGAAATGAAATAGTTTTATTTCTCATGAAATATAAGATAAATTGATAATATCCATTTTTTTAATTCTATTCTTACTGTGGATATTAATAACCACTATTAATATTAATATTATACTAAATTTAACAGGAATTCATGTTGTAACGTTATCAATACCGGTAGGCGATTCTCTCAACTGCAGTAGACCTTACTACTGGCATGGCTCATAAATGATATACCAGTAAAAGTCAACAATATGCTAGCAACGGTCTACTATAAGGTACCGTAAAACTATACCGGCTTAAGAATACGGACTGTAGAATATTCTTGTAGCACTAAATTCACTGACACGCCCCCTATTTATTTATTTCATTTTGATTCTGTTGAACAACCCCACCAACAGCTACGAGGGTACAAATAGCCACACACAATAATTTCAATGCTTATTTTTATTTTATTACACATCAAATCACACTTCATAGGCCTACAAAATTCTCAAAAGTATTTGAGCATCCAGTGAGAATATGTTGTAGGGGAGCAAATTAAATTACATGTAGTAACCGGTCTTTTGAGGAATAAAAAAATCATCAATATTATCAATATTTAATATTATCTAGTTTTCTTATACTGTCAAATATTCACAATATTCTATCAAGTCTCATCAGAGAAGAGGAAGAAATTGATCATAGTCCAATAGTAGGCCTAAGGAGTCATGGAATTACGTAATTCCTACGTCCGAGCGTTAAACAAAGACCTTGGACAGAATGGTCGATTGTGTGTATTCAAGTTGACAATTCGTTTGTGTTTGAATAAATATTTACCTCAACTACCGGTTGATAGATTTGAAAGTAATGGGCCGAATATTATCACATTTTATTCAATTTAATCGAGGTCCAGTTGAATTTAATATTAGTTCAATTCAATTTCAGTAGGCCTTCTGAAATACCATTTCAATTCCAGTTTTGAATAGTTTATAACATTGTTTGTGTTTTTTAGGAGATTCTGTGTATGGAAATGAACCTTGACTGCTGCTACCAATCCTAAACGCAGTTCCCGGCGCTTTAGAAGAGCATCACACCACAGTGCACTGCCGTACATTTTTTCTTCAATAATTTATAGGCTTAAAATTATATCATTCATTATTTGTGAAGGGAATAAATATCAATCAGTTGGTTATTTAATGCGTGTAAATGAATCTTCATTTGAATACCTTGTATTGATCTAGGCCTATATTTTTTCATGAATGTGTTTTGGTATGTTATTATTTCAGGTATTTGGCCGCTTTTGCTTCAGCAATCAGAACAAGAGTTCCATCCATTTTTAATGAGGCCCCTGCTTTCGTATTGAGAGAGCAATTCAACATTTTGAATTGAAGTCATTTTTGCCTCCTCCATATTCTGACATTTTCACGTTGCACGGTCGAATGCATCGTCATCTGTACGTATTCTCTTCTTCGGCGTCGAAACAACAGATTATGAATAGAATATGTGAAAAGTAAATTATTCAATTGGATTAGGTGAATATATTTTTTTTATCAACATCGAAACTTGATGCAAAATTATTGTTTCCCAATTGAAGGTAGGATTGTTTGATCGGGGCACCACAAGGGCGATCTCACCACCCCATACATGGATTATACATTATAGGCATACACGGATTATATCAAAACATGAACTGTCGTTTGATTTCATATTTGGAAAAAAAGCAACTACAACTAGGTAATGTCTCGAGTGTAAATAATAACTAAACGGTAAAGTAATTTCAAAACAATTAACGATTTCATGTTATAGTAATTATTATACATTCACACGTAGTAACAAACAGTGAGAAAAGTCGAGTGAAAATGGAATGTCAACTTTACATGCGAGGCAGAAATATAGATCGGTAAAGGAAATTCGCTTGTAATATTTTATTTACAATTTTACATACACATTGTCAATTTACAAAGACGGTGAATAAATGTGAATACAAAAGAGGTGGTAAAGTTCAAATTGAAGAATGTTCAAAGTATGATAAATGCAGATTGTTAACAAAGGAACTTATGATTGTGATATTACAACCCTTCGATCTGTCATTATCTCTTCAAATATTCACTCTTCATGTGTTGCGGGAGGCGAGGGGAATTTAGGACCCGGTTCGATCCCTGCCGCCTTCCACCTTTACAGGGGTTTTCATGATTTCCCTCTGTAGTCCAGGCTAATGCTGGGATGGTTCCCACAATATAGGCCACGACTGCTCCCTTCCCACTATCCTTCCCATTACTCAAGAAACCTTCATCTCATTAATCATCCATCCGACGCCAATAGATCTTGGCTATCATTACAGTTTGCCGTTAAAACCCAATACTGTATAGAAAACTTGAGACACTATCTCGTATTTTGTAAATTTTAAATACATTTTTTAAATGTATCTTGTATCTGAAATAGGCCTACTCAAAATTCAAGTATCTGTATGTAGTTTTCAGATACTTGAAGTTGACCGGGTTTCCAGTTCCGATTCTGTTTTGTCGTCCAACACGATATCGGTACGATTTTTGTCATGCCTATTTCCACTTGGCTGTGTCGTAACGTTTTCGTGACGTCGTAGTCATAGCCGTCATTACCTCGACTCACGGCTTCTTTGAATGTGAGAAATTGAGCTGTCAGAATACAATATATATTTTTTAAATAACATCGAAACTTGATACAAAATCATTGTTTCCCAATTAAGGCCAACGATGAAAGGTAGGATCGTTTGGACGGGGCACCACAAGGGCGATCTTATTACCCCAAGAATACAAATTGACACACTTTTCTCAGGTCGCGCCGTTGTAATTATACAAACACGGAGATTGTCCTGTACCATCTGAATAAATAATTCTACTTTAAATGGCATAGCAATTCTGGATACAAAATCTAAGACCGTGATTCTAAAAGTGTGGTGATGTTTGAAATTGCAGTTAGGATATGTGGATCGAAGTTTTTGTGAATCGATTCTTTTTTTGGTTTTTTTGGTGGCAATATAAATCCAAACAACCGGAGCCAGATGGATTGCAATCGCAGTGTAACTTAAGGTGATCGTAATTTCGGACGACAAAAGTTGGAAGTTGAGTCAATAATCACGGGACCGAAACGATGTCGTAAACCGGCATGTTTTTAGGTGAATACTGGCTTGTGATTGTCCGTTGGGAAAATTGTGTCGGACAACAAGAAAAAATTGGTAGGCCTACTGGAAACCCTGCTTCAGAGTATTTTTCCCATGTCTGATTACACTGTAATCTTCGAGTTTAATAAATATTTTGACTTTATTCTCAAGGCCATCGAAAAATGAGAAGAACTACTTCTGTCAAATGAATATGATAATTTCAATTAACTAATGCAGACCCATCAAACTTGGTTGATTATGAACTCATCAAAAATTAATTCAACATATTTTGACCGGTTTATTTTAATAGTCCGCTTTAATTCTGTAATTACACCAACGTTTGGAAAAAGTTTTGATTGGTTACACACTCTCTTATATGTATACCACATTCCCACGTACAAAAGAGAACATAAAAACGAAGCCCGATTTTGTTCGTCAAGTGAAATGAAGTCTTGGCTCCATGGAATAGAAAAATCGACAACAATAATCTGTTGGTGGGGCATTTAACAAGCAATAATCAATCAATCAGTATGGTTGAATGTATTATTTCATTTTGTCATGACTCACTTGCAACTCATTGTCACTAAAAACTAGGAATACTCAACATGATAAACTATGTGTTTGTTGCATGTAAGAAGAGCGATCTACACACAAAAATGTATTTTTCTCATCATGTGACAACTGATTGTGAAAGTTTGGTAGCGTATTTGCAATTACTGCCTCAATATGCATGAGAGTGACATCGCTCATCCAATAATTGAATTCGGAAATGCCCAGACTGAAATCTTTAATTTTTCATATGACTTTGTCGTACTCTACAACAATCAGTGTAGTAGTAGTATAGTAGATATTCATTCAATGCTATTTTTTTTACATAGGCCTACATACATGGTTACAAAAAATGACATGAGATTGGATAATAAAACAAAGTGTTCACAATCTAAAAGTAAAGAACGCAAGTAATATTTAAATTATTAAATCACTCGATAGTGTGATTAAATTACTATGTAGGCTCATGTTGAATGTCATCTAACATCTAACACGGCGGCTGGACGACGAATGTATGATGTTTGTTGGAGCGCGAGGTCGGAGAGCCCGTGTTTTTAGGCCCAGAATAAATCATCTAACACGGCGGCTGGACGGTGAATTGTTGATGTTTGTTGGAGCGCGAGGTCGGGGAGCCCGTGTTTTCAGGCCCGGAATGAATCATCTAACACGGCGGCTGGACGACGAATGTATGATGTTTGTTGGAGCGCGAGGTCGGAGAGCCCGTGTTTTTAGGCCCAGAATAAATCATCTAACAAGGCGGCTGGACGACGAATGTATGATGTTTGTTGGAGCGCGAGGTCGGAGAGCCCGTGTTTTTAGGCCCAGAATGAATCATTTAACACGGCGGCTGGACGGTGAATTGTTGATGTTTGTTGGAGCGCGAGGTCGGAGAGCCCGTGTTTTCAGGCCCGGAATAAATCATCTAACACGGTGGCTGGACGGTGAATTATTGATGTCTGTTGGAGCGCGAGGTCGGAGAGCCCGTTTTATTAGGCCCAGAATAAATCACCTAACACGGTGGCTGAACGACGAATGTATGATGTTTGTTGGAGCGCGAGGTCGGAGAGCCCGTGTTTCAGGCCCAGAATGAATCACCTAACACGGTGGCTGGACGACGGATGTATGATGTTTGTTGGAGCGCGAGGTCGGAGAGCCCGTGTTTTTAGGCCCAGAATAAAGCACCTAACACGGTGGCTGGACGACGAATGTATGATGTTTGTTGGAGCGCGAGGTCAGAGAGCCCGTGTTTTTAGGCCCAGAATGAATCATCTAACACGGCGGCTGAACGGTAAATTGTTGATGTTTGTTGGAGCGCGAGGTCGGAGAGCCCGTGTTTTCAGGCCCGGAATAAATCATCTAACACGGTGGCTGGACGACGAATGGATGATGTTTGTTGGAGCGCGAGGTCGGAGAGCCCGTGTTTTGAGGCTCAGAATGAATCATCTAACACTGTGGCTGGACGGTGAATTGTTGATGTTTGTTGGAGCGCGAGGTCGGAGAGCCCGTGTTTTCAGGCCCGGAATAAATCATCTAACACGGTGGCTGGACGACGAATGTATGATGTTTGTTGGAGCGCAAGGTCGAAGAGCCCATGTTTTTAGGCCCAGAATAAATAATCGAACACGGCGGCTGGACGGTGAATTGTTGATGTTTGTTGGAGCGCGAGGTCGGAGAGCACGTGTTTTCAGGCCCGGAATAAATCATCTAACACGGTGGCTGGACGACGAATGTATGATTTTTGTTGGAGCGCGAGGTCGGAGAGCCCGTGTTTTTAGGCCCAGAATAAATCACCTAACACGAGGGCTGGACGACGAATGTATGATGTTTGTTGGAGCGCGAGGTCGGAGAGCCCGTGTTTTTAGGCCCAGAATAAATCACCTAACACGAGGGCTGGACGACGCATGTATGATGTTTGTTGGAGCGCGAGTTCGGAGAGCCCGTGTTTTCAGGCCCAGAATGAATCATCTAACACGGTGGCTGGACGGTGAATTGTTGATGTTTGTTGGAGCGCGAGGTCGGAGAGCCCGTGTTTTCAGGCCCAGAATAAATCATCTAACACGGTGGCTGGACGGTGAATTGTTGATGTCTGTTGGAGCGCGAGGTCGGAGGGCCCGTGTTATCAGGCCCAGAATAAATCATCTAACACGGTGGCTGGACGGTAAATTGTTGATGTCTGGTGGAGCGCGAGGTCGGAGGGCCCGTGTTATTAGGCCCAGAATAAATCATCTAACACGGTGGCTGGACGACGAATGTATGATGTTTGTTGGAGCGCGAGGTCGGAGATCCCGTGTTTTCAGGCCCAGAATAAATCATCTAACACGGTGGCTGGACGACGAATGTATGATGTTTGTTGGAGCGCGAGGTCGGAGAGCGCGTGTTTTAAGGCCCAGAATAAATGATCTGACACGGCGGCTGGACGGTGAATTGTTGATGTTTGTTGGAGCGCGAGGTCGGAGAGCCCGTGACTTTAGGGCCGGAATAAATAATTTAACACGGTGGCTGGACGGTGAATTATTGATGTCTGTTGGAGCGCGAGGTCGGAGAGCCCGTGTTTTTAGGCCCAGAATAAATCATCTAACACGGTGGCTGGACGGTGAATTGTTGATGTTTGTTGGAGCGCGAGGTCGGAGAGCCCGTGTTTTCGGGCTCAGAATAAATCACCTAACACGGTGGCTGGACGACGGATTGTTGATGTCTTTTGGAGCGCGAGGTCGGAGAGCCCGTGTTTTTGGGGCCAGAATAAATCATCTAACACGGTGGCTGGACGGTGGATGTATGATGTTTGTTGGAGCGCGAGGTCGGAGAGCCCGTGTTTTTATGGCCAGAATAAATCATCTAACACGGTGGCTGGACGGTGAATTATTGATGTCTGTTGGAGCGCGAGGTCGGAGTGCCCGTGTTTTTAGGCCCAGAATAAATCACCTAACACGGTGGCTGGACGGTGAATTGTTGATGTTTGTTGGAGCGCGAGGTCGGAGAGCCCGTGTTTTTAGGCTCGGAATAAATCACCTAACAAGGTGGCTGGACGGTGAATTGTTGATGTTTGTTGGAGCGCGAGGTCGGAGAGCCCGTGTTTTCGGACCCAGAATGAATCACCTAACACGGTGGCTGGACGACGAATTGTTGATGTCTGTTGGAGCGCGAGGTTGGAGAGCCCGTGTTTTTAGGGCCAGAATGAATAATCTAACACAGTGGCTGGACGGTGAAAGTTTGATGTTTGTTGGAGCGCGAGGTCGGAGAGCCCGTGTTTTTAGGGCCAGAATGAATAATCTAACACGTTGGCTGGACGGTGAATTATTGATGTCTGTTGGAGCGCG
Organism: Brachyptera risi; assembly: GCA_964007535.1. Taxonomy (NCBI): domain Eukaryota; kingdom Metazoa; phylum Arthropoda; class Insecta; order Plecoptera; family Taeniopterygidae; genus Brachyptera; species Brachyptera risi. The sequence continues at coordinate 5,285,040 of OZ023335.1, forward strand.
AGGTCGGGGAGCCCGTGTTTTTAGGCCCAGTATGAATGCCTAACACGGTGGCTGGACGGTGAATTATTGATGTCTTTCGGAGCGCGAGGTCGGAAAGCCCGTGTTTTTAGGCCCAGAATAAATTACCTAACACGGTGTCTGGACGACGAATTGTTGATGTGTGTTGGAGCGCGAGGTCGGAGAGCCCTTGTTCCTAGGCCCAGAATAAATCATCTAACACGGTGGCTGGACGACGAATTATTGATGTTTGTTGGAGCGCGAGGTCGGAGAGCCTTGTTTTTAGGCCCAGGATGAATCATCTAACACGGTGGCTGGACGACGAATTATTGATGTCTGTTGGAGCGCGAGGTCGGAGAGCCCTGTTTTTAGGGCCAGAATAAATCACCTAACACGGTGGCTGGACGACGAATTATTGATGTCTGTTGGAGCGCGAGGTCAGAGAGTCCTTGTTATTAGGCCCGGAATAAATCACCTAACACGGTGGCTGGACGGTGAATCATTGATGTCTGTTGGAGCGCGAGGTCGGAGAGCCCTTGTTTTTAGGCCCAGAATAAATCATCTAACACGGTGACTGGACGGTGAATTGTTGATGTCTGTTGGAGCGCGAGGTCAGAGAGCCCCGTGTTATAAGGCCCAGAATAAATCACCTAACACGGTGGCTGGACGACGAATTGTTGATGTTTGCTGGAGCGCGAGGTCAGAGAGCCCGTGTTTTCAGGCCCAGAATAAATCATCTAACACGGTGGCTGGACGACGAATTATTGATGTCTGTTGGAGCGCGAGGTCAGAGAGCCCGTATTTTCAGGCCCAGAATAAATCATCTAACACGGTGGCTGGACGACGAATTATTGATGTCTGTTGGAGCGCGAGGTCAGAGAGCCCGTGTTTTCAGGCCCAGAATAAATCATCTAACACGGTGGCTGGACGGTGAATTGTTGATGTTTGTTGGAGCGCGAGGTCGGAGAGCCAGTGTTTTTAGGCCCAGAATAAATCATCTAACACGGGGGCTGGACGACGAATGAGTGATGTTTGTTGGAGCGCGAGGTCGGAGGGCCCGTGTTTCCATGCCCAGAATGAATCATCTAACACGTTGTCTGGACGGTGAATTGTTGATGTTTGTTGGAGCGCGAGGTCGGAGGACCCGTGTTTTCAGGCCCAGAATTAATCATCTAACACGGCGGATGGACGACGAGTTATTGATGTCTGTTGGAGCGCGAGGTCAGAGAGCCCGAGTTTTCAGGCCCAGAATAAATCATCTAACACGGTTGCTGGACGGTGAATTGTTGATGTCTGTTGGAGCGCGAGATTCGAGGGCCCGTGTTTTCAGGCCCAGAATAAATCATCTAAGACGGGGGCTGGACGACGAATGAGTGGTGTTTGTTGGAGCGCTAGGTCGGATGGCCCGTGTTTTCAGGCCCAAAATGAATCATCTAACACGGTGTCTGGACGGTGAATTGTTGATGTTTGTTGGAGCGCGAGGTCGGATGGCCCGTGTTATAATGCCCATAATAAATCACCTAACACGGTGGCCGGACGACGAATGTATGATGTTTGTTGGAGCGCGAGGTCGGAGGTCCCGTGTTTTCAGGCCCAGAATAAATCATCCATCACGGTGGCTGGACGACGAATGTGTGATGTTTGTTGGAGCGCGAGGTCGGAGGGCCCGTGTTATTAGGCCCAGAATGAATCACCTAACACGGTGACCGAACGGTGAATTGTTGATGTTTGTTGGAGCGCGAGGTCGGAGGGCCCGTGTTATTAGGCCCAGAATGAATCATCTAACACGGTGGCTGGACGGTGAATTGTTGATGTTTGTTGGAGCGCGAGGTCGGAGAGCCCGTGTTTTTACGCCCTTAATAAATCATCTAACACGGTGGCTGAAGGACGAATTATTGATGTCTGTTGGAGCGCGAGGTCGGAGAGCCCTTGTTTTTAGGCCCAGAATATATCATCTAACACGGTGGCTGGACGGTGAATTGTTGATGTTTGTTGGAGCGCGAAGTCGGAGAGCCCGTGTTTTTAGGCTCAGAATGAATCATCTAACACGGTGTCTGGACGGTGAATTGTTGATGTTTGTTGGAGCGCGAGGTCGGAGGGCCCGTGTTTTTAGGCCCATAATGAATCATCCAACACGGCGGATGGACGACGAATGTATGATGTTTGTTGGAGCGTGAGGTCGGAGAGCCCGTGTTTTCAGGCCCAGAATAAATCATCTAACACGGCGGCTGGACGGTGAATTGTTGATATTCGTTGGAGCGCGAGGTCGGAGAGCCCGTGTTTTCAGGCCCGGAATAAATCATCTAACACGGTGGCTGGACAACGAATGTATGATGTTTGTTGGAGCGCGAGGTCGGAGAGCCCGTGTTTTAAGGCCAAGAATAAATCACCTAACACGGTGGCTGGACGACGAATTATTGATGTTTGTTGAAGCGCGAGGTCGGAGAACCCGTGTTTTAAGGCCCAGAATAAATCATCTGACACGGTGGCTGGACGACGAATGTATGATGTTTGTTGGAGCGCGAGGTCGGAGGGCCCGTGTTTTCAGGCCCAGAATAAATCATCTAACACGGTGGCTGGACGACGAATGTATGATGTTTGTTGGAGCGCGAGGTCGGAGGGCCCGTGTTTTCAGGCCCAGCTTAAATAACCTAACACGGTGGCTGGACGACGAATTATTGATGTCTGTTGGAGCGCGAGGTCGGAGGGCCCTTGTTTTCAGGCCCAGAAAAAATAACCTAACACGGTGGCTGGACGACGAATTATTGATGTCTGTTGGAGCGCGAGGTCGGAGGGCCCGTGTTTTCAGGCCCAGAATAAATCATCTAACACGGTGGCTGGACGACGAATGTATGCTGTTTGTTAGAGCGCGATGTCGGCGGGCCCGTGTTTTCAGGCCCAGAATAGATCAACTAACACGGTGGCTGGACGGTGAATTGTTGATGTCTGTTGGAGCGCGAGGTCAGAGAGCCCGTGTTTTCAGGCCCAGATGAAATCATCTAACACGGTGGCTGGACAGCGAATTGTTGATGTTTGTTGAAGCGCGAGGTCGGAGGGCCCGTATTTTCAGGCCCAGAATAAATCATCTAACACGGTGGCTGGACGGTGAATTGTTGATGTTTGTTGGAGCGCGAGTTCGGAGAGCCCGTGTTTTCAGGCCCAGAATAAATCATCTAACACGGTGGCTGGACGACGAATTATTGATGTCTGTTGGAGCGCGAGGTCAGAGAGCCCGTGTTTTCAGGCCCAGAATAAATCATCCAACACGGTGGCTGGAAGGTGAATTGTTGATGTCTGTTGGAGCGCGAGGTTCGAGGGCCCGTGTTTTCAGGCCCGGAATAAATCATCTAACACGGTGCCAGGACGACGAATGTGTGATGTTTGTTGAAGCGCGAGGTCGGAGGGCCCGTGTTTTCAGGCCCAGAATAAATCATCTAACACGGTGGCTGGACGACGAATGTGTGATGTTTGTTGGAGCGCGAGGTCGGAGGGCCCGTTTTATTAGGCCCAGAATGAATCACCTAACACGGTGGCTGGACGGTGAATTGTTGATGTTTGTTGGAGCGCGAGGTCGGAGAGCCCGTGTTTTTACGCCCATAATAAATCATCTAAAACGTTGGCTGAACGACGTATTATTGATGTCTGTTGGAGCGCGAGGTCGGAGAGCCCTCGTTTTCAGGCCCAGATGAAATCATCTATTACGGTGGCTGGACGACGAATGTATGATGTTTGTTGGAGCGCGAGGTCGGAGGGCCCGTGTTTTCAGGCTCAGAATGAATCATCTAACACGGTGTCTGGACGGTGAATTGTTGATGTTTGTTAGAGCGCGAGGTCGGAGGGCCCGTGTTTTCAGGCCCAGAATGAATCATCTAACACGGTGTCTGGACGGTGAATTGTTGATGTTAGTTGGAGCGCGAGGTCGGAGGGCCCGTGTTTTTAGGCCCAGAATTAATCATCTAACACGGCGGCTGGACGATGAATTATTGATGTTTGTTGGAGCGCGAGGTCGGAGAGCCCGTGTTCTCAGGCTCAGAATAAATCACCTAACATGGTGGCTGGACGACGAATCTATGATGTTTGTTGGAGCGCGAGGTCGGAGAGCCCGTGTTTTTAGGCCCAGGATGAATCACCTAACACGGTGGCTGGACGACGAATGTATGATGTTTGTTGGAGTGCAAGGTCGGAGAGCCCGTGTTTTTAGGCCCAGAATGAATCATCTAACACGGCGGCTGGACAACGAATGTATGATGTTAGTTGAAGCGCGAGGTCGGAGGGCCCATATTATTAGGCCCAGAATAAATCACCTAACACGGTGGCTGGACGACGAATGTATGATGTTTGTTGGAGCGCGGGGTCGGAGAGCCCATGTTTTCAGGCCCAGAATAAATCATCTAACACGGCGGCTGGACGGTGAATTGTAGATGTATGTTGGATCGCTAGGTCGGAGAGCCCGTGATTTTAGGCCCAGAATAAATCATCTAACACGGTGGAAGGACGACGAATGTATGATGTTTGTTGGAGCGCGATGTCGGAGTGCCCGTGTTTTTAGGCCCAGAATGAATCACCTAACACGGTGGCTGGACGACGAATGTATGATGTTTGTTGGAGCGCGAGGTCGGAGAACCCGTGTTTTTAGGCTCAGAATAAATCATCTAACACGGCGGCTGGACGACGAATGAATGATGTTTGTTGGAGCGCGAGGTCGGAGAGCCCGTGTTTTCAGGCCCAGAATGAATCATCTAACACGGCGGCTGGACGGTGAAGTGTTGATGTTTGTTGGAGCGCGAGGTCGGAGAGCCCGTGTTTTCAGGCCCGGAATGAATCATCTAACACGGTGGCTGGACGACGAATGTATGATGTTTGTTGGAGCGCGAGGTCAGAGAGCCCGTGTTTTTAGGCCCACAATAAATCATCCAACACGGCGGCTGGACGGTGAATGGTTGATGTTTGTTGGAGCGCGAGGTCGGAGAGCCCGTGTTTTCAGGCCCGGAATAAATCATCTAACACGGTGGCTGGACGGTGAATTGTTGATGATTGTTGGAGCGCGAGGTCGGAGAGCCAGTGTTTTCAGACCCAGAATGAATCATCTAACACGGTAACTGGACGACGAATTATTGATGTCTGTTGGAGCGCGAGGTCAGAGAGCCCGAGTTTTCAGGCCCAGAATAAATCATCCAACACGGTGGCTGGACGGTGAATTGTTGATGTCTGTTGGAGCGCGAGGTTCGAAGGCCCGTGTTTTCAGGCCCAGAATAAATCATCAAACACGGGGGCTGGACGACGAATGAGTGATGTTTGTTGGAGCGCGAGGTCGGAGGGCCCGTGTTACCAGGCCCAGAATGAATCATCTAACACGGTGTCTGGACGGTGAATTGTTGATGTTTGTTGGAGCGCGAGGTCGGAGGGCCCGTGTTTTATGAGGCCCAGAATGAATCACCTAACACGGTGGCTGGACGACGAATGTATGATGTTTGTTGGAGCGCGAGGTCGGAGGGCCCGTGTTTTCAGGCTCAGAATGAATCATCTAACACGGTGGCTGGACGACGAATGTGTGATGTTTGTTGGAGCACGAGGTCGGAGGGCCCGTGTTATTGGGCCCAGAATGAATCACCTGACACGGTGGCTGGACGGTGAATTGTTGATGTTCGTTGGAGCGCGAGGTCGGAGAGCCCGTGTTTTTACGCCCATAATAAATCATCTAACACGGTGGCTGGACAATGAATTATTGATGTCTGTTCGAGCGCGAGATCGGAGAGCCCGTGTCTTACGCCCATAATAAATCACCTAACACGGTGGCTGAACGACGAATTATTGATGTCCGTTGGAGCGCGAGGTCGGAGAGCCCGTGTTATTAGGCCCAGAATAAATCATCTAACACGGTGGCTGAACGACGAATTATTGATGTCTGTTGGAGCGCGAGGTCGGAGGGCCCGTGTTTTCAGGCCCAGAATGAATCATCTAACACGGTGTCTGGACGGTGAATTGTTGATGTTTGTTGGAGCGCGAGGTCGGAGGGCCCGTGTTTTCAGGCCCAGAATTAATCATCTAACACGGCGGATGGACGACGAATTATTGATGTTTGTTGGAGCACGAGGTCGGAGAGCCCGTGTTTCCAGGCCCAGAATAAATCACCTAACATGGTGGCTGGACGACGAATGAATGATGTTTGTTGGAGCGCGAGGTCGGAGGGCGCGTGTTTTTACGCCCAGAATAAATCATCTAACACGGTGGCTGGACGGTGAATTATTGATGTCTGTTGGAGCGCAAGGTCGGAGGGCCCGTGTTATTAGGCCCAGAATAAATCACCCAACACGGTGGCTGGACGACGAATGTATGATGTTTGTTGGAGCGCGAAGTCGGAGAGCCCGTGTTTTTACGCCCAGAACAAATCATCTAACACGGTGGCTGGACGGTGAATTATTGATGTCTGTTGGAGCGCGAGGTCGGAGGGCCCGTGTTATTAGGCTCAGAATAAATCACCTAACACGGTAGCTGGACGACGAACGTATGATGTTTGTTGGAGCGCGAGGTCGGAGAGCCCGTGTTTTCAGGCCCAGAATAAATCATCTAACACTGCGGCTTGACGGTGAATCGTTGATGTAAGTTGGAGCGCGAGGTCGGAGAGCCCGTGATTTAAGGCCCAGAATGAATCATCTAACACGGTGGCTGGACGACGAATGTATGTTGTTTGTTGGAGCGCGAGGTCGGAGAGCCCGTGTTTTTAGGCCCAGAATGAATCACCCAACACGGTGGCTGGACGACGAATGTATGATGTTTGTTGGAGCGCGAGGTCGGAGAGCCCGTGTTTTTAGGCCCAGAATAAATCATCTAACACGGCGGCTGGACGACGAATGTATGATGTTTGTTGGAGCGCAAGGTCGGAGAGCCCGTGTTTTTAGGCATAGAATAAATCATCTAACACGGCGGCTGGACGGTGAATTGTTGATGTTTGTTGGAGCGCGAGGTCGGAGAGCCCGTGTTTTCAGGCCCGGAATAAATCATCTAACACGGTGGCTGGACGACGAATGTATGATGTTTGTTGGAGCGCGAGGTCGGAGAGCCCGTGCTTTCAGGCCCAGGATAAATCACCCAACACGGTGGCTGGACGACGAATTATTGATGTCTGTTGAAGCGCGAGGTCGGAGAGCCCGTGTTTTCAGGCCCAGAATAAATCATCTACCACGGTGGCTGGACGACGAATGTATGATGTTTGTTGGAGCGCGAGGTCGGAGGGCCCGTGTTTTCAGGCCCAGAATGAATCATCTAACACGGTGACTGGACGACGAATGTATGATGTTTGTTGGAGCGCGAGGTCGGAGGGCCCGTGTTTTTAGGCCCAGAATAAATAACCTAACACGGTGGCTGGACGACGAATTATTGATGTCTGTTGGAGCGCGAGGTCGGAGGGCCCGTGTTTTCAGGCCGGGAATAAATCATCTAACACGGCGGCTGGACGACGAATTATTGATGTCTGTTGGAGCGCGAGGTCGGAGAGCCCGAATTTTCAGGCCCAGAATAAATCATCTAACACGGTGGCTGGACGACGAATGTATGATGTTTGTTGGAGCGCGATGTCGGAGGGCCCGTGTTTTCAGGCCCAGAATAGATCATCTAACAAGGTGACCGGACGATGAATGTATGATGTCTGTTGGAGCGCGAGGTCGGAGAGCCCGTGTTTTCAGGCCCAGATGAAATCATCTAACACGGTGGCTGGACGGTGAATTGTTGATGTTTGTTGGAGCGCGAGGTCGGAGGGCCCGTATTATCAGGCCCAGAATAAATCATCTAACACGGTGGCTGGTCGGTGAATTGTTGATGTTTGTTGGAGCGCGAGGTCGGAGAGCCCGTGTTTTCAGGCCCAGAATAAATCATCTAACACGGTGGCTGGACGACGAATTATTGATGTCTGTTGGAGCGCGAGGTCAGAGAGCCCGTGTTTTCAGGCCCAGAATGAATCATCTAACACGGTGGCTGGACGGTGAATTGTTGATGTCTGTTGGAGTGCGAGGTTCGAGGGCGCGTGTTTCCAGGCCCAGAAAAAATCATCTAACACGGTGGCTGGACGGTGAATCGTTGATTTTTGTTGGAGCGCGAGGTCGGAGGGCCCGTGTTTTTAGGACCAGAATTAATCATCTAACATGGCGGCTGGACGACAATTATTGATGTTTGTTGGAGCGCGAGGTTGGAGAGCCCGTGTTTTCGGGCTCAGAATAAATCACCTAACATGGTGGCTGGACGACGAATGTATGATGTTTGTTGGAGCGCGAGGTCGGAGAGCCCGTGTTTTTACGCCCAGAAAAAATCATCTAACACGGTGGCTGGACGGTGAATTATTGATGTCTGTTGGAGCGCGGGGTCGGAGGGCCCGTGTTATTAGGTCCAGGATAAATCACCTAACACGGTGGCTTGACGACGAATGTATGATGTTTGTTGGAGCGCGAGGTCGGAGAGCCCGTGTTTTTAGGCCCAGAATGAATCACCTAACACGGTGGCTGGACGACGAATGTATGATGTTTTTCGGAGCGCGAGGTCGGAGAGCCCGTGTTTTTAGGCCCAGAATTAATCATCTAACACGGCTTGACGACGAATTTCCGATGTTTGTTGGAGCGCGAGGTCGGAGAGCCCGTGTTTTCAGGCCCAGAATAAATCATCTAACACGCCGGCTGGACGGTGAATTGTTGATGTTTGTTGGAGCGCGAGGTCGGAGAGCCCGTGTTTTCAGGCCCGGATTAATCATCCAACACGGTGGCTGGACGACTAATGTATGATGTTTGTTGGAGCGCGAGGTCGGAGAGCCTGTGTTTTTAGGCCCAGAATAAATCATCTAACACGGCGGCTGGACGACGAATGTGTAATGTTTGTTGGAGCGCGAGGTCGGAGAGCCCGTGTTTTTAGGCCCAGAATGAATCATCTGACACGGCGGCTGGACGGTGAATTGTTGATGTTTGTTGGAGCGCGAGGTCGGAGGGCCCGTGTTTTTAGGCCCAGAATGAATCACCAAACACGGTGGCTGGACGACGAATGTATGATGTTTGTTGGAGCGCGAGGTCGGAGAGCCCGTGTTTTAAGGCCCAGAATAAATCATCTAACACGGCGGCTGGACGACGAATGTATGATGTTTGTTGGAGCGCGAGGTCGGAGAGCCCGTGTTTTCAGGCCCAGAATGAATCATCTAACACGGCGGCTGGACGGTGAATTGTTGATGTTTGTTGGAGCGCGAGGTCGGAGAGCCCGTGTTTTTAGGCCCAGAATGAATCATCTAACACGGTGGCTGGACGACGAATTATTGATGTTTGTTGGAGCGCGAGGTCGGAGAGCCCGTGTTATAAGGCCCAGAATGAATCATCTAACACGGCGGCTGGACGGTTAATTGTTGATGTTTGTTGGAGCGCGAGGTCGGAGGGCCCGTGTTTTTAGGCCCAGAATTAATCATCTAACACGGCGGCTGGACGACGAATTATTGATGTTTGTTGGAGCGCGAGGTCGGTGAGCCCGTGTTTTCAGGCTCAGAATAAATCACCTAACATGGTGGCTGGACGACGAATGTATGTTGTTTGTTGGAGCGCGAGGTCGAAGAGTCCGTGTTTTTAGGCCCAGAATGAATCACCTAACACGGTGGCTGGACGGCGAATCATTGATGTTTGTTGGAGCGCGAGGTCGAAGAGCCCGTGTTTTTAGGCCCAGAATAAATTACCTAACACGGTGGCTGGACGACGAATGTATGATGTTTGTTGGAGCGCGAGGTCGGAGGGCCCGTGTTTCCAGGCCCAGAATGAATCATCTAACACGGTGGCTGGACGACAAATGTATGATGTTTGTTGGAGCGCGAGGTCGGAGGGCCCGTGTTTTTAGGCCCAGAATAAATAACCTAACACGGTGGCTGGACGACGAATTATTGATGTCTGTTGGAGCGCGAGGTCGGAGAGCCCGTGTTTTCAGGCCCAGAATAAATCATCTGACACGGTGGCTGGACGGTGAATTGTTGATGTTTGTTGGAGCGCGAGGTCGGAGAGCCCGTGTTTTCAGGCCCAGAATAAATCATCTAACACGGTGGCTGGACGGTGAATTGTTGATGTTTGTTGGAGCGCGAGGTCGGAGAGCCCGTGTTTTCAGGCCCAGAATAAATCATCTAAAACGGTGGCTGGACGGTGAATTGTTGATGTTTGTTGGAGCGCGAGGTCGGAGAGCCCGTGTTTTAAGGCCCAGAATGAATCATCTAACACGGCGGCGGGACGACGAATGTATGATGTTTGTTGGAGCGCGAGGTCGGAGAGCCCGTGTTTTTAGGCCCAGAATAAATCATCTATCACGGCGGCTGGACGGTGAATTGTTGATGTTTGTTGGAGCGCGAGTTTGGAGAGCCCGTGTTCTCAGGCCCGGAATAAATCATCTAACACGGTGGCTGGACGACGAATGTATGATGTTTGTTGGAGCGCGAGGTCGGAGAGCCCGTGTTTTTAGGCCCAGAATAAATCACCTAACACGGTGGATGGACGACGAATTATTGATGTCTGTTGAAGCGCGAGGTCGGAGAGCCCGTGTTTTCAGGCCCAGAATAAATCATCTACCACGGTGGCTGGACGACGAATGTATGATGTTTGTTGGAGCGCGAGGTCAGAGGGCCCGTGTTTTCAGGCCCAGAATGAATCATCTAACACGGTGGCGGGACGACAAGTGTATGATGTTTGTTGGAGCGCGAGGTCGGAGGGCCCGTGTTTTTAGGCCCAGAATAAATAACCTAACACGGTGGCTGGACGACGAATTATTGATGTCTGTTGGAGCACGAGGTCGGAGGGCCCGTGTTTTCAGGCCTGGAATAAATCATCTAACACGATGGCTGGACGACGAATTATTGATGTCTGTTGGAGCGCGAGGTCGGAGAGCCCGTGTTTTCAGGCCCAGAATAAATCATCTAACACGGTGGCCGGTCGACGAATGTATGATGTCTTTCGGAGCGCGATGTCGGAGGGCCCGTGTTTTCAGGCACAGAATAGATCATCTAACACGGTGGCCGGACGACGAATGTATGATGTCTGTTGGAGCGCGAGGTCGGAGAGCCCGAGTTTTCAGGCCCAGATGAAATTATCTAACACGGTGGCTGGACGGTGAATTGTTGATGTTTGTTGGAGCGCGAGGTCGGAGGGCCCGTATTTCCAGGCCCAGGATAAATCATCTAACACGGTGGCTGGACGGTGAATTGTTGATGTTTGTTGGAGCGCGAGGTCGGAGAGCCCGTGTTTTCAGGCCCGGAATAAATCATCTAACACGGTGGCTGGACGACGAATTATTGATGTCTGTTGGAGCGCGAGGTCAGAGAGCCCGTGTTTTCAGGCCCAGAATAAATCATCTAACACGGTGGCTGGACGGTGAATTGTTGATGTCCGTTGGAGTGCGAGGTTCGAGGGCCCGTGTTTTCAGGCCCAGAAAAAATCATCTAACACGGTGGCTGGACGACGAATGTGCGATGTTTGTTGGAGCGCGAGGTCGGAGGGCCCGTGTTATTAGGCCCAGAATGAATCACCTAACACGTTGGCTGGACGGTGAAATGTTGATGTTTGTTGGAGCGCAAGGTCGGAGAGCCCGTGTTTTCACGCCCATAATAAATCATCTAACACGGTGGCTGAACGACGAATTATTGATGTCTGTTGGAGCGCGAGGTCGGAGAGCCCGTGTTATCAGGCCCGGAATATATCATCTAACACGGTGGCTGGACGACGAATTGTTGATGTTTGTTGGAACGCGAGGTCGGAGAGCCCGTGTTTTCAGGCCCAGAATGAATCATCTAACACGGTGGCTGAACGACGAATGTATGATTTTTGTTGGAGCGCGAGGTCGGAGGGCCAGTGTTTTCAGGCCCAGAATGAATCATCTAACACGGTGTCTGGACGGTTAATTGTTGATGTTTGTTGGAGCGCGAGGTCGGAGGGCCCGTGTTTTTAGGCCCAGAATTAATCATCTAACACGGTGGCTGGACGGTGAATTGTTGATGTTTGTTGGAGCGCGAGGTCGGAGGGCCCGTGTTTTTAGGCCCAGAATGAATCATCTAACACGGTGGCTGAACGACGAATGTATGATTTTTGTTGGAGCGCGAGGTCGGAGAGCCCGTGTTTTCAGGCCCAGAATGAATCATCTAACACGGTGTCTGGACGGTGAATTGTTGATGTTTGTTGGAGCGCGAGGTCGGAGAGCTCGTGTTTTCAGGCCCAGAATGAATCATCTAACACGGTGTCTGGACGGTGAATTGTTGATGTGTGTTGGAGCGCGAGGTCGGAGGGCCCGTGTTTTTAGGCCCAGAATGAATCATCTAACACGGTGGCTGAACGACGAATGTATGATTTTTGTTGGAGCGCGAGGTCGGAGAGCCCGTGTTTTCAGGCCCAGAATGAATCATCTAACACGGTGTCTGGACGGTGAATTGTTGATGTTTGTTGGAGCACGAGGTCGGAGGGCCTGTGTTATTAGGCCCAGAATAAATCACCCAACACGGTGGCTGGACGGTGAATTGTTATGTTTGTTGGAGCGCGAGGTCGGGGGGCCCGTATTATTAGGCCTAGAATAAATCACCTTACACGGTGGCTGGACGGTGAATTGTTGATGTTTGTTGGAGCGCGAGGTCGGAGAGCCCGTGATTTCAGGCCCAGAATGAATCATCTAACACGGCGGCTGGACGGTGAATTGTTGATGTGTGTTGGAGCGCGATGTCGGAGAGCCCGTGTTTTTAGGCCCAGAATGAATCATCTAACACGGCGGCTGGACGGTTAATTGTTGATGTTTGTTGGAGCGCGAGGTCGGAGGGCCCGTGTTTTTAGGCCCAGAATTAATCATCTAACACGGCGGCTGGACGACGAATTATTGATGTTTGTTGGAGTGCGAGGTCGGAGAGCCCGTGTTTTCAGGCTCAGAATAAATCACCTAAAATGGTGGCTGGACGACGAATGTATGTTGTTTGTTGGAGCGCGAGGTCGGAGAGCCCGTGTTTTTAGGCCCAGAATGAATCACCTAACACGGTGGCTGGACGACGAATGTATGATGTCTGTTTGAGCGCGAGGTCGGAGGGCCCGTGTTTCCAGGCCCAGAATGAATCATCTAACTCGGTGGCTGGACGACAAATGTATGATGTTTGTTGGAGCGCGAGGTCGGAGGGCCCGTGTTTTTAGGCCCAGAATAAATAACCTAACACGGTGGCTGGACGACGAATTATTGATGTCTGTTGGAGCGCGAGGTCGGAGAGCCCGTGTTTTCAGGCCCAGAATAAATTATCTAACACGGTGGCTGGACGACGAATTATTGATGTCTGTTGGAGCGCGAGGTCAGAGAGCCCGTGTTTTCAGGCCCAGAATAAATTATCTATCACGGTGGCTGGACGGTGGATTGTTGATGTCCGTTGGAGTGCGAGGTTCGAGGGCCCGTGTTTTCAGGCCCAGAAAAAATCATCTAACACGGTGGCTGGACGACGAATGTGTGATGTTTGTTGAAGCGCGAGGTCGGAGGGCCCGTGTTTTCAGGCCCAGAATAAATCATCTAACACGGTGGCTGGACGACGAATGTGTGATGTTTGTTGGAGCGCGAGGTCGGAAGGCCCGTGTTATTAGGCCCAGAATGAATCACCTAACACGGTGGCTGGACGGTGAAATGTTGATGTTTGTTGGAGCGTGAGGTCGGAGAGCCCGTGTTTTCAGGCCCATAATAAATCATCTAACACAGTGGCTGAACGACGAATTATTGATGTCTGTTGGAGCGCGAGGTCGGAGAGCCCGTGTTATCAGGCCCGGAATATATCATCTAACACGGTGGCTGGACGACGAATTGTTGATGTTTGTTGGAGCGCGAGGTCGGAGAGCCCGTGTTTTCAGGCCCAGAATGAATCATCTAACACGGTGGCTGGTCGACGAATGTATGATTTTTGTTGGAGCGCGAGGTCGGAAGGCCAGTGTTTTCAGGCCCAGAATGAATCATCTAACACGGTGTCCAGATTGTGAATTGTTGATGTTTGTTGGAGTGCGAGGTCGGAGGGCCCGTGTTTTTAGGCCCAGAATTAATCATCTAACACGGCAGCTGGACGACGAATTATTGATGTTTGTTGAAGCGCGAGGTCGGAGAGCCCGTGTTCTCAGGCTCAGAATAAATCACCTAACACAGTGGCTGGACGACGAATATATGATGTTTGTTGGAGCGCGAGGTCGGAGAGCCCGTGTTTTTAGGCCCAGAATAAATCACCTAACACGGCGGCTGGACGACGAATGTATGATGTTTGTTGGAGCGCGAGGTCGGAGAGCCCGTGTTTTCAGGCCCAGAATAAATCACCTAACACGGCGGCTGGACGACGAATGTATGATGTTTGTTGGAGCGCGAGGTCGGAGAGCCCGTGTTTTCAGGCCCAGAATAAATCATCTAACACGGCGGCTGGACGACGAATGTATGATGTTTGTTTGAGTGCGAGGTCGGAAGTCCCATGTTATGAGGCCCAGAATAAATCACCTAACACGGTGGCTGGACGACGAATATATGATGTTTGTTGGAGCGCGAGGTCGGAGAGCCCGTGTTATTAGGCCCAGAATGAATCATCTAACACGGCGGCTGGACGGTTAATTGTTGATGTTTGTTGGAGCGCGAGGTCGGAGGGCCCGTGTTTTTAGGCCCAGAATTAATCATCTAACACGGCGGCTGGACGACGAATTATTGATGTTTGTTGGAGCGCGAGGTCGGTGAGCACGTGTTTTCAGGCTCAGAATAAATCACCTAACATGGTGGCTGGACGACGAATGTATGTTGTTTGTTGGAGCGCGAGGTCGAAGAGCCCGTGTTTTTAGGCCCAAAATGAATCACCTAACACGGTGGCTGGACGGCGAATCATTGATGTTTGTTGGAGCGCGAGGTCGAAGAGCCCGTGTTTTTAGGCCCAGAATAAAACCCCTAACACGGTGGCTGGACGACGAATGTATGATGTCTGTTGGATTGCGAGGTCGGAGGGCCCGTGTTTCCAGGCCCAGAATGAATCATCTAACACGGTGGCTGGACGACAAATGTATGATGTTTGTTGGAGCGCGAGGTCGGAGGGCCCGTGTTTTTAGGCCCAGAATAAATAACCTAACACAGTGGCTGGACGACGAATTATTGATGTCTGTTGGAGCGCGAGGTCGGAGAGCCCGTGTTTTCCGGCCCAGAATAAATCATCTAACACGGTGGCTGGACGTTGAATTGTTGATGTTTGTTGGAGCGCGAGGTCGGAGAGCCCGTGTTTTCAGGCCCAGAATAAATCATCTTACACGGTGGCTTGACGGTGAATTGTTGATGTTTGTTGGAGCGCGAGGTCGGAGAGCCCGTGTTCTCAGGCCCGGAATAAATCATCTAACACGGTGGCTGGACGACGAATGTATGATGTTTGTTGGAGCGCGAGGTCGGAGAGCCCGTGTTTTTAGGCCCAGAATAAATCACCTAACACGGCTGATGGACGACGAATTATTGATGTCTGTTGGAGCGCGAGGTCGGAGAGCCCCTGTTTTCAGGCCCAGAATAAATCATCTACCACGGTGGCTGGACGACGAATGTATGATGTTTGTTGGAGCGCGAGGTCGGAGGGCCCGTGTTTTCAGGCCCAGAATGAATCATCTAACACGGTGGCGGGACGACAAATGTATGATGTTTGTTGGAGCGCGAGGTCGGAGGGCCCGTGTTTTTAGGCTCAGAATAAATAACCTAACACGGTGGCTGGACGACGAATTATTGATGTCTGTTGGAGCGCGAGGTCGGAGGGCCCGTGTTTTCAGGCCTGGAATAAATCATCTAACACGATGGCTGGACGACGAAATATTGATGTCTGTTGGAGCGCGAGGTCGGAGAGCCCGTGTTTTCAGGCCCAGAATAAATCATCTACCACGGTGGCTGGACGACGAATGTATGATGTCTGTTGGAGCGCGAGGTCGGAGAGCCCGAGTTTTCAGGCCCAGATGAAATTATCTAACACGGTGGCTGGACGGTGAATTGTTGATGTTTGTTGGAGTGCGAGGTCGGAGGGCCCGTATTTCCAGGCCCAGGATAAATCATCTAACACGGTGGCTGGACGGTGAATTGTTGATGTTTGTTGGAGCGCGAGGTCGGAGAGCCCGTGTTTTCAGGCCCGGAATAAATCATCTAACACGGTGGCCGGACGACGAATTATTGATGTCTGTTGGAGCGCGAGGTCAGAGAGCCCGTGTTTTCAGGCCCAGAATAAATCATCTAACACGGTGGCTGGACGGTGAATTGTTGATGTCCGTTGGAGTGCGAGGTTCGAGGGCCCGTGTTTTCAGGCCCAGAAAAAATCATCTAACACGGTGGCTGCACGACGAATGTGTGATGATTGTTGGAGCGCGAGGTCGGAGGGCCAGTGTTATTAGGCCCAGAATGAATCACCTAACACGTTGGCTGGACGGTGAAATGTTGATGTTTGTTGGAGCGCGAGGTCGGAGAGCCCGTGTTTTCACGCCCATAATAAATCATCCAACACGGTGGCTGAACGACGAATTATTGATGTCTGTTGGAGCGCGAGGTCGGAGAGCCCGTGTTATCAGGCCCGGAATATATCATCTAACACGGTGGCTGGACGACGAATTGTTGATGTTTGTTGGAGCGCGAGGTCGGAGAGCCCGTGTTTTCAGGCCCAGAATGAATCATCTAACACGGTGGCTGAACGACGAATGTATGATTTTTGTTGGAGCGCGAGGTCGGAGGGCCAGTGTTTTCAGGCCCAGAATGAATCATCTAACACGGTGTCTGGACGGTGAATTGTTGATGTTTGTTTGAGCGCGAGGTCGGAGAGCCCGTGTTTTCAGGCCCAGAATGAATCATTTAACACGGCGGCTGGACGGTGAATTGTTGATGTTTGTTGGAGCGCGAGGTCGGAGAGCCCGTGTTTTTAGGCCCAGAATGAATCATCTAACACGGCGGCTGGACGGTTAATTGTTGATGTTTGTTGGAGCGCGAGGTCGGAGGGCCCGTGTTTTTAGGCCCAGAATTAATCATCTAACACGGCGGCTGGACGACGAATTATTGATGTTTGTTGGAGCGCGAGGTCGGAGAGCCCGTGTTTCCAGGCTCAGAATAAATCACCTAACATGGTGGCTGGACGACGAATGTATGTTGTTTGTTGGAGCGCGAGGTCGGAGAGCCCGTGTTTTTAGGCCCAGAATGAATCACCTAACACGGTGGCTGGACGACGAATGTATGATGTCTGTTGGAGCGCGAGGTCGAAGGGCCCTAGTTTCCAGGCCCAGAATGAATCATCTAACACGGTGGCTGGACGACAAATGTATGATGTTTGTTGGAGCGCGAAGTCGGAGGGCCCGTGTTTTTAGGCCCAGAATAAATAACCTAACACGGTGGCTGGACGACGAATTATTGATGTCTGTTGGAGCGCGAGGTCGGAGAGCCCGTGTTTTCAGGCCCAGAATAAATCATCTAACATGGTGGCTGGACGGTGAATTGTTGATGTTTTTTTTTTCGGAGCGCGAGGTCGGAGAGCCCGTGTTTTCAGGCCCAGAATAAATCATTTAAAACGGTGGCTGGACGGTGAATTGTTGATGTTTGTTGGAGCGCGAGGTCGGAGAGCCCGTGTTTTCAGGCCCAGAATGAATCATCTACCACGGTGGCTGGACGACGAATGTATGATGTTTGTTGGAGCGCGAGGTCGGAGGGCCCGTGTTTTCAGGCCCAGAATGAATCATCTAACACGGTGGCGGTACGACAAATGTATGTTGTTTGTTGGAGCGCGAGGTCGGAGGGCCCGTGTTTTTCGGCCCAGAATAAATAACCTAACACGGTGGCTGGACGACGAATTATTGATGTCTGTTGGAGCGCGAGGTCGGAGGGCCCGTGTTCTCAGGCCCGGAATAAATCATCCAACACGATGGCTGGACGACGAATTATTGATGTCTGTTGGAGCGCGAGGTCGGAGAGCCCGTGTTTTCAGGCCCAGAATAAATCATCCAACATGGTGGCTGGACGACGAATGTATGATGTTTGTCGGAGCGCGATGTCGGAGGGCCCGTGTTTTCAGGCCCAGAATAGATCATCTAACACGGTGGCCGGACGACGAATGTATGATGTCTGTTGGAGCGCGAGATCGGAGAGCCCGAGTTTTCAGGCCCAGATGAATTTATCTAACACGGTGGCTGGACGGTGAATTGTTGATGTTTGTTGGAGCGCGAGGTCGGAGGGCCCGTATTTCCAGGCCCAGAATAAATCATCTAACACGGTGGCTGGACGGTGAATTGTTGATGTTTGTTGGAGCGCGAGGTCGGAGAGCCCGTGTTTTCAGGCCCGGAATAAATCATCTAACACGGTGGCTGGACGACGAATTATTGATGTCTGTTGGAGCGCGAGGTCAGAGAGCCCGTGTTTTCAGGCCCAGAATAAATCATCTATCACGGTGGCTGGACGGTGGATTGTTGATGTCCGTTGGAGTGCGAGGTTCGAGGGCCCGTGTTTTCAGGCCCAGAAAAAATCATCTAACACGATGGCTGGACGACGAATGTGTGATGTTTGTTGGAGCGCGAGGTCGGAGGGCCCGTGTTTTTGGGCCCAGAATTAATCATCTAACACGGCAGCTGGACGACGAATTATTGATGTTTGTTGAAGCGCGAGGTCGGAGGGCCCGTGTTCTCAGGCCCAGAATAAATCACCTAACACAGTGGCTGGACGACGAATATATGATGTTTGTTGGAGCGCGAGGTCGGAGAGCCCGTGTTTTTAGGCCCAGAATAAATCACCTAACACGGCGGCTGGACGACGAATGTATGATGTTTGTTGGTGCGCGAGGTCGGAGAGCCCGTGTTTTCAGGCCCAGAATAAATCACCTAACACGGCGGCTGGACGACGAATGTATGATGTTTGTTGGAGCGCGAGGTCGGAGAGCCCGTGTTTTCAGGCCCAGAATAAATCATCTAACACGGCGGCTGGACGACGAATGTATGATGTTTAATTGAGTGCGAGGTCGGAGGGCCCATGTTATGAGGCCCAGAATAAATCACCTAACACGGTGGCTGGACGACGAATATATGATGTTTGTTGGAGCGCGAGGTCGGAGAGCCCGTGTTATTAGGCCCAGAATGAATCATCTAACACGGCGGCTGGACGGTTAATTGTTGATGTTTGTTGGAGCGCGAGGTCGGAGGGCCCGTGTTTTTAGGCCCAGAACTAATCATCTAACACGGCGGCTGGACGACGAATTATTGATGTTTGTTGGAGCGCGAGGTCGGTGAGCCCGTGTTTTCAGGCTCAGAATAAATCACCTAACATGGTGGCTGGACGACGAATGTATGTTGTTTGTTGGAGCGCGAGGTCGAAGAGCCCGTGTTTTTAGGCCCAGAATGAATCACCTAACACGGTGGCTGGACGGCGAATCATTGATGTTTGTTGGAGCGCGAGGTCGAAGAGCCCGTGTTTTTAGGCCCAGAATAAATCACCTAACACGGTGGCTGGACGACGAATGTATGATGTCTGTTGGATTGCGAGGTCGGAGGGCCCGTGTTTCCAGGCCCAGAATGAATCATCTAACACGGTGGCTGGACGACAAATGTATGATGTCTGTTGGAGCGCGAGGTCGGAGGGCCCGTGTTTTTAGGCCCAGAATAAATAACCTAACACGGTGGCTGGACGACGAATTATTGATGTCTGTTGGAGCGCGAGGTCGGAGAGCCCGTGTTTTCCGGCCCAGAATAAATCATCTAACACGGTGGCTGGACGTTGAATTGTTGATGTTTGTTGGAGCGCGAGGTCGGAGAGCCCGTGTTTTCAGGCCCAGAATAAATCATCTTACACGGTGGCTGAACGGTGAATTGTTGATGTTTGTTGGAGCGCGAGGTCGGAGAGCCCGTGTTTTCAGGCCCAGAATAGATCATCTAAAACGGTGGCTGGACGGTGAATTGTTGATGTTTGTTGGAGCGCGAGGTCGGAGAGCCCGTGTTCTAAGGCCCAGAATAAATCATCCAACACGGCGGCGGGACGACGAATGTATGATGTTTGTTGGAGCGCGAGGTCGGAGAGCCCGTGTTTTTAGGCCCAGAATGAATCATCTATCACGGCGGCTGGACGGTGGATTGTTGATGTCCGTTGGAGTGCGAGGTTCGAGGGCCCGTGTTTTCAGACCCAGAAAAAATCATCTAACACGATGGCTGGACGACGAATGTGTGATGTTTGTTGGAGCGCGAGGTCGGAGGGCCCGTGTTTTTGGGCCCAGAATTAATCATCTAACACGGCAGCTGGACGACGAATTATTGATGTTTGTTGAAGCGCGAGGTCGGAGAGCCCGTGTTCTCAGGCCCAGAATAAATCACCTAACACAGTGGCTGGACGACGAATATATGATGTTTGTTGGAGCGCGAGGTCGGAGAGCCCGTGTTTTTAGGCCCAGAATAAATCACCTAACACGGCGGCTGGACGACGAATGTATGATGTTTGTTGGAGCGCGAGGTCGGAGAGCCCGTGTTTTCAGGCCCAGAATAAATCACCTAACACGGCGGCTGGACGACGAATGTATGATGTTTAATTGAGTGCGAGGTCGGAGGGCCCATGTTATGAGGCCCAGAATAAATCACCTAACACGGTGGCTGGACGACGAATATATGATGTTTGTTGGAGCGCGAGGTCGGAGAGCCCGTGTTATTAGGCCCAGAATGAATCATCTAACACGGCGGCTGGACGGTTAATTGTTGATGTTTGTTGGAGCGCGAGGTCGGAGGGCCCGTGTTTTTAGGCCCAGAACTAATCATCTAACACGGCGGCTGGACGACGAATTATTGATGTTTGTTGGAGCGCGAGGTCGGTGAGCCCGTGTTTTCAGGCTCAGAATAAATCACCTAACATGGTGGCTGGACGACGAATGTATGTTGTTTGTTGGAGCGCGAGGTCGAAGAGCCCGTGTTTTTAGGCCCAGAATGAATCACCTAACACGGTGGCTGGACGGCGAATCATTGATGTTTGTTGGAGCGCGAGGTCGAAGAGCCCGTGTTTTTAGGCCCAGAATAAATCACCTAACACGGTGGCTGGACGACGAATGTATGATGTCTGTTGGATTGCGAGGTCGGAGGGCCCGTGTTTCCAGGCCCAGAATGAATCATCTAACACGGTGGCTGGACGACAAATGTATGATGTCTGTTGGAGCGCGAGGTCGGAGGGCCCGTGTTTTTAGGCTCAGAATAAATAACCTAACACGGTGGCTGGACGACGAATTATTGATGTCTGTTGGAGCGCGAGGTCGGAGAGCCCGTGTTTTCCGGCCCAGAATAAATCATCTAACACGGTGGCTGGACGTTGAATTGTTGATGTTTGTTGGAGCGCGAGGTCGGAGAGCCCGTGTTTTCAGGCCCAGAATAAATCATCTTACACGGTGGCTGGACGGTGAATTGTTGATGTTTGTTGGAGCGCGAGGTCGGAGAGCCCGTGTTTTCAGGCCCAGAATAGATCATCTAAAACGGTGGCTGGACGGTGAATTGTTGATGTTTGTTGGAGCGCGAGGTCGGAGAGCCCGTGTTCTAAGGCCCAGAATAAATCATCCAACACGGCGGCGGGACGACGAATGTATGATGTTTGTTGGAGCGCGAGGTCGGAGAGCCCGTGTTTTTAGGCCCAGAATGAATCATCTATCACGGCGGCTTGACGGTGAATTGTTGATGTTTGTTGGAGCGCGAGGTCGGAGAGCCCGTGTTCTCAGGCCCGGAATAAATCATCTAACACGGTGGCTGGACGACGAATTTATGATGTTTGTTGGAGCGCGAGGTCGGAGAGCCCGTGTTTTTAGGCCCAGAATGAATCATCTATCACGGCGGCTCGACGGTGAATTTTTGATGTTTGTTGGAGCGCGAGGTCGGAGAGCCCGTGTTCTCAGGCCCGGAATAAATCATCTAACACGGTGGCTGGACGACGAATGTATGATGTTTGTTGGAGCGCGAGGTCGGAGAGCCCGTGTTTTTAGGCCCAGAATGAATCACCTAACACGGTGGCTGGACGACGAATGTATGATGTTTGTTGGAGCGCGAGGTCGGAGAGCCCGTGTTTTCAGGCCCAGAATAAATCATCTACCACGGTGGCTGGACGACGAATGTATGATGTTTGTTGGAGCGCGAGGTCGGAGGGCCCGTGTTTTCAGGCCCAGAATGAATCATCTAACACGGTGGCGGGACGACAAATGTATGATGTTTGTTGGAGCGCGAGGTCGGAGGGCCCGTGTTTTTAGGCCCAGAATAAATAACCTAACACGGTGGCTGGACGACGAATTATTGATGTCTGTTGGAGCGCGAGGTCGGAGGGCCCGTGTTTTCAGGCCTGGAATAAATCATCTAACACGATGGCTGGACGACGAAATATTGATGTCTGTTGGAGCGCGAGGTCGGAGAGCCCGTGTTTTCAGGCCCAGAATAAATCATCTACCACGGTGGCTGGACGACGAATGTATGATGTTTGTCGGAGCGCGATGTCGGAGGGCCCGTGTTTTCAGGCCCAGAATAGATCATCTAACACGGTGGCCGGACGACGAATGTATGATGTCTGTTGGAGCGCGAGGTCGGAGAGGCCGAGTTTTCAGGCCCAGATGAAATTATCTAACACGGTGGCTGGACGGTGAATTGTTGATGTTTGTTGGAGCGCGAGGTCGGAGGGCCCGTATTTCCAGGCCCAGGATAAATCATCTAACACGGTGGCTGGACGGTGAATTGTTGATGTTTGTTGGAGCGCGAGGTCGGAGAGCCCGTGTTTTCAGGCCCGGAATAAATCATCTAACACGGTGGCCGGACGACGAATTATTGATGTCTGTTGGAGCGCGAGGTCAGAGAGCCCGTGTTTTCAGGCCCAGAATAAATCATCTAACACGGTGGCTGGACGGTGAATTGTTGATGTCCGTTGGAGTGCGAGGTTCGAGGGCCCGTGTTTTCAGGCCCAGAAAAAATCATCTAACACGGTGGCTGGACGATGAATGTGTGATGTTTGTTGGAGCGCGAGGTCGGAGGGCCCGTTTTATTAGGCCCAGAATGAATCACCTAACACGTTGGCTGGACGGTGAAATGTTGATGTTTGTTGGAGCGCAAGGTCGGAGAGCCCGTGTTTTCACGCCCATAATAAATCATCCAACACGGTGGCTGAACGACGAATTATTGATGTCTGTTGGAGCGCGAGGTCGGAGAGCCCGTGTTATCAGGCCCGAAATATATCATCTAACACGGTGGCTGGACGACGAATTGTTGATGTTTGTTGGAGCGCGAGGTCGGAGAGCCCGTGTTTTCAGGCCCAGAATGAATCATCTAACACGGTGGCTGAACGACGAATGTATGATTTTTGTTGGAGCGCGAGGTCAGAGGGCCAGTGTTTTCAGGCCCAGAATGAATCATCTAACACGGTGTCTGGACGGTGAATTGTTGATGTTCGTTGGAGCGCGAGGTCGGAGAGCCCGTGTTTTCAGGCCCAGAATGAATCATCTAACACGGCGGCTGGACGGTGAATTGTTGATGTTTGTTGGAGCGCAAGGTCGGAGAGCCCGTGTTCTTAGGCCCAGAATGAATCATCCAACACGGCGGCTGGACGGTTAATTGTTGATGTTTGTTGGAGCTCGAGGTCGGACGGCCCGTGTTTTTAGGCCCAGAATTAATCATCTAACACGGCGGCTGGACGACGAATTATTGATGTTTGTTGGAGCGCTAGGTCGGAGAGCCCGTGTTTTCAGGCTCAGAATAAATCACCTAACATGGTGGCTGGACGACGAATGTATGTTGTTTGTTGGAGCGCAAGGTCGGAGAGCCCGTGTTTTCAGGCCCAGAATGAATCACCTAAAACGGTGGCTGGACGACGAATGTATGATGTCTGTTGGAGCGCGAGGTCGAAGGGCCCGTGTTTCCAGGCCCAGAATGAATCATCTAACACGGTGGCTGGACGACAAATGTATGATGTTTGTTGGAGCGCGAGGTCGGAGGGCCCGTGTTTTTAGGCCCAGAATAAATAACCTAACACGGTGGCTGGACGACGAATTATTGATGTCTGTTGGAGCGCGAGGTCGGAGAGCCCGTGTATTCAGGCCCAGAATAAATCATCTAACACGGTGGCTGGACGGTGAATTGTTGATCTTTGTTGGAGCGCGAGGTCGGAGAGCCAATGTTTTCAGGCCCAGAATAAATCATCTAACATGGTGGCTGGACGGTGAATTGTTGATGTTTTTTTTTTCGGAGCGCGAGGTCGGAGAGCCCGTGTTTTCAGGCCCAGAATAAATCATTTAAAACGGTGGCTGGACGGTGAATTGTTGATGTTTGTTGGAGCGCGAGGTCGGAGAGCCCGTGTTTTCAGGCCCAGAATAAATCATCTACCACGGTGGCTGGACGACGAATGTATGATGTTTGTTGGAGCGCGAGGTCGGGGGGCCCGTGTTTTCAGGCCCAGAATGAATCATCTCACACGGTGGCGGGACGACAAATGTATGTTGTTTGTTGGAGCGCGAGGTCGGAGGGCCCGTGTTTTTAGGCTCAGAATAAATAACCTAACACGGTGGCTGGACGACGAATTATTGATGTCTGTTGGAGCGCGAGGTCGGAGAGCCCGTGTTTTCAGGCCCAGAATAAATCATCTAACATGGTGGCTGGACGACGAATGTATGATGTTTGCCGGAGCGCGATGTCGGAGGGCCCGTGTTTTCAGGCCCAGAATAGATCATCTAACACGGTGGCTGGACGACGAATGTATGATGTCTGTTGGAGCGCGAGGTCGGAGAGCCCGAGTTTTCAGGCCCAGATGAAATTATCTAACACGGTGGCTGGACGGTGAATTGTTGATGTTTGTTGGAGCGCGAGGTCGGAGGGCCCGTATTTCCGGGCCCAGAATAAATCATCTAACACGGTGGCTGGACGGTGATTTGTTGATGTTTGTTGGAGCGCGAGGTCGGAGAGCCCGTGTTTTCAGGCCCGGAATAAATCATCTAACACGGTGGCTGGACGACGAATTATTGATGTCTGTTGGAGCGCGAGGTCAGAGAGCCCGTGTTTTCAGGCCCAGAATAAATCATCTATCATGGTGGCTGGACGGTGGATTGTTGATGTCCGTTGGAGTGCGAGGTTCGAGGGCCCGTGTTTTCAGGCCCAGAAAAAATCATCTAACACGGTGGCTGGACGACGAATGTGTGATGTTTGTTGAAGCGCGAGGTCGGAGGGCCCGTTTTTTCAGGCCCAGAATAAATCATCTAACACGGTGGCTGGACGACGGATGTGTGATGTTTGTTGGAGCGCGAGGTCGGAGGGCCCGTGTTATTAGGCCCAGAATGAATCACCTAACACGGTGGCTGGACGGTGAAATGTTGATGTTTGTTGGAGTGCGAGGTCGGAGAGCCCGTGTTTTCAGGCCCATAATAAATCATCTAACACGGTGGCTGAACGACGAATTATTGATGTCTGTTGGAGCGCGAGGTCGGAGAGCCCGTTTTATCAGGCCCGGAATATATCATCTAACACGGTGGCTGGACGACGAATTGTTGATGTTTGTTGAAGCGCGAGGTCGGAGAGCCCGTGTATTCAGGCCCAGAATGAATCATCTAACACGGTGGCTGGACGACGATTGTATGATTTTTGTTGGAGCGCGAGGTCGGAAGGCCAGTGTTTTCAGGCCCAGAATGAATCATCTAACACCGTGTCTGGATTGTGAATTGTTGATGTTTGTTGGAGCGCGAGGTCGGAGGGCCCGTGTTTTTAGGCCCAGAATTAATCATCCAACACGGCAGCTGGACGACGAATTATTGATGTTTGTTGGAGCGCGAGGTCGGAGAGCCCGTGTTTTCAGGCCCAGAATAAATCACCTAACATGGTGGCTGGACGACGAATGTATGATGTTTGTTTGAGCGCGAGGTCGGAGGGCCCATGTTATGAGGCCCAGAATAAATCACCTAACACGGTGGCTGGACGACGAATATATGATGTTTGTTGGAGCGCGAGGTCGGAGAGCCCGTGTTTTTAGGCCCAGAATAAATCACATAACACGGCGGCTGGACGACGAATGTATGATGTTTGTTCGAGCGCGAGGTCGGAGAGCCCGTGTTTTCAGGCCCAGATGAAAACATCTAACACGGTGGCTGAACGACGAATGTATGATTTTTGTTGGAGCGCGAGGTCGGAGGGCCAGTGTTTTCAGGCCCAGAATGAATCATCTAACACGGTGTCCGGACTGTGAATTGTTGATGTTTGTTGGAGCGCGAGGTCGAAGGGCCCGTGTTTTTAGGCCCAGAATTAATCATCTAACACGGCAGCTGGACGACGAATTATTGATGTTTGTTGGAGCGCGAGGTCGGAGAGCCCGTGTTTTCAGGCCCAGAATGAATCACCTAACATGGTGGCTGGACGACGAATGTATGATGTTTGTTGGAGCGCGAGGTCGGAGAGCCCGTGTTTGTAGGCCCAGAATAAATCATCTAACACGGCGGCTGGACGACGAATGTATGATGTATGTTGGAGCGCGAGGTCGGAGAGCCCGTGTTTTTAGGCCCAGAATAAATTATCTAACACGGCGGCTGGACGACGAATGTTTGATGTTTGTTGGAGCGCGAGGTCGGAGAGCCCGTGTTTTCAGGCCCGGAATAAATCATCTAACACGGTGGCTGGACGGTGAATTGTTGATGTTTGTTGGAGCGCGAGGTCGGAGAGCCCGTGTTTTCAGGCCCAGAATAAATCATCTAACACGGTGGCTGGACGACGAATTATTGATGTCTGTTGAGGCGCGAGGTCAGAGAGCCCGTGTTTTCAGGCCCAGAATGAATCATCTAACACGGTGGCTGGACGGTGAACTGTTGATGTCTGTTGGAGCGCGAGGTTCGAGGGCCCGTGTTCTCAGGCCCAGAATAAATCATCTAACACGGTGGCTGGACGACGAATGTGTGATGTTTGTTGGAGCGCGAGGTCGGAGGGCCCGTGTTATTAAGCCCGGAATAAATCATCTAACACGGTGGCTGGACGACGAATGTGTGATGTTTGTTGGGGCGCGAGGTCGGAGAGCCCGTGTTTTCAGGCCCAGAATAAATCATCTAACACGGTGGCTGGACTACTAATTATTGATGTCTTTTGGAGCGCGAGGTCAGAGAGCCCGTGTTTTCAGGCCCAGAATAAATCATCTAACACGGTGGCTGGACGGTGAATTGTAGATGTCTGTTGGAGCGCGAGGTTCGAGGGCCCGTGTTTTCAGGCCCAGAATAAATCATCTAACACGGTGTTTGGACGACGATTGTATGATGTTTGTTGGAGCGCGTGGTCGGAGGGCCCGTGTTTTCAGGCCCAGAATGAATCATCTAACACGGTGGCTGGACGACGAATTTGTGATGTTTGTTGGAGCGCGAGGTCGGGGGGCCTGTGTTATTAGGCCCAGAATGAATCACCTAACACGGTGGCTGGACGGTGAAGTGTTGATGTTTGTTGGAGCGCGGGGTCAGAGAGACCGTGTTTCTACGCCCATAATAAATCATCTAACACGGTGGCTGAACGACGAATTATTGATGTTTGTTGGAGCGCGAGGTCGGAGAGCCCGTGTTTTTAGGCCCGGAATATATGATCCAACACGGTGGCTGGACGACGAATTGTTGATGTTTGTTGGAGCGCGAGGTCGGAGGGCCCGTGTTTTCAGGCCCAGATGAAATCATCTAACACGGTGGCTGGACGACGAATGTATGATGTTTGTTGGAGCGCGAGGTTGGAGGTCCCGTGTTTTCAGGCCCAGAATGAATCATCTAACACGGTGTCTGGACGGTGAATTGTTGATGTTTGTTGGAGCGCGAGGTCGGTGGGCCCGTGTTTTTGGGCCCAGAATTAATCATCTAACACGGCGGCTGGACGACGAATTATTGATGTTTGTTGGAGCGCGAGGTCGGAGAGCCCGTGTTTTTACGCCCAGAAAAAATCATCTAACACGGTGGCTGGACGGTGAATTATTGATGTCTGTTGGAGCGCGAGGTCGGAGGGCCCGTGTTATTAGGCCCAGAATAAATCACCTAAGACGGTGGCTGGACGACGAATGTATGATGTTTGTTGGAGCGCGAGGTCGGAGAGCCCGTGTTTTCAGGCCCAGAATGAATCATCTTATACGGCGGCTGGACGGTGAATTGTTGATGTTTGTTGGAGCGCGAGTTCGGAGAGCACGTGATTTTAGGCCCAGAATGAATCATCTAACACGGTGGCTGGACGACGAATGTATGATGTTTGTTGGAGCGCGAGGTCGGAGAGCCCGTGTTTTTAGGCCTAGAATAAATCACCTAACACGGTGGCTGGACGACGAATTTATGATGTTTGTTGGAGCGAGGTCGGAGAGCCCGTGTTTTTAGGCCCAGAATAAATCATCTAACACGCCGGCTGGACGGTGAATTGTTGATGTTTGTTGGAGCGCGAGGTCGAAGAGCCCGTGTTTTCAGGCCCGGATTAATCATCTAACACGGTGGCTGGACGACGAATGTATGATGTTTGTTGGAGCGCGAGGTCGGAGAGCCCGTGTTTTCAGGCCCGGATTAATCATCTAACACGGTGGCTGGACGACGAATGTATGATGTTTGTTGGAGCGCGAGGTCGGAGAGCCCGTGTTTCAAGGCCCAGAATAAATCATCTAACACGGCGGCTGGACGACGAATGTGTAATGTTTGTTGGAGCGCGAGGTCGGAGAGCCCGTGTTTTCAGGCCCAGAAGGAATCATCCAACACGGCGGCTGGACGGTGAATTGTTGATGTTTGTTGGAGCGCGAGGTCGGAGAGCCCGTGTTTTCAGGCCCGGAATAAATCATCTAACACGGTGGCTGGACGGTGAATTATTGATGTCTGTTGGAGCGCGAGGCCGGAGAGCCCGTGGTTTCAGGCCCGGAATGAATCATCTAACACGGTGGCTGGACGGTGAATTATTAATGACTGTTGGAGCGCGAGGTCGGAGGGCCCGTGTTATTAGGCCTAGAATAAATCACCTAACACGGTGGCTGGACGACGAATTTATGATGTTTGTTGGAGCGCGAGGTCGGAGAGCCCGTGTTTCAAGGCCCAGAATAAATCATCTAACACGGCGGCTGGACGACGAATGTGTAATGTTTGTTGGAGCGAGAGGTCGGAGAGCCCGTGTTTTCAGGCCCAGAAGGAATCATCCAACACGGCGGCTGGACGGTGAATTGTTGATGTTTGTTGGAGCGCGAGGTCGGAGAGCCGGTGTTTTCAGGCCCGGAATAAATCATCTAACACGGTGGCTGGACGGTGAATTATTGATTTCTGTTGGAGCGCGAGGCCGGAGAGCCCGTGGTTTCAGGCCCGGAATGAATCATCTAACACGGTGGCTGGACGGTGAATTATTAATGACTGTTGGAGCGCGAGGTCGGAGGGCCCGTGTTATTAGGCCTAGAATAAATCACCTAACACGGTGGCTGGACGACGAATTTATGATGTCTGTTGGAGCGCGAGGCCGGAGAGCCCGTGGTTTCAGGCCCGGAATGAATCATCTAACACGGTGGCTGGACGGTGAATTATTAATGACTGTTGGAGCGCGAGGTCGGAGGGCCCGTGTTATTAGGCCTAGAATAAATCACCTAACACGGTGGCTGGACGACGAAGGTATGATGTTTGTTGGAGCGCGAGGTCGGAGAGCCCGTGTTTTCAGGCCCGGATTAATCATCTAACACGGTGGCTGGACGACGAATGTATGATGTTTGTTGGAGCGCAAGGTCGGAGAGCCCGTGTTTTCAGGCCTGGATTAATCATCTAACACGGTGGCTGGACGACGAATGTATGATGTTTGTTGGAGCGCGAGGTCGGAGAGCCCGTGTTTCAAGGCCCAGAATAAATCATCTAACATGGCGGCTGGACGACGAATGTGTGATGTTTGTTGGAGCGCGAGGTCGGAGAGCCCGTGTTTTCAGGCCCGGAATAAATCATCTAACACGGTGGCTGGACGGTGAATTATTGATGTCTGTTGGAGCGCGAGGTCGGAGAGCCCGTGGTTTCAGGTCTGGAATGAATCATCTAACACGGTGGCTGGACGGTGAATTATTAATGACTGTTGGAGCGCGAGGTCGGAGGGCCCGTGTTATTAGGCCTAGAATAAATCACCTAACACGGTGGCTGGACGACGAATTTATGATGTTTGTTGGAGCGCGAGGTCGGAGAGCCCGTGTTTGTAGGCCCAGAATAAATCATCTAACACGGCGGCTGGACGACGAATGTATGATGTTTGTTGGAGCGCGAGGTCGGAGAGCCCGTGTTTTTAGGCCCAGAATAAATTATCTAACACGGCGGCTGGACGACGAATGTTTGATGTTTGTTGGAGCGCGAGGTCGGAGAGCCCGTGTTTTCAGGCCCGGAATAAATCATCTAACACGGTGGCTGGACGGTGAATTGTTGATGTTTGTTGGAGCGCGAGGTCGGAGAGCCCGTGTTTTCAGGCCCAGAATAAATCATCTAACACGGTGGCTGGACGACGAATTATTGATGTCTGTTGAGGCGCGAGGTCAGAGAGCCCGTGTTTTCAGGCCCAGAATGAATCATCTAACACGGTGGCTGGACGGTGAACTGTTGATGTCTGTTGGAGCGCGAGGTTCGAGGGCCCGTGTTCTCACGCCCAGAATAAATCATCTAACACGGTGGCTGGACGACGAATGTGTGATGTTTGTTGGAGCGCGAGGTCGGAGGGCCCGTGTTATTAAGCCCGGAATAAATCATCTAACACGGTGGCTGGACGACGAATGTGTGATGTTTGTTGGAGCGCGAGGTCGGAGAGCCCGTGTTTTCAGGCCCAGAATAAATCATCTAACACGGTGGCTGGACGACTAATTATTGATGTCTGTTGGAGCGCGAGATCAGAGAGCCCGTGTTTTCAGGCCCAGAATAAATCATCTAACACTGTGGCTGGACGGTGAATTGTAGATGTCTGTTGGAGCGCGAGGTTCGAGGGCCCGTGTTTTCAGGCCCAGAATAAATCATCTAACACGGTGGCTGGACGACGATTGTATGATGTTTGTTGGAGCGCGTGGTCGGAGGGCCCGTGTTCTCAGGCCCAGAATGAATCATCTAACACGGTGGCTGGACGACGAATTCGTGATGTTTGTTGGAGCGCGAGGTCGGGGGGCCTGTGTTATTAGGCCCAGAATGAATCACCTAACACAGTGGCTGGACGGTGAAGTGTTGATGTTTGTTGGAGCGCGGGGTCAGAGAGACCGTGTTTCTACGCCCATAATAAATCATCTAACACGGTGGCTGAACGACGAATTATTGATGTTTGTTGGAGCGCGAGGTCGGAGAGCCCGTGTTTTTAGGCCCGGAATATATAATCCAACACGGTGGCTGGACGACGAATTGTTGATGTTTGTTGGAGCGCGAGGTCGGAGGGCCCGTGTTTTCAGGCCCAGATGAAATCATCTAACACGGTGGCTGGACGACGAATGTATGATGTTTGTTGGAGCGCGAGGTTGGAGGTCCCGTGTTTTCAGGCCCAGAATGAATCATCTAACACGGTGTCTGGACGGTGAATTGTTGATGTTTGTTGGAGCGCGAGGTCGGTGGGCCCGTGTTTTTGGGCCCAGAATTAATCATCTAACACGGCGGCTGGACGACGAATTATTGATGTTTGTTGGAGCGCGAGGTCGGAGAGCCCGTGTTTTTACGCCCAGAAAAAATCATCTAACACGGTGGCTGGACGGTGAATTATTGATGTCTGTTGGAGCGCGAGGTCGGAGGGCCCGTGTTATTAGGCCCAGAATAAATCACCTAAGACGGTGGCTGGACGAGGAATGTATGATGTTTGTTGGAGCGCGAGGTCGGAGAGCCCGTGTTTTCAGGCCCAGGATAAATCATCTTATACGGCGGCTGGACGGTGAATTGTTGATGTTTGTTGGAGCGCGAGTTCGGAGAGCACGTGATTTTAGGCCCAGAATGAATCATCTAACACGGTGGCTGGACGACGAATGTATGATGTTTGTTGGAGCGCGAGGTCGGAGAGCCCGTGTTTTTAGGCCTAGAATAAATCACCTAACACGGTGGCTGGACGACGAATTTATGATGTTTGTTGGAGCGCGAGGTCGGAGAGCCCGTGTTTTTAGGCCCAGAATAAATCATCTAACACGCCGGCTGGACGGTGAATTGTTGATGTTTGTTGGAGCGCGAGGTCGAAGAGCCCGTGTTTTCAGGACCGGATTAATCATCTAACACGGTGGCTGGACGACGAATGTATGATGTTTGTTGGAGCGCGAGGTCGGAGAGCCCGTGTTTCAAGGCCCAGAATAAATCATCTAACACGGCGGCTGGACGACTAATGTGTAATGTTTGTTGGAGCGCGAGGTCGGAGAGCCCGTGTTTTCAGGCCCAGAAGGAATCATCCAACACGGCGGCTGGACGGTGAATTGTTGATGTTTGTTGGAGCGCGAGGTCGGAGAGCCCGTGTTTTCAGGCCCGGAATAAATCATCTAACACGGTGGCTGGACGGTGAATTATTGATGTCTGTTGGAGCGCGAGGCCGGAGAGCCCGTGGTTTCAGGCCCGGAATGAATCATCTAACACGGTGGATGGACGGTGAATTATTAATGACTGTTGGAGCGCGAGGTCGGAGGGCCCGTGTTATTAGGCCTAGAATAAATCACCTAACACGGTGGCTGGACGACGAATTTATGATGTTTGTTGGAGCGCGAGGTCGGAGAGCCCGTGTTTTTAGGCCCAGAATAAATCATCTAACACGCCGGCTGAACGGTGAATTGTTGATGTTTGTTGGAGCGCGAGGTCGGAGAGCCCGTGTTTTCAGGCCCGGATTAATCATCTAACACGGTGGCTGGACGACGAATGTATGATGTTTGTTTTGAGCGCGAGGTCGGAGAGCCCGTGTTTTCAGGCCTGGATTAATCATCTAACACGGTGGCTGGACGACGAATGTATGATGTTTGTTGGAGCGCGAGGTCGGAGAGCCCGTGTTTCAAGGCCCAGAATAAATCATCTAACACGGCGGCTGGACGACGAATGTGTAATGTTTGTTGGAGCGCGAGGTCGGAGAGCCCGTGTTTTCAGGCCCAGAAGGAATCATCCAACACGGCGGCTGGACGGTGAATTGTTGATGTTTGTTGGAGCGCGAGGTCGGAGAGCCCGTGTTTTCAGGCCCGGAATAAATCATCTAACACGGTGGCTGGACGGTGAATTATTGATGTCTGTTGGAGCGCGAGGTCGGAGAGCCCGTGGTTTCAGGCCCGGAATGAATCATCTAACACGGTGGCTGGACGGTGAATTATTAATGACTGTTGGAGCGCGAGGTCGGAGGGCCCGTGTTATTAGGCCTAGAATAAATCACCTAACACGGTGGCTGGACGACGAATTTATGTTGTTTGTTGGAGCGCGAGGTCGGAGAGCCCGTGTTTTTAGGCCCAGAATAAATCATCTAACACGCCGGCTGAACGGTGAATTGTTGATGTTTGTTGGAGCGCGAGGTCGGAGAGCCCGTGTTTTCAGGCCCGGATTAATCATCTAACACGGTGGCTGGACGACGAATGTATGATGTTTGTTGGAGCGCGAGGTCGGAGAGCCCGTGTTTTCAGGCCCGGATGATTCATCTAACACGGTGGCTGGACGACGAATGTATGATGTTTGTTGGAGCGCGAGGTCGGAGAGCCCGTGTTTTCAGGCCCGGATTAATCATCTAACACGGTGGCTGGACGACGAATGTATGATGTTTGTTGGAGCGCGAGGTCGGAGAGCCCGTGTTTCAAGGCCCAGAATAAATCATCTAACACGGTGGCTGGACGAAGAATGTGTGATGTTTGTTGGAGCGCGAGGTCGGGGGGCCTGTGTTATTAGGCCCAGAATGAATCACCTAACACGGTGGCTGGACGATGAATTGTTGATGTTTGTTGGAGCGCGAGGTCGGAGAGCCCGTGTTTTAAAGCCCATAATAAATTATCTAACACGGTGGCTGAACGACGAATTATTGATGTCTGTTGGAGCGCGAGGTCGGAGAGCCCGTGTTATTAGGCCCGGAATATTTCATCCAACACGGTGGCTGGACGACGAATTGTTGATGTTTGTTGGAGCGCGAAGTCGGAGAGCCCTTGTTTTCAGGCCCAGATGAAATAATCTAACACGGTGGCTGGACGACGAATGTATGATGTTTGTTGGAGCGCGAGGTTGGAGGGCCCGTGTTTTCAGGCCCAGAATGAATCATCTAACACGGTGTCTGGACGGTGAATTGTTGATGTCTGTTGGAGCGCGAGGTCGGAGGGCCCGTGTTTTTAGGCCCAGAATTATTCATCTAACACGGCGGCTGGACGACGAATTATTGATGTTTGTTGGAGCGCGAGGTCGGAGAGCCGTGTTTTCAGGCTCAGAATAAATCACCTAACATGGTGGCTGGACGACGAATGTATGATGTTTGTTGGAGCGCAAGGTCGGAGAGCCCGTGTTTTTACGCCCAGAAAAAATCATCTAACACGGTGGCTGGACGGTGAATTATTGATGTCTGTTGGAGCGCGAGGTCGAAGGGCCCGTGTTATTAGGCCCAGAATAAATCACCTAACACGGTGGCTGGACGACGAATGTATGATGTTTGTTGGAGCGCGAGGTCGGAGAGCCCGTGTTTTCAGGCCCAGAATAAATCATCTTATACGGCGGCTGGACGGTGAATTGTTGATGTTTGTTGGAGCGCGAGGTCGGAGAGCACGTGATTTCAGGCCCAGAATAAATCATCTAACACGGTGGCTGGACGACGAATGTATGATGTTTGTTGGAGCGCGAGGTCGGAGAGCCCGTGTTTTTAGGCCCAGAATAAATCACCTAACACGGTGGCTGGACGACGAATGTATGATGTTTGTTGGAGCGCGAGGTCGGAGAGCCCGTGTTTTTAGGCTCAGAATTAATCATCTAACACGGCGGCTGGACGACGAATTCAGGATGTTTGTTGGAGCGCGAGGTTGGAGAGCCCGTGTTTGTAGGCCCAGAATAAATCATCTAACACGGCGGCTGGACGACGAATGTATGATGTTTGTTGGAGCGCGAGGTCGGAGAGCCCGTGTTTTTAGGCCCAGAATAAATCATCTAACACGCCGGCTGGACGGTGAATTGTTGATGTTTGTTGGAGCGCGAGGTCGAGGAGCCCGTGTTTTCAGGCCCGGAATGAATCATCTAACACGGTGGCTGGACGGTGAATTATTGATGACCGTTGGAGCGCGAGGTCGGAGGGCCCGTGTTATTAGGCCCAGAATAAATCATCTAACACGGTGGCTGGACGACGAATGTATGATGTTTGTTGGAGAGCGAGGTCGGAGAGCCCGTGTTTTTAGGCCCAGAATGAATCACCTAACACGATGGCTGGACGACGAATGTATGATGTTTGTTGGAGCGCGAGGTCGGAGAGCCCGTGTTTTTAGGCCCGAAATAAATCACCTAACACGGTGGCTGGACGACGAATGTATGATGTTTGTTGGAGCGCGAGGTCGGAGAGCCCGTGTTTTTAGGCCCAGAATGAATTATCTAACACGGCGGCTGGACGGTAAATTGTTGATGTTTGTTGGAGCGCGAGGTCGGAGAGCCCGTGTTTTCAGGCCCGGAATAAATCATCTAACACGGTGGCTGGACGACGAATGTATGATGTTTGTTGAAGCGCGAGGTCGGAGAGCTCGTGTTTTTAGGCCCAGAATAAATCACCTAACACGGTGGCTGGACGAAGAATAACTGATGTTTGTTGGAGCGCGAGGTCGGAGAGCCCGTGTTTTTAGGCCCAGAATGAATCACCTAACACGATGGCTTGACGACGAATGTATGATGTTTGTTGGAGCGCGAGGTCGGAGAGCCCGTGTTTTTAGGCCCGAAATAAATCACCTAACACGGTGGCTGGACGACGAATGTATGATGTTTGTTGGAGCGCGAGGTCGGAGAGCCCGTGTTTTTAGGCCCAGAATGAATGATCTAACACGGCGGCTGGACGGTAAATTGTTGATGTTTGTTGGAGCGCGAGGTCGGAGAGCCCGTGTTTTCAGGCCCGGAATAAATCATCTAACACGGTGGCTGGACGACGAATGTATGATGTTTGTTGAAGCACGAGGTCGGAGAGCCCGTGTTTTTAGGCCCAGAATAAATCACCTTACACGGTGGCTGGACGAAGAATGACTGATGTTTGTTGGAGCGCGAGGTCGGAGAGCCCGTGTTTTCAGGCCCAGAATGAATCATCTAACACGGTGGCTGGACGGTGAATTGTTGATGTTTGTTGGAGCGCGAGGTTGGAGACCCCGTGTTTTCAGGTTCGGAATAAATCACCTAACACGGTGGCTGGACGACGAATGTATGATGTTTGTTGGAGCGCGAGGTCGGAGAGCCCGTGTTTTCAGGCCCAGAATGAATCATCCAACACGGTGGCTGGACGACGAATGTATGATGTTTGCTGGAGCGCGAGGTCAGAGAGCCCGTGTTTTCAGGCCCAGAATAAATCACCTAACACGGTGGCTGGACGACGAATGTATGATGTTTGTTGGAGCGCGAGGTCGGAGAGCCCGTGTTTTCAGGCCCAGAATGAGTCATCTATCATGGTGGCTGGACGGTGAATTGTTGATGTCTGTTGGAGCGCGAGGTCGGAGGGCCCGTGTTATCAGGCCCAGAATAAATCATCTAACACAGTGGCTGGACGACGAATGTATGATGTTTGTTGGAGCGCGAGGTCGGAGAGCCCGTGTTTTCAGGCCCAGAATGAATCATGTATCACGGTGGCTGGACGACGAATGTAGGAAGTTTGTTGGAGCGCGAGGTCGGAGAGCCCGTGTTATTAGGCACAGAATAAATCACCTAACACGGTGGCTGGAAGACGAATGTATGATTTTTGTTGGAGCGCGAGGTCGGAGAGCCCGTGTTTTCAGGCCCAGAATGAATCATCTATCACGGTGGCTGGACGGTGAACTGTTGATGTCTGTTGAAGCGCGAGGTCGGAAGGCCCGTGTTATCAGGCCCAGAATAAATCATCTAACACGGTGGCTGGACGACGAATGAATGATGTTTGTTGGAGCGCGAGGTCGGAGAGCCCGTGTTTTCAGGCCCAGAAGGAATCATCTAACACGGTGGCTGGACGACGAATGTATGATGTTTGTTGGAGCAAGAGGTCGGAGAGCCCGTGTTATTAGGCACAGAATAAATCACCTAACACGGTGGCTGGACGACGAATGTTTGATGTTTGTTGGAGCGCGAGGTCGGAGAGCCCGTGTTTTCAGGCCCAGAATGAATCATCTATCATGGTGGCTGGACGGTGAATTGTTGATGTCGGTTGGAGCGCGAGGTCAGAGGGCTCGTGTTATCAGGCCCAGAATAAATCACCTAACACGGTGGCTGGACGATGAATGTATGACGTTTGTTGGAGCGCGAGGTCAGAGAGCCCGTGTTTTCAGGCCCACAATAAATCATTCAACACGGTGGCTGGACGACGAATGTATGATGTTTGTTGGAGCGCGAGGTCAGAGAGCCCGTGTTTTCAGGCCCAGAAAAAATCACCTAACATGGTGGCTGGACGACGAATGTATGATGTTTGTTGGAGCGCGAGGTCAGAGAGCCCGTGTTTTCAGGCCCAGAATGAATCATCTAACACGGTGGCTGGACGGTGAATGTTTGATGTTTGTTGGAGCGTGAGGTCGGAGAGCCCGTGTTTTTAGGGCCAGAATAAATCATCTAACACGGTGGCTGGACGGTGAATGTTTGATGTTAGTTGGAGCGCGAGGACGGAGAGCCCGTGTCTTGAGGCCCAGAATAAATAATCCAACACGGCGGCTGGACGGTGAATTGTTGATGTTTGTAGGAGTGCGAGGTCGGAGAGCCCGTGTTTCAAGGCCCAGAATAAATCATCTAACACGGTGGCTGGGCGGTGAATGTTTGATGTTTGTTGGAGCGCGAGGTCGGAGAGCCCGTTTTTTTAGGGCCAGAATAAATCATCTAACACGGTGGCTGGACGGTGAATTGTTGATGTTTGTTGGAGCACGAGGTCGGAGAGCCCGTGTTTTAAGGCCCAGAATGAATCATCTAACACGGTGGCTGGACGGTGAATGTTTGATGTTTGTTGGAGCGCGAGGTCGGAGAGCCCGTGTTTTTAGGGCCAGAATAAATCATCTAACACGGTGGCTGGACGGTGAATTGTCGATGTTTGTTGGAGCGCGAGGTCAGAGAGCCCGTGTTTTTAGGCCCAGAATAAATCACCCAACAAGGTGGCTTGACGGTGAATTGTTGATGTTTGTTGGAGCGCGAGGTCGGAGAGCCCGTGTTTTCAGGCCCAGAAAAATTCACCTAACACGGTGGCTGGACGACGAATTGTTGATGTCTGTTGGAGCGCGAGGTCGGAGAGCCTGTGTTTTTAGGGCCAGATTAAATCATCTAACACGGCGGCTGGACGGTGAATTGTTGATGTTTGTTGGAGCGCGAGGTCGGAGAGCCCGTGTTTTAAGGCCCAGAATAAATCATCTTACACGGTGGCTGGACGGTGAATGTTTGATGTTTGTTGGGGCGCAAGTCGGAGAGCCCGTGTTTTTAGGGCCAGAATTAATCATCTAACACGGTGGCTGGACGGTGAATTGTTGATGTTTGTTGGAGCGCGAGGTCGGAGAGCCCTTGCCTTTAGGGCCAGATTAAATCATCTAACAAGGCGGCTGGTGAATTGTTGATGTTTGTTGGAGCGCGAGGTCGGAGAGCCCGTGTTTTGAGGCCCAGAATGAATCATCTAACACGGTGGCTGGACGGTGAATGTTTGATGTTTGTTGGAGCGCGAGGTCGGAGAGGCCGTGTTTCTAGGGCCAGAATAAATCATCTAACACGGTGGCTGGACGGTGAATTGTTGGTGTTTGTTGGAGCGTGAGGTCAGAGAGCCCGTGTTTTTAGGCCCAGAATAAATCATCTAACAAGGTGGCTGGACGGTGAATTGTTGATGTTTGTTGGAGCGCGAGGTCGGAGAGCCCGTGTGTTCAGGCCCAGAATAAATCACCTAACACGGTGGCTGGACGACGAATTGTTGATGTCTGTTGGAGCGCGAGGTCGGAGAGCCCGTGTTTTCAGGGCCAGAATGAATCATCTAACAAGTTGGCTGGACGGTGAAATATTGATGTCTGTTGGAGCGCGAGGTCGGGGAGCCCGTGTTTTCAGGCCCAGCATGAATCACCTAACACGGTGGCTGGACGGTGAATTATTGATGTCTTTCGGAGCGCGAGGTCGGAAAGCCCGTGTTTTTAGGCCCAGAATAAATTACCTAACACGGTGTCTGGACGACGAATTGTTGATGTGTGTTGGAGCGCGAGGTCGGAGAGCCCTTGTTTCTAGGCCCAGAATAAATCATCTAACACGGTGACTGGACGACGAATTATTGATGTCTGTTGGAGCGCGAGGTCGGAGAGCCCTTGTTTTTAGGCCCAGAAAGTTTCACCTAACACGGTGGCTGGACGACGAATTATTGTTGTTTGTTGGAGCGCGAGGTCGGAGAGGCCTGTTTTTAGGGCCAGGATAAATCACCCAACACGGTGGCTGGACGACGAATTGTTGATGTCTGTTGGAGCGCGAGGTCGGAGAGTCCGTGTTTTTAGGGCCAGAAAAAATCTTCTAACACGGTGGCTGGACGACGAATGTATGATGTTTGTTGGAACGCGAGGTCGGAGAGCCCGTGTTTTCAGGCCCAGAATGAATCATCTAACACGGCGGCTGGACGGTAAATTGTTGATGTTTGTTGGAGCGCGAGGTCGGAGAGCCCGTGTTTTCAGGCCCGGAATAAATCATCTAACACGGTGGCTGGATGACGAATGTATGATGTTTGTTGAAGCGCGAGGTCGGAGAGCCTGTGTTTTTAGGCCCAGAATAAATCACCTAACACGGTGGCTGGAGGACGAATGTATGATGTTTGTTGGAGCGCGAGGTCGGAGAGCCCGTGTTTTCAGGCCCGGAATAAATCATCTAACACGGTGGCTGGACGACGAATGTATGATGTTTGTTGGAGTTCGAGGTCGAAGAGCCCTTGGTTTCAGGCCCAGAATAAATCATCTAACACGGCGGCTGGACGGTGAATTATTGATGTTTGTTGGAGCGCGAGGTCAGAGAGCCCGTGTTTTCAGGCCCGGAATAAATCATCTAACACGGCGGCTGGACGGTGAATTGTTGATGTTTGTTGGAGCGCGAGGTCAGAGAGCCCGTGTTTTCAGGCCCGGAATAAATCATCTAACACGGCGGCTGGACGGTGAATTGTTGATGTT
The DNA here is from genome assembly GCA_964007535.1 of Brachyptera risi. NCBI lineage: Eukaryota > Metazoa > Arthropoda > Insecta > Plecoptera > Taeniopterygidae > Brachyptera > Brachyptera risi. The sequence goes on from OZ023335.1 coordinate 5,325,207, forward strand.
TGTTGGAGCGCGAGGTCGGAGAGCCCGTGTTTTCAGGCCCAGAATGAATCATCTATCACGGTGGCTGGACGGTGAATTGTTGATGTCTGTTGGAGCGCGAGGTCGGAGGGCCCGTGTTATCAGGCCCATAATAAATCATCTAACACGGTGGCTAGACGCCTAATGTATGATGTTTGTTGGAGCGCGAGGTCGGAGAGCCCGTGTTTTCAGGCCCAGAATGAATCATCTATCACGGTGGCTGGACGACGAATGTATGAAGTTTGTTGGAGCGCGAGGTCGGAGAGCCCGTGTTATTAGGCACAGAATAAAACACCTAACACGGTGGCTGGACGACGAATGTATGATGTTTGTTGGAGCGCGAGGTCGGAGAGCCCGTGTTTTCAGGCCCAGAATGAATCATCTATCACGGTGGCTGGACGGTGAATTGTTGATGTCTGTTGGAGCGCGAGGTCGGAATGCCCGTGTTATCAGGCCCAGAATAAATCATCTGACACTTTGACTGGACGACGAATGTATGATGTTTGTTGGAGCGCGAGGTCGGAGAGCCCGTGTTTTTAGGCCCAGAATAAATAATCTAGCCCGGCGGCTGGACGGTGAATTGTTGATGTTCGTTGGAGCGCGAGGTCGGAGAGCCCGTGTTTTCAGGCCCGGAATAAACCATCTGACACGATGGCTGGATGACGAATGTATTAGGTTTGTTGAAGCGCGAGGTCGGAGAGCCCGTGTTTTTAGGCCCAGAATAAATCACCAAGGACGGTGGCTGGACGACGAATGTATGATGTTTGTTGGAGCGCGAGGTCGGAGAACCCGTGTTTTTAGGCCCAGAATAAATCACCAAGGACGGTGGCTGGACGACGAATGTATGATGTTTGTTGGAGCGCTAGGTCGGAGAGCCCGTGTTTTCAGTCCCAGAATAAATCATCCAACACGGCGGCTGGACGGTGAATTATTGATTTTTGTTGGAGCGCGAGGTCAGAGAGCCCGTGTTTTCAGGCCCGGAATAAATCACCTAACACGGCGGCTGGACGGTGAATTGTTGATGTTTGTTGGAGCGCGAGGTCGGAGAGCCCGTGTTTCCAGGCCCGGAATAAATCATCACGGCGGCTGGACGGTGAATTGTTGATGTTAGTTGGAGCGCGAGGTCGGAGAGCCCGTGTTTTCAGGCCCGGAATGAATCATCTAACACGGTGGCTGGACGACGAATGTATGATGTTTGTTGGAGCGCGAGGTCGGAGAGCCCGTGTTTTTAGGCCCAGAATAAATCACCTAACACGGTGGCTGGACGGTGAATTGTTGATGTTTGTTGGAGCGCGAGGTCGGAGAGCTCGTGTTTTTTAGGCCCAGAATAAATCACCTGACCCGTGGCTGGACGGTGAATTGTTGATGTTTGTTGGAGCGCGAGGTCGGAGAGCCCGTGTTTTTGGGCCCAGAATAAATCACCAAACACGGTGGCTGGACGGTGGATTGTTGATGTTTGTTGGAGCGCGAGGTCGGAGAGCCCGTGTTTTCAGTCCCAGAATTAATCATCTAACATGGTGGCTGGACGGTGAATTGTTGATGTTTGTTGGAGCGCGAGGTCGGAGAGCCCGTGTTTTCAGGCCCAGAATAAATCATCTAACACTGTGGCTGGACGGTGAATTGTTGATGTCTGTTGGAGCGCGAGGTCAGAGAGCCCTTGTTTTCAGGCCCAGAATGAATCACCCAACACGGTGGCTGGACGGTGAATTGTTGATGTATGTTGGAGCGCGAGGTCGGAGAGCCCGTGTTTTCAGTCCCAGAATTAATCATCTAACACTGTGGCTGGACGGTGAATTATTGATGTCTGTTGGAGCTCGAGGTCGGAGAGCCCGTGTTTTTAGGCCCAGAATAAATCATCTAACACGGTGGCTGGACGGTTAATTGTTGATGTTTGTTGGAACGCGAGGTCAGAGAACTCGTGTTTTTAGGCCCAGAATAAATCATCTAACACGGTGGCTGGAAGACGAATGTATGATGTTTGTTGGAGCGCGAGGTCGGAGAACCCGTGTTTTTATGCCCAGAATAAATCATCTAACACGGTGGCTGGACGGTGAATTATTGATGTCTGTTGGAGCGCGAGGTCAGAGAGCCCGTGTTTTCAGGCCCAGAATAAATCACCTAACACGGTGGCTGGACGACGAATGTATGAAGTTTGTTGGAGCGCGAGGTCGGAGAACCCGTGTTTTTAGGCCCAGAATAAATCATCTAACACGGTGGCTGGACGACGAATGTATGATGTTTGTTGGAACGCGAGGTCAGATGACCCGTGTTTTTAGGCCCAGAATAAATCACCTAACACGGTGGCTGGACGACGAATTGTTGATGTTTGTTGGAGCGCGAGGACGGAGAGCCCGTGTTTTTAGGCCCAGATTAAATCACCTAACACGGTGGCTGGACGACGAAGGTATGATGTTTGTTGGAGCGCGAGGTCGGAGAGCCCGTGTTTTCAGGCCCAGAATGAATAATCTAACACGGTGGCTGGACGGTGAATTGTTGATGTTTGTTGGAGCGCGAGGTCGGAGAGCCCGTGTTTTTAGGCCCAGAATAAATCATCTAACACGGTGGCTGGACGACGAATGTATGATGTTTGTTGGAACGCGAGGTCGGAGAGCCCGTGTTTTTAGGCCCAGATTAAATCACCTGACACGGTGGCTGGACGACGGAGGTATGATGTTTGTTGGAGCGCGAGGTCGGAGAGCCCGTGTTTTCAGGCCCAGAATGAATAATCTAACACGTTGGCTGGACGGTGAATTGTTGATGTTTGTTGGAGCGCGAGTTCGGAGAGCCCGTGTTTTTAGGCCCAGATTAAATCACCTAACACGGTGGCTGGACGACGAAGGTATGATGTTTGTTGGAGCGCGAGGTCGGAGAGCCCGTGTTTTCAGGCCCAGAATGAATAATCTAACACGGTGGCTGGACGGTGAATTGTTGATGTTTGTTGGAGCGCGAGGACGGAGAGCCCGTGTTTTTAGGCTCAGATTGAATCACCTAACACGGTGGCTGGACGGTGAATTGTTGATGTTTGTTGGAGCGCGAGGTTGGAGAGCCCGTGTTTTCAGGCCCAGAATGAATAATCTAACACGGTGGCTGGACGGTGAATTGTTGATGTTCGTTGGAGCGCGAGGTCGGAGAGCCCGTGTTTTGAGGCCCAGAATAAATCACCTGACACTGTGGCTGGACGGTGAATTGTTGATTTTTGTTGGAGCGCGAGGTCGGAGAGCCCGTGTTTTCAGGCCCAGAATGAATCATCTAACACGGTGGCTGGACGACGAATGTATGATGTTTGTTGGAGCGCGAGGTCGGAGAGCCCGTGTTTTTAAGCACAGAATTAATCACCTAACACGGTGGCTGGACGACGAATGTATGATATTTGTTGGAGCGCGAGGTCGGAGAGCCCGTGTTTTCAGGCCCAGAATGAATCATCTATCACGGTGGCTGGAAGGTGAATTGTTGATGTCTGTTGGTGCGCGAGGTCGAAGGGCCCGTGTTATCAGGCCCAGAATAAATCATCTAACACGGTGGCTGGACGACGAATGTATGATGTTTGTTGGAGCGCGAGGTCGGAGAGCCCGTGTTTTCAGGCCCAAAATGAATTATCTAACACGGTGGCTGGACGACGAATGTATGATGTTTGTTGGAGCGCGAGGTCGGAGAGCCCGTGTTATTAGGCACAGAATGAATCACCTAACACGGTGGCTGGACGACGAATGTTTGATGTTTGTTGGAGCGCGAGGTCGGAGAGCCCGTGTTTTCAGGCCCAGAATGAATCATCTATCACGGTGGCCGGACGGTGAATTGTTGATGTCTGTTGGAGCGCGAGGTCGGAGGGCCCGTGTTATCAGGCCCAGAATAAATCATCTGACACTTTGACTGGACGACGAATGTATGATGTTTGTTGGAGCGCGAGGTCGGAGAGCCCGTGTTTTTAGGCCCAGAATAAATAATCTAGCCCGGCGGCTGGACGGTGAATTGTTGATGTTCGTTGGAGCGCGAGGTCGGAGAGCCCGTGTTTTCAGGCCCGGAATAAACCATCTGACACGATGGCTGGATGACGAATGTATTATGTTTGTTGAAGCGCGAGGTCGGAGAGCCCGTGTTTTTAGGCCCAGAATAAATCACCAAGGACGGTGGCTGGACGACGAATGTATGATGTTTGTTGGAGCGCGAGGTCGGAGAACCCGTGTTTTTAGGCCCAGAATAAATCACCAAGGACGGTGGCTGGACGACGAATGTATGATGTTTGTTGGAGCGCGAGGTCGGAGAGCCCGTGTTTTCAGTCCCAGAATAAATCATCCAACACGGCGGCTGGACGGTGAATTATTGATGTTTGTTGGAGCGCGAGGTCAGAGAGCCCTTGTTTTCAGGCCCGGAATAAATCACCTAACACGGCGGCTGGACGGTGAATTGTTGATGTTTGTTGGAGCGCGAGGTCGGAGAGCCCGTGTTTTTAGGCCCAGAATGAATCACCAAACACGGTGGCTGGACGGTGGATTGTTGATGTTTGTTGGAGCGCGAGGTCGGAGAGCCCGTGTTTTCAGTCCCAGAATTAATCATCTAACATGGTGGCTGGACGGTGAATTGTTGATGTTTGTTGGAGCGCGAGGTCGGAGAGCCCGTGTTTTCAGGCCCAGAATAAATCATCTAACACTGTGGCTGGACGGTGAATTGTTGATGTCTGTTGGAGCGCGAGGTCAGAGAGCCCTTGTTTTCAGGCCCAGAATGAATCACCCAACACGGTGGCTGGACGGTGAATTGTTGATGTATGTTGGAGCGCGAGGTCGGAGAGCCCGTGTTTTCAGTCCCAGAATTAATCATCTAACACTGTGGCTGGACGGTGAATTATTGATGTCTGTTGGAGCTCGAGGTCGGAGAGCCCGTGTTTTTAGGCCCAGGATAAATCATCTAACACGGTGGCTGGACGGTTAATTGTTGATGTTTGTTGGAACGCGAGGTCAGAGAACTCGTGTTTTTAGGCCCAGAATAAATCATCTAACACGGTGGCTGGAAGACGAATGTATGATGTTTGTTGGAGCGCGAGGTCGGAGAACCCGTGTTTTTATGCCCAGAATAAATCATCTAACACGGTGGCTGGACGGTGAATTATTGATGTCTGTTGGAGCGCGAGGTCAGAGAGCCCGTGTTTTCAGGCCCAGGATAAATCACCTAACACGGTGGCTGGACGACGAATGTATGAAGTTTGTTGGAGCGCGAGGTCGGAGAACCCGTGTTTTTAGGCCCAGAATAAATCATCTAACACGGTGGCTGGACGACGAATGTATGATGTTTGTTGGAACGCGAGGTCAGATGACCCGTGTTTTTAGGCCCAGAATAAATCACCTAACACGGTGGCTGGACGACGAATTGTTGATGTTTGTTGGAGCGCGAGGACGGAGAGCCCGTGTTTTTAGGCCCAGATTAAATCACCTAACACGGTGGCTGGACGACGAAGGTATGATGTTTGTTGGAGCGCGAGGTCGGAGAGCCCGTGTTTTCAGGCCCAGAATGAATAATCTAACACGGTGGCTGGACGGTGAATTGTTGATGTTTGTTGGAGCGCGAGGTCGGAGAGCCCGTGTTTTTAGGCCCAGAATAAATCATCTAACACGGTGGCTGGACGACGAATGTATGATGTTTGTTGGAACGCGAGGTCGGAGAGCCCGTGTTTTTAGGCCCAGATTAAATCACCTAACACGGTGGCTGGACGACGGAGGTATGATGTTTGTTGGAGCGCGAGGTCGGAGAGCCCGTGTTTTCAGGCCCAGAATGAATAATCTAACACGTTGGCTGGACGGTGAATTGTTGATGTTTGTTGGAGCGCGAGTTCGGAGAGCCCGTGTTTTTAGGCCCAGATTAAATCACCTAACACGGTGGCTGGACGACGAAGGTATGATGTTTGTTGGAGCGCGAGGTCGGAGAGCCCGTGTTTTCAGGCCCAGAATGAATAATCTAACACGGTGGCTGGACGGTGAATTGTTGATGTTTGTTGGAGCGCGAGGACGGAGAGCCCGTGTTTTTAGGCTCAGATTGAATCACCTAACACGGTGGCTGGACGGTGAATTGTTGATGTTTGTTGGAGCGCGAGGTTGGAGAGCCCGTGTTTTCCTGCCCAGAATGAATAATCTAACACGGTGGCTGGACGGTGAATTGTTGATGTTCGTTGGAGCGCGAGGTCGGAGAGCCCGTGTTTTGAGGCCCAGAATAAATCACCTGACACTGTGGCTGGACGGTGAATTGTTGATTTTTGTTGGAGCGCGAGGTCGAAGAGCCCGTGTTTTCAGGCCCAGAATGAATCATCTAACACGGTGGCTGGACGACGAATGTATGATGTTTGTTGGAGCGCGAGGTCGGAGAGCCCGTGTTTTTAAGCACAGAATTAATCACCTAACACGGTGGCTGGACGACGAATGTATGATATTTGTTGGAGCGCGAGGTCGGAGAGCCCGTGTTTTCAGGCCCAGAATGAATCATCTATCACGGTGGCTGGAAGGTGAATTGTTGATGTCTGTTGGAGCGCGAGGTCGAAGGGCCCGTGTTATCAGGCCCAGAATAAATCATCTCACACGGTGGCTGGACGACGAATGTATGATGTTTGTTGGAGCGCGAGGTCGGAGAGCCCGTGTTTTCAGGCCCAAAATGAATTATCTAACACGGTGGCTGGACGACGAATGTATGATGTTTGTTGGAGCGCGAGGTCGGAGAGCCCGTGTTATTAGGCACAGAATGAATCACCTAACACGGTGGCTGGACGACGAATGTTTGATGTTTGGTGGAGCGCGAGGTCGGAGAGCCCGTGTTTTCAGGCCCAGAATGAATCATCTATCACGGTGGCCGGACGGTGAATTGTTGATGTCTGTTGGAGCGCGAGGTCAGAGGGCCCGTGTTATCAGGCCCAGAATGAATCACCTAACACGGTGGCTGGACGACGGATGTATGATGTTTGTTGGAGCGCGAGGTCAGAGAGCCCGTGTTTTCAGGCCCAGAAAAAATAACCTAACATGGTGGCTGGACGACGAATGTATGATGATTGTTGGAGCGCGAGGTCAGAGGGCCCGTGTTTTCAGGCCCAGAATAAATCATCTAACACAATGGCTGGACGGTGAATGTTTGATGTTTGTTGAAGCGCGAGGTCGGAGAGCCCGTGTTTTTAGGGCCAGAATGAATCATCTAACACGGTGGCTGGACGGTGAATGTTTGATGTTAGTTGGAGCGCGAGGTCGGAGAGCCCGTGTTTTTAGGCCCAGAATAAATAATCTAGCACGGCGGCTGGACGGTGAATTGTTGATGTTCGTTGGAGCGCGAGGTCGGAGAGCCCGTGTTTTGAGGCCCAGAATGAATCATCTAACACGGTGGCTGGACGGTAAATTATTGATGTCTGTTGGAGCGCGAGGTCGGAGAGCCCGTGTTTTTAGGCCCAGAATAAATCACCTAACACGGTGGCTGGACGGTGAATTGTTGATGTTTGTTGGAGCGCGAGGTCGGAGAGCCCGTGTTCTTAGGCCCAGAATGAATCACCTAACTAGGTGGCTAGACGGTGAATTGTTGATGTTTGTTGGAGCGCGAGGTCGGAGAGCCCGTGTTTTCAGGCCCAGAATAAATCACCTAACACGGTGGCTGGACGACGAATTGTTGATGTCTGTTGGAACGCGAGGTCGGAGAGCCCGTGTTTTTAGGGCCAGAATGAATCATCTAACACGGTGGCTGGACGGTGAATTATTGATGTCTGTTGGAGCGCGAGGTCGGGGAGCCCGTGTTTTCAGGCCCAGTATGAATCACCTAAAACGGTGGCTGGACGGTGAATCATTGATGTCTTTCGGAGCGCGAGGTCGGAAAGCCCGTGTTTTTAGGCCCAGAATAAATTACCTAACACGGTGACTGGACGAAGAATTGTTGATGTGTGTTGGAGCGCGAGGTCGGAGAGCCCTTGTTTCTAGGCCCAAAATGAATCATCTAACACGGTGATTGGACGACGAATTATTGATGTTTGTTGGAGCGTGAGGTCGGGGAGCCCTTGTTTCTAGGCCCAGAATGTTTCACCTAACACGGTGGCTGGACGACGAATTATTGTTGTTTGTTGGAGCGCGAGGTCGGAGAGCCCTGTTTTTAGGGCCAGAATAAATCACCTAACACGGTGGCTGGACGACGAATTGTTGATGTCTGTTGGAGCGCGAGGTCGGAGAGCCCGTGTTTTTAGGGCCAGAATAAATCATCTAACACGGTGGCTGGACGACGAATGTATGATGTTTGTTGGAACGCGAGGTCGGAGAGCCCGTGTTTTTAGGCCCAGAATGAATCATCTAACACGGCGGCTGGACGGAAAATTGTTGATGTTTGTTGGAGCGCGAGGTCGGAGAGCCCGTGTTTTCAGGCCCGGAATAAATCATCTAACACGGTGGCTGGACGGTGAATTGTAAATGTTTGTTGGAGCGCGAGGTCGGAGAGCCCGTGTTTCCAGGCCCGGAATAAATCATCACGGCGGCTGGATGGTAAATTGTTGATGTTTGTTGGAGCGCAAGATCGGAGAGCCCGTGTTTTCAGGCCCGGAATAAATCATCTAACACGGTGGCTGGACGACAAATGTATGATGTTTGTTGGAGCGCGAGGTCGGAGCGCCCGTGTTTTCAGGCCCAGAATAAATCACCCAACACGGTGGCTCGACGGTGAATTGTTGATGTTTGTTGGAGCGCGAGGTCAGAGAGCCCGTGTTTTTGGGCCCAGAATGAATCACCTAACACGGTGACTGGACGGTGAATTGATGATGTTTGTTGGAGCGCGAGGTCGGAGAGCCCGTGTTTTTAGGCCCAGAATAAATCACCTAACACGGTGGCTGGACGGTGAATTGTTGATGTTTGTTGGAGCGCGAGGTCGGAGAGCCCGTGTTTTTGAGCCCAGAATAAATCACCTAACATGGTGACTGGACGGTGAATTGTTGATGTTTGTTGGAGCGCGAGGTTGGAGAGCCCGTGTTTTAGGCCCAGAATGAATCATCTAACACGGTGGCTGGACGACGAATGTATGATGTTTGTTGGTGCGCGAGGTCGGAGAGCCCGTGTTTTTAGGCCCAGAATGAATCACCTCACACGGTGGCTAGACGGTGAATTGTTGATGTTTGTTGGAGCGCGAGGTCGGAGAGCCCGTGTTTTTAGGCCCAGAATAAATCACCTAACACGGTGGCTGGACGGTGAATTGTTGATGTTTGTTGGAGCGCGAGGTCGGGGAGCCCGTGTTTTCAGGCCCAGAATAAATCATCCAACACGGTGGCTGGACGACGAATGTATGATGTTTGTTGGAGCGCGAGGTCGGAGAGCCCGTGAATTTAGGCCCAGAATAAATCACCTAACACGGTGGCTGGACGGTGAATTGTTGATGTTTGTTGGAGCGCGAGGTCGGAGAGCCCGTGTTTTAAGGCCCAGAATAAATCACCTAACACGGTGGCTGGACGGTGAATTGTTGATGTTTGTTGGAGCGCGAGTTCGGAGAGCCCGTGTTTTTAGGCCCAGAATGAATCATCTAACACGGTGGCTGGACGGTGAATTGTTGATGTTTGTTGGAGCGCGAGGTCGGAGAGCCCGTGTTTTCAGGCCCAGAATAAATCATCTAACACGGTGGCTGGACGACGAATGTATGATGTTTGTTGGAGCGCGAGGTCGGAGAGCCCGTGTTTCTAGGCCCTGAATGAATCACCTAACACGGTGGCTGGACGGTGAATTGTTGATGTTTGTTGGAGCGCGAGGTCGGAGAGCCCGTGTTTTTAGGCCCAGAATAAATCACCTAACACGGTGGCTGGACGACGAATGTATGATGTTTGTTGAAGCCCGAGGTCGGAGAGCCCGTGTTTTCAGGCCCAGGATGAATAATCTAACACGGTGGCTGGACGGTGAATCATTGATGTCTGTTGGAGCGCGAGGTCGGAGAGCCCGTGTTTTCAGGCCCAGAATAAATCACCTAACACGCTGGCTGGACGACTAATGTATGATGTTTGTTGGAGCGCGAGATCGGAGGGCCCATGTTTTCAGGCCCAGAATAAATCATCTAACACGGTGGCTGGACGACGAATGTGTGATGTTTGTTGGAGCGCGAGGTCGGAGAGCCCGTGTTTTCAGGCCCAGAATAAATCATCTAACACTGTGGCTGGACGGTGAATTGTTGATGTCTGTTGGAGCGCGAGGTCAGAGAGCCCTTGTTTTCAGGCCCAGAATAAATCACCCAACACGGTGGCTGGACGGTGAATTGTTGATGTTTGTTGGAGCGCGAGGTCGGAGAGCCCGTGTTTTCAGTCCCAGAATTAATCATCTAACACTGTGGCTGGACGGTGAATGTTTCATGTTTGTTGGAGTGCGAGGTCGGAGAGCCCGTGTTTTTAGGGCCAGAATGAATCATCTTACACGGTGGCTGGACGGTGAATTATTGATGTCTGTTGGAGCGCGAGGTCGGAGAGCCCGTGTTTTCAGGCCCAGAATATATCACCTAACACGCTGGCTGGACGACGAATGTATGATGTTTGTTGGAGCGCGAGGTCGGAGGGCCCATGTTTTCAGGCCCAGAATAAATCATCTAACACGGTGGCTGGACGACGAATGTGTGATGTTTGTTGGAGCGCGAGGTCGGAGAGCCCGTGTTTTCAGGCCCAGAATAAATCATCTAACACTGTGGCTGGACGGTGAATTGTTGATGTCTGTTGGAGCGCGAGGTCAGAGAGCCCTTGTTTTCAGGCCCAGAATGAATCACCCAACACGGTGGCTGGACGGTGAATCGTTGATGTTTGTTGGAGCGCGAGGTCGGAGAGCCCGTGTTTTCAGTCCCAGAATTATTCATCTAACACTGTGGCTGGACGGTGAATTATTGATGTCTGTTGGAGCTCGAGGTCGGAGAGCCCGTGTTTTTAGGCCCAGAATAAATCATCTAACACGGTGGCTGGACGGTTAATTGTTGATGTTTGTTGGAACGCGGGGTCAGAGAACCCGTGTTTTTAGGCTCAGAATAAATCATCTAACACGGTGGCTGGACGACGAATGTATGATGTTTGTTGTAGCGCGAGGTCGGAGAACCCGTGTTTTTATGCCCAGAATAAATCATCTAACACGGTGGCTGGACGGTGAATTATTGATGTCTGTTGGAGCGCGAGGTCAGAGAGCCCGTGTTTTCAGGCCCAGAATAAATCACCTGACACGGTGGCTGGACGACGAATGTATGATGTTTGTTGGAGCGCGAGGTCGGAGAACCCGTGTTTTTAGGCCCAGAATAAATCATCTAACACTGTGGCTGGACGACGAATGTATGATGTTTGTTGGAACGCGAGGTCAGAGGACCCGTGTTTTTAGGCCCAGAATAAATCACCTAACACGGTGGCTGGACGACGAATTGTTGATGTTTGTTGGAGGGCGAGGACGGAGAGCCCGTGTTTTTAGGCCCAGATTAAATCACCTAACACGGTGGCTGGACGACGAAGGTATGATGTTTGTTGGAGCGCGAGGTCGGAGAGCCCGTGTTTTCAGGCCCAGAATGAATAATCTAACACGGTGGCTGGACGGTGAATTGTTGATGTTTGTTGGAGCGCGAGGTCGGAGAGCCCGTGTTTTTAGGCCCAGAATAAATCATCTAACACGGTGGCTGGACGACGAATGTATGATGTTTGTTGGAACGCGAGGTCGGAGAGCCCGTGTTTTTAGGCCCAGATCAAATCACCTAACACGGTGGCTGGACGACGAAGGTATGATGTTTGTTGGAGCGCGAGGTCGGAGAGCCCGTGTTTTCAGGCCCAGAATGAATAATCCAACACGTTGGCTGGACGGTGAATTGTTGATGTTTGTTGGAGCGCGAGGTCGGAGAGCCCGTGTTTTTAGGCCCAGATTAAATCACCTAACACGGTGGCTGGACGACGAAGGTATGATGTTTGTTGGAGCGCGAGGTCGGAGAGCCCGTGTTTTCAGGCCCAGAATGAATAATCTAACACGGTGGCTGGACGGTGAATTGTTGATGTTTGTTGGAGCGCGAGGACGGAGAGCCCGTGTTTTTAGGCTCAGATTAAATCACCTAACACGGTGGCTGGACGGTGAATTGTTGATGTTTGTTGGAGCGCGAGGTTGGAGAGCCCGTGTTTTCAGGCCCAGAATGAATAATCTAACAGGGTGGCTGGACGGTGAATTGTTGATGTTCGTTGGAGCGCGAGGTCGGAGAGCCCGTGTTTTCAGGCCCAGAATGAATCATCTAACACGGTGGCTGGACGACGAATGTATGATGTTTGTTGGAGCGCGAGGTCGGAGAGCCCGTGTTTTTAAGCACAGAATTAATCACCTAACACGGTGGCTGGACGACGAATGTATGATATTTGTTGGAGCGCGAGGTCGGAGAGCCCGTGTTTTCAGGCCCAGAATGAATCATCTATCACGGTGGCTGGACGGTGAATTGTTGATGTCTGTTGGAGCGCGAGGTCGGAGGGCCCGTGTTATCAGGCCCAGAATAAATCATCTAAAACGGTGGCTGGACGACGAATGTATGATGTTTGTTGGAGCGCGAGGTCGGAGAGCCCGTGTTATCAGGCCCAGAATAAATCATCTAAAACGGTGGCTGGACGACGAATGTATGATGTTTGTTGGAGCGCGAGGTCGGAGAGCCCGTGTTATCAGGCCCAGAATAAATCATCTAAAACGGTGGCTGGACGACGAATGTATGATGTTTGTTGGAGCGCGAGGTCGGAGAGCCCGTGTTATCAGGCCCAGAATAAATCATCTAAAACGGTGGCTGGACGACGAATGTATGATGTCTGTTGGAGCGCGAGGTCGGAGGGCCCGTGTTATCAGGCCCAGAATAAATCATCTAAAACGGTGGCTGGACGACGAATGTATGATGTTTGTTGGAGCGCGAGGTCGGAGAGCCCGAGTTTTCAGGCCCAAAATGAATTATCTAACACGGTGGCTGGACGACGAATGTATGATTTTTGTTGGAGCGCGAGGTCGGAGAGCCCGTGTTATTAGGCACAGAATGAATCACCTAACACGGTGGCTGGACGACGAATGTTTGATGTTTGTTGGAGCGCGAGGTCGGAGAGCCCGTGTTTTCAGGCCCAGAATGAATCATCTATCACGGTGGCCGGACGTTGAATTGTTGATGTCTGTTAAGGCGCGAGGTCGAAGGGCCCGTGTTATCAGGCCCAGAATGAATCACCTAACACGGTGGCTGGACGACGGATGTATGATGTTTGTTGGAGCGCGAGGTCAGAGAGCCCGTGTTTTCAGGCCCAGAATAAATCATTTAACACGGTGGCTGGACGGTGAATTGTTGATGTCTGTTGGAGCGCGAGGTCGGAGGGCCCGTGTTATCAGGCACAGAATTAATCATCTAACACGGTGGCTGGACGACGAATGTATGATGTTTGTTGGAGCGCGAGGTCAGAGAGCCCGTGTTTTCAGGCCCAGAAAAAATCACCTAACATGGTGGCTGGGAGACGAATGTATGATGATTGTTGGAGCGCGAGGTCAGAGGGCCCGTGTTTTCAGGCCCAGAATAAATCATCTAACAAGGTGGCTGGACGGTGAATGTTTGATGTTTGTTGGAGCGCGAGGTCGGAGAGCCCGTGTTTTTAGGGCCAGAATAGATCATCTAACACGGTGGCTGGACGGTGAATGTTTGATGTTAGTTGGAGCGCGAGGTCGGAGAGCCCGTGTTTTTAGGCCCAGAATAAATAATGTAGCACGGCGGCTGGACGGTGATTTGTTGATGTTCGTTGGAGCGCGAGGTCGGAGAGCCCGTGTTTTGAGGCCCAGAATGAATCATCTAACACGGTGGCTGGACGGTGAATTATTGATGTCTGTTGGAGCGCGAGGTCAGAGAGCCCGTGTTTTTAGGCCCAGAATAAATCACCTAACACGGTGGCTGGACGGTGAATTGTTGATGTTTGTTGGAGCGCGAGGTCGGAGAGCCCGTGTTCTTAGGCCCAGAATGAATCACCTAACTAGGTGGCTGGACGGTGAATTGTTGATGTTTGTTGGAGTGCGAGGTCAGAGAGCCCGTGTTTTCAGACCCAGAATAAATCACCTAACACGGTGGCTGGACGACGAATTGTTGATGTCTGTTGGAGCGCGAGGTCGGAGAGCCCGTGTTTTCAGGCCCAGAATAAATCACCTAACACGGTGGCTGGACGACGAATTGTTGATGTCTGTTGGAGCGCGAGGTCGGAGAGCCCGTGTTTTCAGGCCCAGAATAAATCACCTAACACGGTGGCTGGACGACGAATTGTTGATGTCTGTTGGAACGCGAGGTCGGAGAGCCCGTGTTTTTAGGGCCAGAATGAATCATCTAACACGGTGGCTGGACGGTGAATTATTGATGTCTGTTGGAGCGCGAGGTCGGGGAGCCCGTGTTTTCAGGCCCAGTATGAATCACCTAAAACGGTGGCTGGACGGTGAATCATTGATGTCTTTCGGAGCGCGAGGTCGGAAAGCCCGTGTTTTAAGGCCCAGAATAAATTACCTAACACGGTGACTGGACGACGAATTGTTGATGTGTGTTGGAGCGCGAGGTCGGAGAGCCCTTGTTTCTAGGCCCAAAATGAATCATCTAACACGGTGATTGGACGACGAATTATTGATGTTTGTTGGAGCGTGAGGTCGGGGAGCCCTTGTTTCTAGGCCCAGAATGTTTCACCCAACACGGTGGCTGGACGACGAATTATTGTTGTTTGTTGGAGCGCGAGGTCGGAGAGCCCTGTTTTTAGGGCCAGAATGAATCACCTAACACGGTGGCAGGACGGTGAATTGTTGATGTTTGTTGGAGCGCGAGGTCGGAGAGCCCGTGTTTTTAGGGCCAGAATAAATCATCTATCACGGTGGCTGGACGACGAATGTATGATGTTTGTTGGAACGCGAGGTCGGAGAGCCCGTGTTTTTAGGCCCAGAATGAATCATCTAACACGGCGGCTGGACGGAAAATTGTTGATGTTTGTTGGAGCGCGAGGTCGGAGAGCCCGTGTTTTCAGGCCCGGAATAAATCATCTAACACGGTGGCTGGACGGTGAATTGTAAATGTTTGTTGGAGCGCGAGGTCGGAGAGCCCGTGTTTCCAGGCCCGGAATAAATCATCACGGCGGCTGGATGGTGAATTGTTGATGTTTGTTGGAGCGCAAGATCGGAGAGCCCGTGTTTTCAGGCCCGGAATAAATCATCTAACACGGTGGCTGGACGACAAATGTATGATGTTTGTTGGAGCGCGAGGTCGGAGAGCCCGTGTTTTTAGGCCCAGAATAAATCACCCAACACGGTGGCTTGACGGTGAATTGTTGATGTTTGTTGGAGCGCGAGGTCAGAGAGCCCGTGTTTTTGGGCCCAGAATGAATCACCTAACACTGTGACTGGACGGTGAATTGATGATGTTTGTTGGAGCGCGAGGTCGGAGAGCCCGTGTTTTTAGGCCCAGAATAAATCACCTAACACGGTGGCTGGACGGTGAATTGTTGATGTTTGTTGGAGCGCGAGGTCGGAGAGCCCGTGTTTTTAGGCCCAGAATAAATCACCTAACATGGTGACTGGACGGTGAATTGTTGATGTTTGTTGGAGCGCGAGGTTGGAGAGCCCGTGTTTTCAGGCCCAGAATAAATCATCTAACACGGTGGCTGGACGACGAATGTATGATGTTTGTTGGAGCGCGAGGTCGGAGAGCCCGTGTGTTTAGGCCCAGAATGAATCACCTCACACGGTGGCTAGACGGTGAATTGTTGATGTTTGTTGGAGCGCGAGGTCGGAGAGCCCGTGTTTTTAGGCCCAGAATAAATCACTTAACACTGTGGCTGGACGGTGAATTGTTGATCTTTGTTGGAGCGCGAGGTCGGGGAGCCCGTGTTTTCAGGCCCAGAATAAATCATCCAACACGGTGGCTGGACGACGAATGTATGATGTTTGTTGGAGCGCGAGGTCGGAGAGCCCGTGAATTCAGGCCCAGAATAAATCACCTAACACGGTGGCTGGACGGTGAAATGTTGATGTTTGTTGGAGCGCGAGGTCGGAGAGCCCGTGTTTTTAGGCCCAGAATAAATCACCTAACACGGTGGCTGGACGGTGAATTGTTGATGTTTGTTGGAGCGCGAGTTCGGAGAGCCCGTGTTTTTAGGCCCAGAATGAATCACCTAACACGGTGGCTGGACGTTGAATTGTTGATGTTTGTTGGAGCGCGAGGTCGGAGAGCCCGTGTTTTCAGGCCCAGAATAAATCATCTAACACGGTGGCTGGACGACGAATGTATGATGTTTGTTGGAGCGCGAGGTCGGAGAGCCCGTGTTTTTAGGCCCTGAATGAATCACCTAACACGGTGGCTGGACGGTGAATTGTTGATGTTTGTTGGAGCGCGAGGTCGGAGAGCCCGTGTTTTTAGGCCCAGAATAAATCACCTAACACGGTGGCTGGACGACGAATGTATGATGTTTGTTGGAGCGCGAGGTCGGAGAGCCCGTGTTTTTAGGCCCTGAATGAATCACCTAACACGGTGGCTGGACGGTGAGTTGTTGATGTTTGTTGGAGCGCGAGGTCGGAGAGCCCGTGTTTTTAGGGCCAGAATGAATCATCTTACACGGTGGCTGGACGGTGAATTATTGATGTCTGTTGGAGCGCGAGGTCGGAGAGCCCGTGTTCTTAGGCCCAGAATAAATCACCTGAAAAGGTGGCCGGACGGTGAATTGTTGATGTTTGTTGGAGCGCGAGGTCGGAGAGCCCGTGTTTTTAGGCCCAGAATAAATCACCTAACAAGGTGGCTGGACGGTGAATTGTTGATGTTTGTTGGAGCGCGAGGTCGGAGAGCCCGTGTTTTCAGGCCCAGAATAAATCACCTAACACGCTGGCTGGACGACGAATGTATGATGTTTGTTGGAGCGCGAGGTCGGAGGGCCCGTGTTTTCAGGCCCAGAATAAATCATCTAACACGGTGGCTGGACGACGAATGTGTGATGTTTGTTGGAGCACGAGGTCGGAGGGCCCGTGTTATTGGGCCCAGAATGAATCACCTAACACGGTGGCTGGACGGTGAATTGTTGATGTTTGTTGGAGCGCGAGGTCGGAGAGCCCGTGTTTTTACGCCCATATTAAATCATCTAACACGGTGGCTGGACGACGAATTATTGATGTCTGTTGGAGCGCGAGATCGGAGAGCCCGTGTCTTACGCCCATAATAAATCACCTAACACGGTGGCTGAACGACGAATTATTGATGTCTGTTGGAGCGCGAGGTCGGAGGGCCCGTGTTTCCAGGCCCAGCATGATGCATCTAACACGGTGTCTGGACGGTGAATTGTTGATGTTTGTCGGAGCGCGAGGTCGGAGGGCCCGTGTTTTAAGGCCCAGAATTAATCATCTAACATTGCGGATGGACGACGAATTATTGATGTTTGTTGGAGCACGAGGTCGGAGAGCCCGTGTTCTCAGGCCCAGAATAAATCACCTAACATGGTGGCTGGACGACGAATGTATGATGTTTGTTGGAGCGCGAGGTCGGAGGGCGCGTGTTCTTACGCCCAGAATAAATCATCTAACACGGTGGCTGGACGGTGAATTATTGATGTCTGTTGGAGCGCAAGGTCGGAGGGCCCGTGTTATTAGGCCCAGAATTAATCACCCAACACGGTGGCTGGACGACGAATGTATGATGTTTGTTGGAGCGCGAGGTCGGAGAGCCCGTGTTTTTACGCCCAGAACAAATCATCTAACACGGTGGCTGGACGGTGAATTATTGATGTCTGTTGGAGTGCGAGGTCGGAGGGCCCGTGTTATTAGGCTCAGAATAAATCACCTAACACGGTGGCTTGACGACGAACGTATGATGTTTGTTGGAGCGCGAGGTCGGAGAGCCCGTGTTTTCAGGCCCAGAATAAATCATCTAACACTGCGGCTGGACGGTGAATCGTTGATGTAAGTTGGAGCGCGAGGTCGGAGAGCCCGTGATTTTAGGCCCAGAATGAATCATCTAACACGGTGGCTGGACGACGAATGTATGTTGTTTGTTGGAGCGCGAGGACGGAGAGCCCGTGTTTTTAGGCCCAGAATGAATCACCTAATACGGTGGCTGGACGACGAATGTATGATGTTTGTTGGAGCGCGAGGTCGGAGAGCCCGTGCTTTTAGGCCCAGAATAAATCATCTAACACGGCAGCTGGACGACGAATGTATGATGTTTGTTGGAGCGCAAGGTCGGAGAGCCCGTGTTTTTAGGCATAGAATAAATCATCTAACACGGCGGCTGGACGGTGAATTGTTGATTTTTGTTGGAGCGCGAGGTCGGAGAGCCCGTGTTTTCAGGCCCGGAATAAATCATCTAACACGGTGGCTGGACGACAAATGTATGATGTTTGTTGGAGCGCGAGGTCGGAGAGCCCGTGCTTTTAGGCCCAGGATAAATCACCTAACACGGTGGCTGGACGACGAATTATTGATGTCTGTTGAAGCGCGAGGTCGGAGAGCCCGTGTTTTCAGGCCCAGAATAAATCATCTACCACGGTGGCTGGACGACGAATGTATGATGTTTGTTGGAGCGCGAGGTCGGAGGGCCCGTGTTTTCAGGCCCAGAATGAATCATCTAACACGGTGACTGGACGACGAATGTATGATGTTTGTTGGAGCGCGAGGTCAGGGGGCCGTGTTTTTAGGCCCAGAATAAATAACCTAACACGGTGGCTGGACGACGAATTATTGATGTCTGTTGGAGCGCGAGGTCGGAGGGCCCGTGTTTTCAGGCCGGGAATAAATCATCTAACACGGCGGCTGGACGACGAATTATTGATGTCTGTTGGAGCGCGAGGTCGGAGAGCCCGAGTTTTCAGGCCCAGAATAAATCATCTAACACGGTGGCTGGACGACGAATGTATGATGTTTGTTGGAGTGCGAGTTCGGAGAGCCCGTGTTTTCAGGCCCAGATGAAATCATCTAACACGGTGGCTGGACGGTGAATTGTTGATGTTTGTTGGAGCGCGAGGTCGGAGAGCCCGTGTTTTCAGGCCCAGAATAAATCATCTAACACGGTGGCTGGACGACGAATTATTGATGTCTGTTGGAAAGCGAGGTCAGAGAGCACGTGTTTTCAGGCCCAGAATGAATCATCTAACACGGTGGCTGGACGGTGAATTGTTGATGTCTGTTGGAGTGCGAGGTTCGAGGGCGCGTGTTTTCAGGCCCAGAAAAAATCATCTAACACGGTGGCTGGACGACGAATGTGTGATGTTTGTTGGAGCGCGAGGTCGGAGGGTCCGTGTTATTAGGCCCAGAATGAATTACCTAACACGGTGGCTGGACGGTGAATTGTTGATTTTTGTTGGAGCGCGATGTCGGAGGGCCCGTGTTTTCAGGCCCAGAATAGATCATCTAACACGGTGGCCGGACGATGAATGTATGATGTCTGTTGGAGCGCGAGGTCGGAGAGCCCGTTTTTTCAGGCCCAGATGAAATCATCTAACACGGTGGCTGGACGGTGAATTGTTGATGTTTGTCGGAGCGCGAGGTCGGAGGGCCCGTATTTTCAGGCCCAGAATAAATCATCTAAAACGGTGGCTGGACGGTGAATTGTTGATGTTTGTTGGAGCGCGAGGTCGGAGAGCCCGTGTTTTCAGGCCCAGAATAAATCATCTAACACAGTGGCTGGACGAAGAATTATTGATGTCTGTTGGAAAGCGAGGTCAGAGAGCACGTGTTTTCAGGCCCAGAATGAATCATCTAACACGGTGGCTGGACGGTGAATTGTTGATGTCTGTTGGAGTGCGAGGTTCGAGGGCTTGTGTTTTCAGGCCCAGAAAAAATCATCTAACACGGTGGCTGGACGACGAATGTGTGATGTTTGTTGGAGCGCGAGGTCGGATGGTCCGTGTTATTAGGCCCAGAATGAATCACCTAACACGGTGGCTGGACGGTGAATTGTTGATTTTTGTTGGAGCGCGAGGTCGGAGGGCCAGTGTTTTTAGGCCCAGAATTGATCATCTAACACGGCGGCTGGACGACAATTATTGATGTTTGTTGGAGCGCGAGGTCGGAGAGCCCTTGTCTTCAGGCCCAGAATGAATCATCTAACACGGCGGCTGGACGACGAATGTATGATGTTTGTTGGAGCGCGAGGTTGGAGAGCCCGTGTTTTCAGGCTCAAAATAAATCACCTAACATGGTGGCTGGACGACGAATGTATGATGTTTGTTGGAGCGCGAGGTCGGAGAGCCCGTGTTTTTACGCCTAGAAAAAATCATCTAACACGGTGGCTGGACGGTGAATTATTGATGTCTGTTGGAGCGCGGGGTCGGAGGGCCCGTGTTGATAGGCCCAGAATAAATCACCTAACACGGTGGCTGGACGACGAATGTATGATGTTTGTTGGAGCGCGAGGTCGGAGAGCCCGTGTTTTTAGGCCCAGAATGAATCACCTAACACGGTGGCTGGACGACGAATGTATGATGTTTGTTGGAGCGCGAGGTCGGAGAGCCCGTGTTTCCAGGCCCAGAATAAATCATCGAACACGCCGGCTGGACGGTGAATTGTTGATGTTTGTTGGAGCGCGAGGTCGGAGAGCCCGTGTTTTCAGGCCCGGATTAATCATCTAACACGGTGGCTGGACGACGAATGTATGATGTTTGTTGGAGCGCGAGGTCGGAGAGCCTGTTTTTTAGGCCCAGAATATATCATCTAACACGGCGGCTGGACGACGAATGTGTAATGATTGTTGGAGCGCGAGGTCGGAGAGCCCGTGTTTTTAGGCCCAGAATGAAACATCTAACACGGCGGCTGGACGGTGAATTGTTGATGTTTGTTGGAGCGCGAGGTCGGAGGGCCCGTGTTTTTAGGCCCAGAATTAATCATCTAACACGGAGGCTGGACGACGAATTATTGATATTTGTCGGAGCGCGAGGTCGGAGAGCCCGTGTTTTCAGGCTCAGAATAAATCACCTAACATGGTGGCTGGACGACGAATGTATGTTGTTTGTTGGAGCGCGAGGTCGGAGAGCCCGTGTTTTTACGCCCAGAACAAATCATCTAACACGGTGGCTGGACGGTGAATTATTGATGTCTGTTGGAGCGCGAGGTCGGAGGGCCCGTGTTATTAGGCTCAGAATGAATCACCTAACACGGTGGCTGGACGACGAACGTATGATGTTTGTTGGAGCGCGAGGTCGGAGAGCCCGTGTTTTCAGGCCCAGAATAAATCATCTAACACTGCGGCTGGACGGTGAATCGTTGATGTAAGTTGGAGCGCGAGGTCGGAGAGCCCGTGATTTTAGGCCCAGAATGAATCATCTAACACGGTGGCTGGACAACGAATGTATGTTGTTTGTTGGAGCGCGAGGACGGAGAGCCCGTGTTTTTAGGCCCAGAATGAATCACCTAACACGGTGGCTGGACGACGAATGTATGATGTTTGTTGGAGCGCGAGGTCGGAGAGCCCGTGTTTTTAGGCCCAGAATAAATCATCTAACACGGCAGCTGGACGACGAATGTATGATGTTTGTTGGAGCGCAAGGTCGGAGAGCCCGTGTTTTTAGGCATAGAATAAATCATCTAACACGGCGGCTGGACGGTGAATTGTTGATGTTTGTTGGAGCGCGAGGTCGGAGAGCCCGTGTTTTCAGGCCCGGAATAAATCATCTAACACGGTGGCTGGACGACAAATGTATGATGTTTGTTGGAGCGCGAGGTCGGAGAGCCCGTGCTTTAAGGCCCAGGATAAATCACCTAACACGGTGGCTGGACGACGAATTATTGATGTCTGTTGAAGCGCGAGGTCGGAGAGCCCGTGTTTTCAGGCCCAGAATAAATCATCTACCACGGTGGCTGGACGACGAATGTATGATGTTTGTTGGAGCGCGAGGTCGGAGGGCCCGTGTTTTCAGGCCCAGAATGAATCATCTAACACGGTGACTGGACGACGAATGTATGATGTTTGTTGGAGCGCGAGGTCAGGGGGCCGTGTTTTTAGGCCCAGAATAAATAACCTAACACGGTGGCTGGACGACGAATTATTGATGTCTGTTGGAGCGCGAGGTCGGAGGGCCCGTGTTTTCAGGTTGGGAATAAATCATCTAACACGGCGGCTGGACGACGAATTATTGATGTCTGTTGGAGCGCGAGGTCGGAGAGCCTGAGTTTTCAGGCCCAGAATAAATCATCTAACACGGTGGCTGGACGACGAATGTATGATGTTTGTTGGAGCGCGATGTCGGAGGGCCCGTGTTTTCAGGCCCAGAATAGATCATCTAACACGGTGGCCGGACGATGAATGTATGATGTCTGTTGGAGCGCGAGGTCGGAGAGCCCGTGTTTTCAGGCCCAGATGAAATCATCTAACACGGTGGCTGGACGGAGAATTGTTGATGTTTGTCAGAGCGCGAGGTCGGAGGGCCCGTATTTTCAGGCCCAGAATAAATCATGTAACACGGTGGCTGGACGGTGAATTGTTGATGTTTGTTGGAGCGCGAGGTCGGAGAGCCCGTGTTTTCAGGCCCAGAATAAATCATCTAACACGGTGGCTGGACGACGAATTATTGATGTCTGTTGGAAAGCGAGGTCAGAGAGCACGTGTTTTCAGGCCCAGAATGAATCATCTAACACGGTGGCTGGACGGTGAATTGTTGATGTCTGTTGGAGTGCGAGGTTCGAGGGCGCGTGTTTTCAGGACCAGAAAAAATCATCTAACACGGTGGCTGGACGACGAATGTGTGATGTTTGTTGGAGCGCGAGGTCGGAGGGTCCGTGTTATTAGGCCCATAATGAATTACCTAACACGGTGGCTGGACGGTGAATTGTTGATTTTTGTTGGAGCGCGAGGTCGGAGGGCCAGTGTTTTTAGGCCCAGAATTGATCATCTAACACGGCGGCTGGACGACAATTATTGATGTTTGTTGGAGCGCGAGGTCGGAGAGCCCTTGTCTTTAGGCCCAGAATGAATCATCTAACACGGCGGCTGGACGACGAATGTATGATGTTTGTTGGAGCGCGAGGTTGGAGAGCCCGTGTTTTCAGGCTCAAAATAAATCACCTAACATGGTGGCTGGACGACGAATGTATGATGTTTGTTGGAGCGCGAGGTCGGAGAGCCCGTGTTTTTACGCCTAGAAAAAATCATCTAACACGGTGGCTGGACGGTGAATTATTGATGTCTGTTGGAGCGCGGGGTCGGAGGGCCCGTGTTAATAGGCCCAGAATGAATCACCTAACACGGTGGCTGGACGACGAATGTATGATGTTTGTTGGAGCGCGAGGTCGGAGAGCCCGTGTTTTTAGGCCCAGAATGAATCACCTAACACGGTGGCTGGACGACGAATGTATGTTGTTTGTTGGATGTTTTTAGGCCCAGAATTAATCATCTAACACGGCGTCTGGACGACGAATTTATGATGTTTGTTGGAGCGCGAGGTCGGAGAGCCCGTGTTTTCAGGCCCAGAATAAATCATCGAACACGCCGGCTGGACGGTGAATTGTTGATGTTTGTTGGAGCGCGAGGTCGGAGAGCCCGTGTTTTCAGGCCCGGATTAATCATCTAACACGGTGGCTGGACGACGAATGTATGATGTTTGTTGGAGCGCGAGGTCGGAGAGCCTGTTTTTTAGGCCCAGAATATATCATCTAACACGGCGGCTGGACGACGAATGTGTAATGTTTGTTGGAGCGCGAGGTCGGAGAGCCCGTGTTTTTAGGCCCAGAATGAAACATCTAACACGGCGGCTGGACGGTGAATTGTTGATGTTTGTTGATGCGCGAGGTCGGAGGGCCCGTGTTTTCAGGCCCAGGATTAATCATCTAACACGGAGGCTGGACGACGAATTATTGATGTTTGTCGGAGCGCGAGGTCGGAGAGCCCGTGTTTTCAGGCTCAGGATAAATCACCTAACATGGTGGCTGGACGACGAATGTATGTTGTTTGTTGGAGCGCGAGGTCGGAGAGCCCGTGGTTTTAGGCCCAGAATGAATCACCTAACTCGGTGGCTGGACGACGAATGTATGATGTTTGTTGGAGCGCGAGGTCGGAGAGCCCGTGTTTTAAGGCCCAGAATAAATCATCTAACACGGCGGCTGGACGACGAATTGTTGATGTTTGTTGGAGCGCGAGGTCGGAGAGCCCGTGTTTCCAGGCCCAAAATGAATCATCTAACACGGCGGCTGGACGGTGAATTGTTGATGTTTGTTGGAGCGCGAGGTCGGAGAGCCCGTGTTTTTAGGCCCAGAATGAATCATCTAACACGGCGGCTGGACGGTTAATTGTTGATGTTTGTTGGAGCGCGAGGTCGGAGGGCCCGTGTTTTTAGGCCCAGAATTAATCATCCAACACGGCGGCTGGACGACGAATGTATGATGTTTGTTGGAGCGCGAGGTCGGAGAGCCCGTGTTTTCAGGCTCAGAATAAATCACCTAACATGGTGGCTGGACGACGAATGTATGTTGTTTGTTGGAGCGCGAGGTCGGAGAGCCCGTGTCTTTAGGCCCAGAATGAATCACCTAACACGGTGGCTGGACGACGAATGTATGATGTCTGTTGGAGCGCGAGGTCGGAGAGCCCGTGTTTTCAGGCCCAGAATGAATCATCTAACACGGTGGCTGGACGGTGAATTGTTGATGTTTGTTGGAGCGCGAGGTCGGAGAGCCCGTGTTTCCAGGCCCAGAATAAATCATCTAACACGGTGGCTGGACGGTGAATTGTTGATGTTTGTTAGAGCGCGAGGTCGGAGAGCCCGTGTTTTCAGGCCCAGAATAAATCATCTAAAACGGTGGCTGGACGGTGAATTGTTGATGTTTGTTGGAGCGCGAGGTCGGAGAGGACGTGTTTTAAGGCCCAGAATAAATCATCTAACACGGCGGCGGGACGACGAATGTATGATGTTTGTTGGTTCGCGAGGTCGGAGAGCCCGTGTTTTTAGGCCCAGAATAAATCATCTAACACGGCGGCTGGACGGTGAATTGTTGATGTTTGTTGGAGCGCGAGGTCGGAGAGCCCGTGTTCTTAGGCCCGGAATAAATCATCTAACACGGTGGCTGGACGACGAATGTATGATGTTTGTTGGAGCGCGAGGTCGGAGGGCCCGTGTTTTCAGGCCCGGAATAAATCATCTAACACGGTGGCTGGACGACGAATGTATGATGTTTGTTGGAGCGCGAGGTCGGAGAGCCCGTGCTTTTAGGCCCAGGATAAATCACCTAACACGGTGGCTGGACGACGAATTATTGATGTCTGTTGAAGCGAGGTCGGAGAGCCCGTGTTTTCAGGCCCAGAATAAATCATCTACCACGGTGGCTGGACGACGAATGTATGATGTTTGTTGGAGCGCGAGGTCGGAGGGCCCGTGTTTTCAGGCCCAGAATGAATCATCTAACACGGTGACTGGACGACGAATGTATGATGTTTGTTGGAGCGCGAGGTCAGGGGGCAGTGTTTTTAGGCCCAGAATAAATAACCTAACACGGTGGCTGGACGACGAATTATTGATGTCTGTTGGAGCGCGAGGTCGGAGGGCCCGTGTTTTCAGGCCGGGAATAAATCATCTAACACGGCGGCTGAACGACGAATTATTGATGTCTGTTGGAGCGCGAGGTCGGAGAGCCCGAGTTTTCAGGCCCAGAATAAATCATCTAACACGGTGGCTGGACGGTGAATTGTTGATGTCTGTTGGAGTGCGAGGTTCGAGGGCGCGTGTTTTCAGGCCCAGAAAAAATCATCTAACACGGTGGCTGGACGACGAATGTGTGATGTTTGTTGAAGCGCGAGGTCGGAGGGCCCGTGTTTTTAGGCCCAGAATGAATTACCTAACACGGTGGCTGGACGGTGAATTGTTGATTTTTGTTGGAGCGCGAGGTCGGAGGGCCAGTGTTTTTAGGCCCAGAATTAATCATCTAACACGGCGGCTGGACGACAATTATTGATGTTTGTTTGAGCGCGAGGTCGGAGAGCCCTTGTCTTTAGGCCCAGAATGAATCATCTAACACGGCGGCTTGACGACGAATGTATGATGTTTGTTGGAGCGCGAGGTTGGAGAGCCCGTGTTTTCAGGCTCAAAATAAATCACCTAACATGGTGGCTGGAGGACGAATGTATGATGTTTGTTGGAGCGCGAGGTCGGAGAGCCCGTGTTTTTACGCCTAGAAAAAATCATCTAACACGGTGGCTGGACGGTGAATTATTGATGTCTGTTGGAGCGCGGGGTCGGAGGGCCCGTGTTATCAGGCCCAGAAAAAATCATCTAACACGGCGGCTGGACGACGAATGTGTGATGTTTGTTGGAGCGCGAGGTCGGAGGGTCCGTGTTATTAGGCCCAGAATGAATTACCTAACACGGTGGCTGGACGGTGAATTGTTGATTTTTGTTGGAGCGCGAGGTCGGAGGGCCAGTGTTTTTAGGCCCAGAATTGATCATCTAACACGGCGGCTGGACGACGAATGTGTGATGTTTGTTGGAGCGCGAGGTCGGAGGGTCCGTGTTATTAGGCCCAGAATGAATTAACTAACACGGTGGCTGGACGGTGAATTGTTGATTTTTGTTGGAGCGCGAGGTCGGAGGGCCAGTGTTTTTAGGCCCAGAATTAATCATCTAACACGGCGGCTGGACGACAATTATTGATGTTTGTTTGAGCGCGAGGTCGGAGAGCCCTTGTCTTTAGGCCCAGAATGAATCATCTAACACGGCGGCTGGACGACGAATGTATGATGTTTGTTGGAGCGCGAGGTTGGAGAGCCCGTGTTTTCAGGCTCAAAATAAATCACCTAACATGGTGGCTGGACGACGAATGTATGATGTTTGTTGGAGCGCGAGGTCGGAGAGCCCGTGTTTTTACGCCTAGAAAAAATCATCTAACACGGTGGCTGGACGGTGAATTATTGATGTCCGTTGGAGCGCGGGGTCGGAGGGCCCGTGTTATCAGGCCCAGAATAAATCACCTAACACGGTGGCTGGACGACGAATGTATGATGTTTGTTGGAGCGCGAGGTCGGAGAGCCCGTGTTTTTAGGCCCAGAATTAATCATCTAACACGGCGTCTGGACGACGAATTTATGATGTTTGTTGGAGCGCGAGGTCGGAGAGCCCGTGTTTTCAGGCCCAGAATAAATCATCGAACACGCCGGCTGGACGGTGAATTGTTGATGTTTGTTGGAGCGCGAGGTCGGAGAGCCCGTGTTTTCAGGCCCGGATTAATCATCTAACACGGTGGCTGGACGACGAATGTATGATGTTTGTTGGAGCGCGAGGTCGGAGAGCCTGTTTTTTAGGCCCAGAATAAATCATCTAGCACGGCGGCTGGACCACGAATGTGTAATGTTTGTTGGAGCGCGAGGTCGGAGAGCCCGTGTTTTTAGGCCCAGAATGAAACATCTAACACGGCGGCTGGACGGTGAATTGTTGATGTTTGTTGGAGCGCGAGGTCGGAGGGCCCGTGTTTTTAGGCCCAGAATTAATCATCTAACACGGCGGCTGGACGACGAATTATTGATGTTTGTTGGAGCGCGAGGTCGGAGAGCCCGTGTTTTCAGGCTCAGAATAAATCACCTAACATGGTGGCTGGACGACGAATGTATGTTGTTTGTTGGAGCGCGAGGTCGGAGAGCCCGTGTTTTTAGGCCCAGAATGAATCACCTAACACGGTGGCTGGACGACGAATGTATGATGTTTGTTGGAGCGCGAGGTCGGAGAGCCCGTGTTTTAAGGCCCAGAATAAATCATCTAACACGGCGGCTGGACGACGAATGTATGATGTTTGTTGGAGCGCGAGGTCGGAGAGCCCGTGTTTTCAGGCCCAAAATGAATCATCTAACACGGCGGCTGGACGGTTAATTGTTGATGTTTGTTGGAGCGCGAGGTCGGAGGGCCCGTGTTTTTAGGCCCAGAATTATTCATCCAACACGGCGGCTGGACGACGAATTATTGATGTTTGTTGGAGCGCGAGGTCGGAGAGCCCGTGTTTTCAGGCTCAGAATAAATCACCTAATATGGTGGCTGGACGACGAATGTATGTTGTTTGTTGGAGCGCGAGGTCGGAGAGCCCGTGTCTTCAGGCCCAGAATGAATCACCTAACACGGTGGCTGGACGACGAATGTATGATGTCTGTTGGAGCGCGAGGTCGGAGAGCCCGTGTTTTCAGGCCCAGAATGAATCATCTAACACGGTGGCTGGACGGTGAATTGTTGATGTTTGTTGGAGCGCGAGGTCGGAGAGCCCGTGTTTTCAGGCCCAGAATAAATCATCTAACACGGTGGCTGGACGGTGAATTGTTGATGTTTGATAGAGCGCGAGGTCGGAGAGCCCGTGTTTTCAGGCCCAGAATAAATCATCTAAAACGGTGGCTGGACGGTGAATTGTTGATGTTTGTTGGAGCGCGAGGTCGGAGAGCCCGTGTTTTAAGGCCCAGAATAAATCATCTAACACGGCGGCGGGACGACGAATGTATGATGTTTGTTGGAGCGCGAGGTCGGAGAGCCCGTGTTTTTAGGCCCAGAATAAATCATCTAACACGGCGGCTGGACGGTGAATTGTTGATGTTTGTTGGAGCGCGAGGTCGGAGAGCCCGTGTTCTTAGGCCCGGAATAAATCATCTAACACTGTGGCTGGACGACGAATGTATGATGTTTGTTGGAGCGCGAGGTCGGAGGGCCCGTATTTTCAGGCCCAGAATAAATCTTCTAACACGGTGGCGGGACGACAAATGTATGATGTTTGTTGGAGCGCGAGGTCGGAGGGCCCGTGTTTTTAGGCCCAGAATAAAAAACCTAACACGGTGGCTGAACGACGAATTATTGATGTCTGTTGGAGCGCGAGGTCGGAGGGCACGTGTTTTCAGGCCCGGATTAAATCATCTAACACGATGGCTGGACGACGAATTATTGATGTCCGTTGGAGCGCGAGGTCGGAGAGCCCGTGTTTTCAGGCCCAGAATAAATCATCTAACACGGTGGCTGGACGACGAATGTATGATGTTTGTTGGAGCGCGAGGTCGGAGAGCCCGTGTTTTAAGGCCCAGAATAAATAATCTAACACGGCGGCTGGACGACGAATGTATGATGTTTGTTGGAGCGCGAGGTCGGAGAGCCCGTGTTTTAAGGCCCAGAATAAATCATCTAACACGGCGGCTGGACGGTGAATTGTTGATGTTTTTTGGAGCGCGAGGTCGGAGAGCCCGTGTTTTCAGGCCCGGAATAAATCATCTAACACGGTGGCTGGACGACGAATGTATGATGTTTGTTGGAGCGCGAGGTCGGAGAGCCCGTGCTTTCAGGCCCAGGATAAATCACCTAACACGGTGGCTGGACGACGAATTATTGATGTCTGTTGAAGCGCGAGGTCGGAGAGCCCGTGTTTTCAGGCCCAGAATAAATCATCTACCACGGTGGCTGGACGACGAATGTATGATGTTTGTTGGAGCGCGAGGTCGGAGGGCCCGTGTTTTCAGGCCCAGAATGAATCATCTAACACGGTGACTGGACGACGAATGTATGATGTTTGTTGGAGCGCGAGGTCAGGGGGCCGTGTTTGTAGGCCCAGAATAAATAACCTAACACGGTGGCTGGACGACGAATTATTGATGTCTGTTGGAGCGCGAGGTCGGAGGGCCCGTGTTTTCAGGCCGGGAATAAATCATCTAACACGGCGGCTGGACGACGAATTATTGATGTCTGTTGGAGCGCGAGGTCGGAGAGCCCGAGTTTTCAGGCCCAGAATAAATCATCTAACACGGTGGCTGGACGACGAATGTATGATGTTTGTTGGAGCGCGATGTCGGAGGGCCCGTGTTTTCAGGCCCAGAATAGATCATCTAACACGGTGGCCGGACGATGAATGTATGATGTCTGTTGGAGCGCGAGGTCGGAGAGCCCGTGTTTCCAGGCCCAGATGAAATCATCTAACACGGTGGCTGGACGGTGAATTGTTGATGTTTGTTGGAGCGCGAGGTCGGAGGGCCCGTATTTTCAGGCCCAGAATAAATCATCTAACACGGTGGCTGGACGGTGAATTGTTGATGTTTGTTGGAGCGCGAGGTCGGAGAGCCCTTGTTTTCAGGCCCAGAATAAATCATCTAACACGGTGGCTGGACGACGAATTATTGATGTCTGTTGGAGCGCGAGGTCAGAGAGCCCGTGTTTTCAGGCCCAGAATAAATCATCTAACACGGTGGCTGGACGGTGAATTGTTGATGTCTGTTGGAGTGCGAGGTTCGAGGGCGCGTGTTTTCAGGCCCAGAAAAAATCATCTAACACGGTGGCTGGACGACGAATGTGTGATGTTTGTTGGAGCGCGAGGTCGGAGGGTCCGCGTTATTAGGCCCAGAATGAATTACCTAACACGGTGGCTGGACGGTGAATTGTTGATTTTTGTTGGAGCGCGAGGTCGGAGGGCCAGTGTTTTTAGGCCCAGAATTAATCATCTAACACGGCGGCTGGACGACAATTATTGATGTTTGTTGGAGCGCGAGGTCGGAGAGCCCTTGTCTTTAGGCCCAGAATGAATCATCTAACACGGCGGCTGGACGACGAATGTATGATGTTTGTTGGAGCGCGAGGTTGGAGAGCCCGTGTTTTCAGGCTCAAAATAAATCACCTGACATGGTGGCTGGACGACGAATGTATGATGTTTGTTGGAGCGCGAGGTCGGAGAGCCCGTGTTTTTACGCCTAGAAAAAATCATCTAACACGGTGGCTGGACGGTGAATTATTGATGTCTGTTGGAGCGCGGGGTCGGAGGGCCCGTGTTATTAGGCCCAGAATAAATCACCTAACACGGTGGCTGGACGACGAATGTATGATGTTTGTTGGAGCGCGAGGTCGGAGAGCCCGTGTTTTTAGGCCCAGAATGAATCACCTAACACGGTGGCTGGACGACGAATGTATGATGTTTGTTGGAGCGCGAGATCGGAGAGCCCGTGTTTTTAGGCCCAGAATTAATCATCTAACACGGCGTCTGGACGACGAATTTATGATGTTTGTTGGAGCGCGAGGTCGAAGAGCCCGTGTTTTCAGGCCCAGAATAAATCATCGAACACGCCGGCTGGACGGTGAATTGTTGATGTTTGTTGGAGCGCGAGGTTGGAGAGCCCGTGTTTTCAGGCCCGGATTGATCATCTAACACGGTGGCTGGACGACGAATGTATGATGTTTGTTGGAGCGCGAGGTCGGAGAGCCTGTTTTTTAGGCCCAGAATGAATCATCTAACACGGCGGCTGGACGACGAATGTGTGATGTTTGTTGGAGCGCGAGGTCAGAGAGCCCGTGTTTTTAGGCCCAGAATGAAACATCTAACACGGCGGCTGGACGGTGAATTGTTGATGTTTGTTGGAGCGCGAGGTCGGAGGGCCCGTGTTCTTAGGCCCAGAATTAATCATCTAACACGGCGGCTGGACGACGAATTATTGATGTTTGTTGGAGCGCGAGGTCGGAGAGCCCGTGTTTTCAGGCTTAGAATAAATCAACTAACATGGTGGCTGGACGACGAATGTATGTTTTTTGTTGGAGCGCGAGGTCGGAGAGCCCGTGTTTTTAGGCCCAGAATGAATCACCTAACACGGTGGCTGGACGACGAATGTATGATGTTTGTTGGAGCGCTAGGTCGGAGAGCCCGTGTTTTAAGGCCCAGAATAAATCATCTAACACGGCGGCTGGACGACGAATGTATGATGTTTGTTGGAGCGCGAGGTCGGAGAGCCCGTGTTTTCAGGCCCAAAATGAATCATCTAACACGGCGGCTGGACGGTGAATTGTTGATGTTTGTTGGAGCGCGAGGTCGGAGAGCCCGTGTTTTTAGGCCCAGAATGAATCATCTAACACGGCGGCTGGACGGTTAATTGTTGATGTTCGTTGGAGCGCGAGGTCGGAGGGCCCGTGTTTTTAGGCCCAGAATTGATCATCCAACACGGCGGCTGGACGACGAATTATTGATGTTTGTTGGAGCGCGAGGTCGGAGAGCCCGTGTTTTCAGGCCCAGGATGAATCACCTAACACGGTGGCTGGACGACGAATGTATGATGTCTGTTGGAGCGCGAGGTCGGAGAGCCCGTGTTTTCAGGCCCAGAATGAATCATCTAACACGGTGGCTGGACGGTGAATTGTTGATGTTTGTTGGAGCGCGAGGTCGGAGAGCCCGTGTTTTCAGGCCCAGAATAAATCATCTAACACGGTGGCTGGACGGTGAATTGTTGATGTTTGTTAGAGCGCGAGGTCGGAGAGCCCGTGTTTTCAGGCCCAGAATAAATCATCTAAAACGGTGGCTGGACGGTGAATTGTTGATGTTTGTTGGAGCGCGAGGTCGGAGAGCCCGTGTTTTAAGGCCCAGAATGAATCATCCAACACGGCGGCGGGACGACGAATGTATGATGTTTGTTGGAGCGCGAGGTCGGAGAGATCGTGTTTTTAGGCCCGGAATAAATCATCTAACACGGCGGCTGGACGATGATTTGTTGATGTTTGTTGGAGCGCGAGGTCGGAGAGCCCGTGTTCTTAGGCCCGGAATAAATCATCTAACACGGTGGCTGGACGACGAATGTATGATGTTTGTTGGAGCGCGAGGTCGGAGGGCCCGTGTTTTCAGGCCCAGAATGAATCTTCTAACACGGTGGCGGGACGACAAATGTATGATGTTTGTTGGAGCGCGAGGTCGGAGGGCCCGTGTTTTTAGGCCCAGAATAAATAACCTAATACGGTGGCTGGACGACGAATTATTGATGTCTGTTGGAGCGCGAGGTTGGAGGGCCCGTGTTTTCAGGCCCGGAATAAATCATCTAACACGATGGCTGGACGACGAATTATTGATGTCCGTTGGAGCGCGAGGTCGGAGAGCCCGTGTTTTCAGGCCCAGAATAAATCATCTAACACGGTGGCTGGACGACGAATGTATGATGTTTGTCGGAGCGCGATGTCGGAGGGCCCGTGTTTTCAGGCCCAGAATAGATCATCTAACACGGTGGCCGGACGACGAATGTATGATGTCTGTTGGAGCGCGAGGTCGGAGAGCCCGAGTTTTCAGGCCCAGATGAAATTATCTAACACGGTGGATGGACGGTGAATTGTTGATGTTTGTTGGAGCGCGAGGTCGGAGGGCCCGTATTTCCAGGCCCAGAATAAATCATCTAACACGGTGGCTGGACGGTGAATTGTTGATGTTTGTTGGAGCGCGAGGTCGGAGAGCCCGTGTTTTCAGGCCCGGAATGAATCATCTAACACGGTGGCTGGACGACGAATTATTGATGTCTGTTGGAGCGCGAGGTCAGAGAGCCCGTGTTTTCAGGCCCAGAATAAATCATCTAACAAGGTGGCTGGACGGTGAATTGTTGATGTCCGTTGGAGTGCGAGGTTCGAGGGCCCGTGTTTTCAGGCCCAGAAAAAATCATCTAGCACGGTGGCTGGACGACGAATGTGTGATGTTTGTTGAAGCGCGAGGTCGGAGGGCCCGTGTTTTCAGGCCCAGAATGAATCATCTAACACGGTGACTGGATGACGAATGTGTGATGTTTGTTGGAGCGCGAGCTCGGAGGGCCCGTGTTATTAGGCCCAGAATGAATCACCTAACACGGTGGCTGGACGGTGAAATGTTGATGTTTGTTGGAGCGCGAGGTCGGAGAGCCCGTGTTTTTAGGCCCAGAATTAATCATCTAACACGGCGTCTGGACGACGAATTTATGATGTTTGTTGGAGCGCGAGGTCGAAGAGCCCGTGTTTTCAGGCCCAGAATAAATCATCGAACACGCCGGCTGGACGGTGAATTGTTGATGTTTGTTGGAGCGCGAGGTTGGAGAGCCCGTGTTTTCAGGCCCGGATTGATCATCTAACACGGTGGCTGGACGACGAATGTATGATGTTTGTTGGAGCGCGAGGTCGGAGAGCCTGTTTTTTAGGCCCAGAATGAATCATCTAACACGGCGGCTGGACGACGAATGTGTGATGTTTGTTGGAGCGCGAGGTCAGAGAGCCCGTGTTTTTAGGCCCAGAATGAAACATCTAACACGGCGGCTGGACGGTGAATTGTTGATGTTTGTTGGAGCGCGAGGTCGGAGGGCCCGTGTTTTTAGGCCCAGAATTAATCATCTAACACGGCGGCTGGACGACGAATTATTGATGTTTGTTGGAGCGCGAGGTCGGAGAGCCCGTGTTTTCAGGCTTAGAATAAATCAACTAACATGGTGGCTGGACGACGAATGTATGTTTTTTGTTGGAGCGCGAGGTCGGAGAGCCCGTGTTTTTAGGCCCAGAATGAATCACCTAACACGGTGGCTGGACGACGAATGTATGATGTTTGTTGGAGCGCGAGGTCGGAGAGCCCGTGTTTTAAGGCCCAGAATAAATCATCTAACACGGCGGCTGGACGACGAATGTATGATGTTTGTTGGAGCGCGAGGTCGGAGAGCCCGTGTTTTCAGGCCCAAAATGAATCATCTAACACGGCGGCTGGACGGTGAATTGTTGATGTTTGTTGGAGCGCGAGGTCGGAGAGCCCGTGTTTTTAGGCCCAGAATGAATCATCTAACACGGCGGCTGGACGGTTAATTGTTGATGTTCGTTGGAGCGCGAGGTCGGAGGGCCCGTGTTTTTAGGCCCAGAATTGATCATCCAACACGGCGGCTGGACGACGAATTATTGATGTTTGTTGGAGCGCGAGGTCGGAGAGCCCGTGTTTTCAGGCCCAGGATGAATCACCTAACACGGTGGCTGGACGACGAATGTATGATGTCTGTTGGAGCGCGAGGTCGGAGAGCCCGTGTTTTCAGGCCCAGAATGAATCATCTAACACGGTGGCTGGACGGTGAATTGTTGATGTTTGTTGGAGCGCGAGGTCGGAGAGCCCGTGTTTTCAGGCCCAGAATAAATCATCTAACACGGTGGCTGGACGGTGAATTGTTGATGTTTGTTAGAGCGCGAGGTCGGAGAGCCCGTGTTTTCAGGCCCAGAATAAATCATCTAAAACGGTGGCTGGACGGTGAATTGTTGATGTTTGTTGGAGCGCGAGGTCGGAGAGCCCGTGTTTTAAGGCCCAGAATGAATCATCCAACACGGCGGCGGGACGACGAATGTATGATGTTTGTTGGAGCGCGAGGTCGGAGAGATCGTGTTTTTAGGCCCGGAATAAATCATCTAACACGGCGGCTGGACGATGATTTGTTGATGTTTGTTGGAGCGCGAGGTCGGAGAGCCCGTGTTCTTAGGCCCGGAATAAATCATCTAACACGGTGGCTGGACGACGAATGTATGATGTTTGTTGGAGCGCGAGGTCGGAGGGCCCGTGTTTTCAGGCCCAGAATGAATCTTCTAACACGGTGGCGGGACGACAAATGTATGATGTTTGTTGGAGCGCGAGGTCGGAGGGCCCGTGTTTTTAGGCCCAGAATAAATAACCTAATACGGTGGCTGGACGACGAATTATTGATGTCTGTTGGAGCGCGAGGTTGGAGGGCCCGTGTTTTCAGGCCCGGAATAAATCATCTAACACGATGGCTGGACGACGAATTATTGATGTCCGTTGGAGCGCGAGGTCGGAGAGCCCGTGTTTTCAGGCCCAGAATAAATCATCTAACACGGTGGCTGGACGACGAATGTATGATGTTTGTCGGAGCGCGATGTCGGAGGGCCCGTGTTTTCAGGCCCAGAATAGATCATCTAACACGGTGGCCGGACGACGAATGTATGATGTCTGTTGGAGCGCGAGGTCGGAGAGCCCGAGTTTTCAGGCCCAGATGAAATTATCTAACACGGTGGATGGACGGTGAATTGTTGATGTTTGTTGGAGCGCGAGGTCGGAGGGCCCGTATTTCCAGGCCCAGAATAAATCATCTAACACGGTGGCTGGACGGTGAATTGTTGATGTTTGTTGGAGCGCGAGGTCGGAGAGCCCGTGTTTTCAGGCCCGGAATGAATCATCTAACACGGTGGCTGGACGACGAATTATTGATGTCTGTTGGAGCGCGAGGTCAGAGAGCCCGTGTTTTCATGCCCAGAATAAATCATCTATCACGGTGGCTGGACGGTGAATTGTTGATGTCCGTTGGAGTGCGAGGTTCGAGGGCCCGTGTTTTCAGGCCCAGAAAAAATCATCTAGCACGGTGGCTGGACGACGAATGTGTGATGTTCGTTGAAGCGCGAGGTCGGAGGGCCCGTGTTTTCAGGCCCAGAATGAATCATCTAACACGGTGACTGGATGACGAATGTGTGATGTTTGTTGGAGCGCGAGCTCGGAGGGCCCGTGTTATTAGGCCCAGAATGAATCACCTAACACGGTGGCTGGACGGTGAAATGTTGATGTTTGTTGGAGCGCGAGGTCGGAGAGCCCGTGTTTTTAGGCCCAGAATTAATCATCTAACACGGCGTCTGGACGACGAATTTATGATGTTTGTTGGAGCGCGAGGTCGAAGAGCCCGTGTTTTCAGGCCCAGAATAAATCATCGAACACGCCGGCTGGACGGTGAATTGTTGATGTTTGTTGGAGCGCGAGGTTGGAGAGCCCGTGTTTTCAGGCCCGGATTGATCATCTAACACGGTGGCTGGACGACGAATGTATGATGTTTGTTGGAGCGCGAGGTCGGAGAGCCTGTTTTTTAGGCCCAGAATGAATCATCTAACACGGCGGCTGGACGACGAATGTGTGATGTTTGTTGGAGCGCGAGGTCAGAGAGCCCGTGTTTTTAGGCCCAGAATGAAACATCTAACACGGCGGCTGGACGGTGAATTGTTGATGTTTGTTGGAGCGCGAGGTCGGAGGGCCCGTGTTTTTAGGCCCAGAATTAATCATCTAACACGGCGGCTGGACGACGAATTATTGATGTTTGTTGGAGCGCGAGGTCGGAGAGCCCGTGTTTTCAGGCTTAGAATAAATCAACTAACATGGTGGCTAGCCGACGAATGTATGTTGTTTGTTGGAGCGCGAGGTCGGAGAGCCCGTGTTTTTAGGCCCAGAATGAATCACCTAACACGGTGGCTGGACGACGAATGTATGATGTTTGTTGGAGCGCGAGGTCGGAGAGCCCGTGTTTTAAGGCCCAGAATAAATCATCTAACACGGCGGCTGGACGACGAATGTATGATGTTTGTTGGAGCGCGAGGTCGGAGAGCCCGTGTTTTCAGGCCCAAAATGAATCATCTAACACGGCGGCTGGACGGTGAATTGTTGATGTTTGTTGGAGCGCGAGGTCGGAGAGCCCGTGTTTTTAGGCCCAGAATGAATCATCTAACACGGCGGCTGGACGGTTAATTGTTGATGTTTGTTGGAGCGCGAGATCGGAGGGCCCGTGTTTTTAGGCCCAGAATTAATCATCCAACACGGCGGCTGGACGACGAATTATTGATGTTTGTTGGAGCGCGAGGTCGGAGAGCCCGTGTTTTTAGGCCCAGAATGAATCACCTAACACGGTGGCTGGACGACGAATGTATGATGTCTGTTGGAGCGCGAGGTCGGAGAGCCCGTGTTTTCAGGCCCAGAATGAATCATCTAACACGGTGGCTGGACGGTGAATTGTTGATGTTTGTTGGAGCGCGAGGTCGGAGAGCCCGTGTTTTCAGGCCCAGAATAAATCATCTAACACGGTGGCTGGACGGTGAATTGTTGATGTTTGTTAGAGCGCGAGGTCGGAGAGCCCGTGTTTTCAGACCCAGAATAAATCATCTAAAACGGTGGCTGGACGGTGAATTGTTGATGTTTGTTGGAGCGCGAGGTCGGAGAGCCCGTGTTTTAAGGCCCAGAATGAATCATCCAACACGGCGGCGGGACGACGAATGTATGATGTTTGTTGGAGCGCGAGGTCGGAGAGATCGTGTTTTTAGGCCCGGAATAAATCATCTAACACGGCGGCTGGACGATGAATTGTTGATGTTTGTTGGAGCGCGAGGTCGGAGAGCCCGTGTTCTTAGGCCCGGAATAAATCATCTAACACGGTGGATGGACGACGAATGTATGATGTTTGTTGGAGCGCGAGGTCGGAGGGCCCGTGTTTTCAGGCCCAGAATGAATCTTCTAACACGGTGGCGGGACGACAAATGTATGATGTTTGTTGGAGCGCGAGGTCGGAGGGCCCGTGTTTTTAGGCCCAGAATAAATAACCTAATACGGTGGCTGGACGACGAATTATTGATGTCTGTTGGAGCGCGAGGTTGGAGGGCCCGTGTTTTCAGGCCCGGAATAAATCATCTAACACGATGGCTGGACGACGAATTATTGATGTCCGTTGGAGCGCGAGGTCGGAGAGCCCGTGTTTTCAGGCCCAGAATAAATCATCTAACACGGTGGCTGGACGACGAATGTATGATGTTTGTCGGAGCGCGATGTCGGAGGGCCCGTGTTTTCAGGCCCAGAATAGATCATCTAACACGGTGGCCGGACGACGAATGTATGATGTCTGTTGGAGCGCGAGGTCGGAGAGCCCGAGTTTTCAGGCCCAGATGAAATTATCTAACACGGTGGATGGACGGTGAATTGTTGATGTTTGTTGGAGCGCGAGGTCGGAGGGCCCGTATTTCCAGGCCCAGAATAAATCATCTAACACGGTGGCTGGACGGTGAATTGTTGATGTTTGTTGGAGCGCGAGGTCGGAGAGCCCGTGTTTTCAGGCCCGGAATGAATCATCTAACACGGTGGCTGGACGACGAATTATTGATGTCTGTTGGAGCGCGAGGTCAGAGAGCCCGTGTTTTCAGGCCCAGAATAAATCATCTAACACGGTGGCTGGAAGGTGAATTGTTGATGTCCGTTGGAGTGCGAGGTTCGAGGGCCCGTGTTTTCAGGCCCAGAAAAAATCATCTAACACGGTGGCTGGACGACGAATGTGTGATGTTTGTTGAAGCGCGAGGTCGGATGGCCCGTGTTTTCAGGCCCAGAATGAATCATCTAACACGGTGACTGGATGACGAATGTGTGATGTTTGTTGGAGCGCGAGCTCGGAGGGCCCGTGTTATTAGGCCCAGAATGAATCACCTAACACGTTGGCTGGACGGTGAAATGTTGATGTTTGTTGGAGCGCGAGGTCGGAGAGCCCGTGTTTTCACGCCCATAATAAATCATCTAACACGGTGGCTGAACGACGAATTATTGATGTCTGTTGGAGCGCGAGGTCGGAGAGCCCGTGTTATCAGGCCCGGAATATATCATCTAACACGGTGGCTGGACGACGAATTGTTGATGTTTGTTGGAGCGCGAGGTCGGAGAGCCCTGTTTTCAGGCCCAGAATGAATCATCTAACACGGTGGCTGGACGGTGAATTGTTGATGTTTGTTGGAGCTCAAGGTCGGAGGGCCCGTGTTATTAGGCCCAGAATAAATCATCTAACACGGTGGCTGAACGACGAATGTATGATTTTTGTTGGAGCGCGAGGTCGGAGGGCCAGTGTTTTCAGGCCCAGAATGAATCATCTAACACGGTGTCTGGACGGTGAATTGTTGATGTTTGTTGGAGCGCGAGGTCGAAGAAC
Source organism: Brachyptera risi (assembly GCA_964007535.1). Taxonomy (NCBI): domain Eukaryota; kingdom Metazoa; phylum Arthropoda; class Insecta; order Plecoptera; family Taeniopterygidae; genus Brachyptera; species Brachyptera risi. The sequence goes on from OZ023335.1 coordinate 5,364,582, forward strand.
CCGTGTTTTCAGGCCCAGAATGAATCATCTAACACGGCAGCTGGACGGTGAATTGTTGATGTTTGTTGGAGCGCGAGGTCGGAGAGCCCGTCTTTTTAGGCCCAGAATGAATCATCTAACACGGCGGCTGGACGGTCAATTGTTGATGTTTGTTGGAGCGCGAGGTCGGAGGGCCCGTGTTTTTAGGCCCAGAATTAATCATCTAACACGGCGGCTGGACGACGAATTATTGATGTTTGTTGGAGCGCGAGTTCGGAGAGCCCGTGTTTTCAGGCTCAGAATAAATCACCTAACATGGTGGCTGGACGACGAATGTAAGTTGTTTGTTGGAGCGCGAGGTCGGAGAGCCCGTGTTTTTAGGCCCAGAATGAATCACCTAACACGGTGGCTGGACGACGAATGTATGATGTCTGTTGGAGCGCGAGGTCGGAGGGCCCGTGTTTCCAGGCCCAGAATGAATCATCTAACACGGTGGCTGGACGACAAATGTATGATGTTTGTTGGAGCGCGAGGTCGGAGGGCCCGTGTTCTTAGGCCCAGAATAAATAACCTAACACGGTGGCTGGACGACGAATTATTGATGTCTGTTGGAGCGCGAGGTCGGAGAGCCCGTGTTTTCAGGCCCAGAATAAATCATCTAACACGGTGGCTGGACGGTGAATTGTTGATGTTTGTTGGAGCGCGAGGTCGGAGAGCCCGTGTTTTCAGGCCCAGAATAAATCATCTAACACGGTGGCTGGACGGTGAATTGTTGATGTTTGTTGGAGCGCGAGGTCGGAGAGCCCGTGTTTTCAGGCCCAGAATAAATCATCTAAAACGGTGGCTGGACGGTGAATTGTTAATGTTTGTTGGAGCGCGAGGTCGGAGAGCCCGTGTTTTAAGGCCCAGAATAAATCATTTAACACGGCGGCGGGACGACGAATGTATGATGTTTGTTGAAGCGCGAGGTCGGAGAGCCCGTGTTTTTAGGCCCAGAATAAATCATCTAACACGGCGGCTGGACGGTGAATTGTTGATGTTTGTTGGAGCGCGAGGTCGGAGAGCCCGTGTTCTCAGGCCCGGAATAAATCATCTAACACGGTGGCTGGACGACGAATGTATGATGTTTGTTGGAGCGCGAGGTCGGAGAGCCCGTGTTTTTAGGCCCAGAATAAATCACCTAACACGGTGGATGGACGACGAATTATTGATGTCTGTTGAAGCGCGAGGTCGGAGAGCCCGTGTTATTAGGCCCAGAATAAATCACCTAACACGGTGGATGGACGACGAATTATTGATGTCTGTTGGAGCGCGAGGTCGGAGAGCCCGTGTTTTCAGGCCCAGAATAAATCATCTACAACGGTGGCTGGACGACGAATGTATGATGATTGTTGGAGCGCGAGGTCGGAGGGCCCGTGTTTTCAGGCCCAGAATGAATCATCTAACACGGTGGCGGGACGACAAATGTATGATGTTTGTTGGAGCGCGAGGTCGGAGGGCCCGTGTTTTTAGGCCCAGAATAAATAACCTAACACGGTGGCTGGACGACGAATTATTGATGTCTGTTGGAGCGCGAGGTCGGAGGGCCCGTGTTTTCAGGCCCGGAATAAATCATCTAACACGGTGGCTGGACGACAAATGTATGATGTTTGTTGGAGCGCGAGGTCGGAGAGCCCGTGCTTTAAGGCCCAGGATAAATCACCTAACACGGTGGCTGGACGACGAATTATTGATGTCTGTTGAAGCGCGAGGTCGGAGAGCCCGTGTTTTCAGGCCCAGAATAAATCATCTACCACGGTGGCTGGACGACGAATGTATGATGTTTGTTGGAGCGCGAGGTCGGAGGGCCCGTGTTTTCAGGCCCAGAATGAATCATCTAACACGGTGACTGGACGACGAATGTATGATGTTTGTGGGAGCGCGAGGTCAGGGGGCCGTGTTTTTAGGCCCAGAATAAATAACCTAACACGGTGGCTGGACGACGAATTATTGATGTCTGTTGGAGCGCGAGGTCGGAGGGCCCGTGTTTTCAGGCCGGGAATAAATCATCTAACACGGCGGCTGGACGACGAATTATTGATGTCTGTTGGAGCGCGAGGTCGGAGAGCCTGAGTTTTCAGGCCCAGAATAAATCATCTAACACGGTGGCTGGACGACGAATGTATGATGTTTGTTGGAGCGCGATGTCGGAGGGCCCGTGTTTTCAGGCCCAGAATAGATCATCTAACACGGTGGCCGGACGATGAATGTATGATGTCTGTTGGAGCGCGAGGTCGGAGAGCCCGTGTTTTCAGGCCCAGATGAAATCATCTAACACGGTGGCTGGACGGAGAATTGTTGATGTTTGTCAGAGCGCGAGGTCGGAGGGCCCGTATTTTCAGGCCCAGAATAAATCATCTAACACGGTGGCTGGACGGTGAATTGTTGATGTTTGTTGGAGCGCGAGGTCGGAGAGCCCGTGTTTTCAGGCCCAGAATAAATCATCTAACACTGTGGCTGGACGACGAATTATTGATGTCTTTTGGGAAGCGAGGTCAGAGAGCACGTGTTTTCAGGCCCAGAATGAATCATCTAACACGGTGGCTGGACGGTGAATTGTTGATGTCTGTTGGAGTGCGAGGTTCGAGGGCGCGTGTTTTCAGGACCAGAAAAAATCATCTAACACGGTGGCTGGACGACGAATGTGTGATGTTTGTTGGAGCGCGAGGTCGGAGGGTCCGTGTTATTAGGCCCAGAATGAATTACCTAACACGGTGGCTGGACGGTGAATTGTTGATTTTTGTTGGAGCGCGAGGTCGGAGGGCCAGTGTTTTTAGGCCCAGAATTGATCATCTAACACGGCGGCTGGACGACAATTATTGATGTTTGTTGGAGCGCGAGGTCGGAGAGCCCTTGTCTTTAGGCCCAGAATGAATCATCTAACACGGCGGCTGGACGACGAATGTATGATGTTTGTTGGAGCGCGAGGTTGGAGAGCCCGTGTTTTCAGGCTCAAAATAAATCACCTAACATGGTGGCTGGACGACGAATGTATGATGTTTGTTGGAGCGCGAGGTCGGAGAGCCCGTGTTTTTACGCCTAGAAAAAATCATCTAACACGGTGGCTGGACGGTGAATTATTGATGTCTGTTGGAGCGCGGGGTCGGAGGGCCCGTGTTGATAGGCCCAGAATAAATCACCTAACACGGTGGCTGGACGACGAATGTATGATGTTTGTTGGAGCGCGAGGTCGGAGAGCCCGTGTTTTTAGGCCCAGAATGAATCACCTAACACGGTGGCTGGACGACGAATGTATGATGTTTGTTGGAGCGCGAGGTCGGAGAGCCCGTGTTTTTAGGCCCAGAATTAATCATCTAACACGGCGTCTGGACGACGAATTTATGATGTTTGTTGGAGCGCGAGGTCGGAGAGCCCGTGTTTTCAGGCCCAGAATAAATCATCGAACACGCCGGCTGGACGGTGAATTGTTGATGTTTGTTGGAGCGCGAGGTCGGAGAGCCCGTGTTTTCAGGCCCGGATTAATCATCTAACACGGTGGCTGGACGACGAATGTATGATGTTTGTTGGAGCGCGAGGTCGGAGAGCCTGTTTTTTAGGCCCAGAATATATCATCTAACACGGCGGCTGGACGACGAATGTGTAATGTTTGTTGGAGCGCGAGGTCGGAGAGCCCGTGTTTTTAGGCCCAGAATAAAACATCTAACACGGCGGCTGGACGGTGAATTGTTGATGTTTGTTGATGCGCGAGGTCGGAGGGCCCGTGTTTTCAGGCCCAGGATTAATCATCTAACACGGAGGCTGGACGACGAATTATTGATGTTTGTCGGAGCGCGAGGTCGGAGAGCCCGTGTTTTCAGGCTCAGGATAAATCACCTAACATGGTGGCTGGACGACGAATGTATGTTGTTTGTTGGAGCGCGAGGTCGGAGAGCCCGTGTTTTTAGGCCCAGAATGAATCACCTAACTCGGTGGCTGGACGACGAATGTATGATGTTTGTTGGAGCGCGAGGTCGGAGAGCCCGTGTTTTAAGGCCCAGAATAAATCATCTAACACGGCGGCTGGACGACGAATTGTTGATGTTTGTTGGAGCGCGAGGTCGGAGAGCCCGTGTTTTCAGGCACAAAATGAATCATCTAACACGGCGGCTGGACGGTGAATTGTTGATGTTTGTTGGAGCGCGAGGTCGGAGAGCCCGTGTTTTTAGGCCCAGAATGAATCATCTAACACGGCGGCTGGACGGTTAATTGTTGATGTTTGTTGGAGCGCGAGGTCGGAGGGCCCGTGTTTTTAGGCCCAGAATTAATCATCCAACACGGCGGCTGGACGACGAATGTATGATGTTTGTTGGAGCGCGAGGTCGGAGAGCCCGTGTTTTCAGGCTCAGAATAAATCACCTAACATGGTGGCTGGACGACGAATGTATGTTGTTTGTTGGAGCGCGAGGTCGGAGAGCCCGTGTCTTTAGGCCCAGAATGAATCACCTAACACGGTGGCTGGACGACGAATGTATGATGTCTGTTGGAGCGCGAGGTCGGAGAGCCCGTGTTTTCAGGCCCAGAATGAATCATCTAACACGGTGGCTGGACGGTGAATTGTTGATGTTTGTTGGAGCGCGAGGTCGGAGAGCCCGTGTTTCCAGGCCCAGAATAAATCATCTAACACGGTGGCTGGACGGTGAATTGTTGATGTTTGTTAGAGCGCGAGGTCGGAGAGCCCGTGTTTTCAGGCCCAGAATAAATCATCTAAAACGGTGGCTGGACGGTGAATTGTTGATGTTTGTTGGAGCGCGAGGTCGGAGAGCCCGTGTTTTAAGGCCCAGAATAAATCATCTAACACGGCGGCGGGACGACGAATGTATGATGTTTGTTGGTTCGCGAGGTCGGAGAGCCCGTGTTTTTAGGCCCAGAATAAATCATCTAACACGGCGGCTGGACGGTGAATTGTTGATGTTTGTTGGAGCGCGAGGTCGGAGAGCCCGTGTTCTTAGGCCCGGAATAAATCATCTAACACGGTGGCTGGACGACGAATGTATGATGTTTGTTGGAGCGCGAGGTCGGAGGGCCCGTGTTTTCAGGCCCAGAATGAATCTTCTAACACGGTGGCGGGACGACAAATGTATGATGTTTGTTGGAGCGCGAGGTCGGAGGGCCCGTGTTTTTAGGCCCAGAATAAATAACCTAACACGGTGGCTTGACGACGAATTATTGATGTCTGTTTGAGCGCGAGGTCGGAGGGCCCGTGTTTTCAGGCCCGGAATAAATCATCTAACACGATGGCTGGACGACGAATTATTGATGTCCGTTGGAGCGCGAGGTCGGAGAGCCCGTGTTTTCGGGCCCAGAATAAATCATCTAACACGGTGGCTGGACGACGAATGTATGATGTTTGTTGGAGCGCGAGGTCGGAGAGCCCGTGTTTTTAGGCCCAGAATAAATCATCTAACACGGCGGCTGGACGACGAATGTATGATGTTTGTTGGAGCGCAAGGTCGGAGTGCCCGTGTTTTTAGGCATAGAATAAATCATCTAAAACGGCGGCTGGACGGTGAATTGTTGATGTTTTTTGGAGCGCGAGGTCGGAGAGCCCGTGTTTTCAGGCCCGGAATAAATCATCTAACACGGTGGCTGGACGACGAATGTATGATGTTTGTTGGAGCGCGAGGTCGGAGAGCCCGTGCTTTTAGGCCCAGGATAAATCACCTAACACGGTGGCTGGACGACGAATTATTGATGTCTGTTGAAGCGAGGTCGGAGAGCCCTTGTTTTCAGGCCCAGAATAAATCATCTACCACGGTGGCTGGACGACGAATGTATGATGTTTGTTGGAGCGCGAGGTCGGAGGGCCCGTGTTTTCAGGCCCAGAATGAATCATCTAACACGGTGACTGGACGACGAATGTATGATGTTTGTTGGAGCGCGAGGTCAGGGGGCAGTGTTTTTAGGCCCAGAATAAATAACCTAACACGGTGGCTGGACGACGAATTATTGATGTCTGTTGGAGCGCGAGGTCGGAGGGCCCGTGTTTTCAGGCCGGGAATAAATCATCTAACACGGCGGCTGAACGACGAATTATTGATGTCTGTTGGAGCGCGAGGTCGGAGAGCCCGAGTTTTCAGGCCCAGAATAAATCATCTAACACGGTGGCTGGACGGTGAATTGTTGATGTCTGTTGGAGTGCGAGGTTCGAGGGCGCGTGTTTTCAGGCCCAGAAAAAATCATCTAACACGGTGGCTGGACGACGAATGTGTGATGTTTGTTGAAGCGCGAGGTCGGAGGGCCCGTGTTTTTAGGCCCAGAATGAATTACCTAACACGGTGGCTGGACGGTGAATTGTTGATTTTTGTTGGAGCGCGAGGTCGGAGGGCCAGTGTTTTTAGGCCCAGAATTAATCATCTAACACGGCGGCTGGACGACAATTATTGATGTTTGTTTGAGCGCGAGGTCGGAGAGCCCTTGTCTTTAGGCCCAGAATGAATCATCTAACACGGCGGCTGGACGACGAATGTATGATGTTTGTTGGAGCGCGAGGTTGGAGAGCCCGTGTCTTCAGGCTCAAAATAAATCACCTAACATGGTGGCTGGACGACGAATGTATGATGTTTGTTGGAGCGCGAGGTCGGAGAGCCCGTGTTTTTACGCCTAGAAAAAATCATCTAACACGGTGGCTGGACGGTGAATTATTGATGTCTGTTGGAGCGCGGGGTCGGAGGGCCCGTGTTATCAGGCCCAGAAAAAATCATCTAACACGGCGTCTGGACGACGAATTTATGATGTTTGTTGGAGCGCGAGGTCGGAGAGCCCGTGTTTTCAGGCCCAGAATAAATCATCGAACACGCCGGCTGGACGGTGAATTGTTGATGTTTGTTGGAGCGCGAGGTCGGAGAGCCCGTGTTTTCAGGCCCGGATTAATCATCTAACACGGTGGCTGGACGACGAATGTATGATGTTTGTTGGAGCGCGAGGTCGGAGAGCCTGTTTTTTAGGCCCAGAATAAATCATCTAACACGGCGGCTGGACCACGAATGTGTAATGTTTGTTGGAGCGCGAGGTCGGAGAGCCCGTGTTTTTAGGCCCAGAATGAAACATCTAACACGGCGGCTGGACGGTGAATTGTTGATGTTTGTTGGAGCGCGAGGTCGGAGGGCCCGTGTTTTTAGGCCCAGAATTAATCATCTAACACGGCGGCTGGACGACGAATTATTGATGTTTGTTGGAGCGCGAGGTCGGAGAGCCCGTGTTTTCAGGCTCAGAATAAATCACCTAACATGGTGGCTGGACGACGAATGTATGTTGTTTGTTGGAGCGCGAGGTCGGAGAGCCCGTGTTTTTAGGCCCAGAATGAATCACCTAACACGGTGGCTGGACGACGAATGTATGATGTTTGTTGGAGCGCGAGGTCGGAGAGCCCGTGTTTTAAGGCCCAGAATAAATCATCTAACACGGCGGCTGGACGACGAATGTATGATGTTTGTTGGAGCGCGAGGTCGGAGAGCCCGTGTTTTCAGGCCCAAAATGAATCATCTAACACGGCGGCTGGACGGTTAATTGTTGATGTTTGTTGGAGCGCGAGGTCGGAGGGCCCGTGTTTTTAGGCCCAGAATTATTCATCCAACACGGCGGCTGGACGACGAATTATTGATGTTTGTTGGAGCGCGAGGTCGGAGAGCCCGTGTTTTCAGGCTCAGAATAAATCACCTAACATGGTGGCTGGACGACGAATGTATGTTGTTTGTTGGAGCGCGAGGTCGGAGAGCCCGTGTCTTCAGGCCCAGAATGAATCACCTAACACGGTGGCTGGACGACGAATGTATGATGTCTGTTGGAGCGCGAGGTCGGAGAGCCCGTGTTTTCAGGCCCAGAATGAATCATCTAACACGGTGGCTGGACGGTGAATTGTTGATGTTTGTTGGAGCGCGAGGTCGGAGAGCCCGTGTTTTCAGGCCCAGAATAAATCATCTAACACGGTGGCTGGACGGTGAATTGTTGATGTTTGTTAGAGCGCGAGGTCGGAGAGCCCGTGTTTTCAGGCCCAGAATAAATCATCTAAAACGGTGGCTGGACGGTGAATTGTTGATGTTTGTTGGAGCGCGAGGTCGGAGAGCCCGTGTTTTAAGGCCCAGAATAAATCATCTAACACGGCGGCGGGACGACGAATGTATGATGTTTGTTGGAGCGCGAGGTCGGAGAGCCCGTGTTTTTAGGCCCAGAATAAATCATCTAACACGGCGGCTGGACGGTGAATTGTTGATGTTTGTTGGAGCGCGAGGTCGGAGAGCCCGTGTTCTTAGGCCCGGAATAAATCATCTAACACGGTGGCTGGACGACGAATGTATGATGTTTGTTGGAGCGCGAGGTCGGAGGGCCCGTATTTTCAGGCCCAGAATAAATCTTCTAACACGGTGGCGGGACGACAAATGTATGATGTTTGTTGGAGCGCGAGGTCGGAGGGCCCGTGTTTTTAGGCCCAGAATAAAAAACCTAACACGGTGGCTGGACGACGAATTATTGATGTCTGTTGGAGCGCGAGGTCGGAGGGCCCGTGTTTTCAGGCCCGGAATAAATCATCTAACACGATGGCTGGACGACGAATTATTGATGTCCGTTGGAGCGCGAGGTCGGAGAGCCCGTGTTTTCAGGCCCAGAATAAATCATCTAACACGGTGGCTGGACGACGAATGTATGATGTTTGTTGGAGCGCGAGGTCGGAGAGCCCGTGTTTTAAGGCCCAGAATAAATAATCTAACACGGCGGCTGGACGACGAATGTATGATGTTTGTTGGAGCGCGAGGTCGGAGAGCCCGTGTTTTAAGGCCCAGAATAAATCATCTAACACGGCGGCTGGACGGTGAATTGTTGATGTTTTTTGGAGCGCGAGGTCGGAGAGCCCGTGTTTTCAGGCCCGGAATAAATCATCTAACACGGTGGCTGGACGACGAATGTATGATGTTTGTTGGAGCGCGAGGTCGGAGAGCCCGTGCTTTCAGGCCCAGGATAAATCACCTAACACGGTGGCTGGACGACGAATTATTGATGTCTGTTGAAGCGCGAGGTCGGAGAGCCCGTGTTTTCAGGCCCAGAATAAATCATCTACCACGGTGGCTGGACGACGAATGTATGATGTTTGTTGGAGCGCGAGGTCGGAGGGCCCGTGTTTTCAGGCCCAGAATGAATCATCTAACACGGTGACTGGACGACGAATGTATGATGTTTGTTGGAGCGCGAGGTCAGGGGGCCGTGTTTTTAGGCCCAGAATAAATAACCTAACACGGTGGCTGGACGACGAATTATTGATGTCTGTTGGAGCGCGAGGTCGGAGGGCCCGTGTTTTCAGGCCGGGAATAAATCATCTAACACGGCGGCTGGACGACGAATTATTGATGTCTGTTGGAGCGCGAGGTCGGAGAGCCCGAGTTTTCAGGCCCAGAATAAATCATCTAACACGGTGGCTGGACGACGAATGTATGATGTTTGTTGGAGCGCGATGTCGGAGGGCCCGTGTTTTCAGGCCCAGAATAGATCATCTAACACGGTGGCCGGACGATGAATGTATGATGTCTGTTGGAGCGCGAGGTCGGAGAGCCCGTGTTTTCAGGCCCAGATGAAATCATCTAACACGGTGGCTGGACGGTGAATTGTTGATGTTTGTTGGAGCGCGAGGTCGGAGGGCCCGTATTTTCAGGCCCAGAATAAATCATCTAACACGGTGGCTGGACGGTGAATTGTTGATGTTTGTTGGAGCGCGAGGTCGGAGAGCCCGTGTTTTCAGGCCCAGAATAAATCATCTAACACGGTGGCTGGACGACGAATTATTGATGTCTGTTGGAGCGCGAGGTCAGAGAGCCCGTGTTTTCAGGCCCAGAATAAATCATCTAACACGGTGGCTGGACGGTGAATTGTTGATGTCTGTTGGAGTGCGAGGTTCGAGGGCGCGTGTTTTCAGGCCCAGAAAAAATCATCTAACACGGTGGCTGGACGACGAATGTGTGATGTTTGTTGGAGCGCGAGGTCGGAGGGTCCGCGTTATTAGGCCCAGAATGAATTACCTAACACGGTGGCTGGACGGTGAATTGTTGATTTTTGTTGGAGCGCGAGGTCGGAGGGCCAGTGTTTTTAGGCCCAGAATTAATCATCTAACACGGCGGCTGGACGACAATTATTGATGTTTGTTGGAGCGCGAGGTCGGAGAGCCCTTGTCTTTAGGCCCAGAATGAATCATCTAACACGGCGGCTGGACGACGAATGTATGATGTTTGTTGGAGCGCGAGGTTGGAGAGCCCGTGTTTTCAGGCTCAAAATAAATCACCTGACATGGTGGCTGGACGACGAATGTATGATGTTTGTTGGAGCGCGAGGTCGGAGAGCCCGTGTTTTTACGCCTAGAAAAAATCATCTAACACGGTGGCTGGACGGTGAATTATTGATGTCTGTTGGAGCGCGGGGTCGGAGGGCCCGTGTTATTAGGCCCAGAATAAATCACCTAACACGGTGGCTGGACGACGAATGTATGATGTTTGTTGGAGCGCGAGGTCGGAGAGCCCGTGTTTTTAGGCCCAGAATGAATCACCTAACACGGTGGCTGGACGACGAATGTATGATGTTTGTTGGAGCGCGAGGTCGGAGAGCCCGTGTTTTTAGGCCCAGAATTAATCATCTAACACGGCGTCTGGACGACGAATTTATGATGTTTGTTGGAGCGCGAGGTCGAAGAGCCCGTGTTTTCAGGCCCAGAATAAATCATCGAACACGCCGGCTGGACGGTGAATTGTTGATGTTTGTTGGAGCGCGAGGTTGGAGAGCCCGTGTTTTCAGGCCCGGATTGATCATCTAACACGGTGGCTGGACGACGAATGTATGATGTTTGTTGGAGCGCGAGGTCGGAGAGCCTGTTTTTTAGGCCCAGAATGAATCATCTAACACGGCGGCTGGACGACGAATGTGTGATGTTTGTTGGAGCGCGAGGTCAGAGAGCCCGTGTTTTTAGGCCCAGAATGAAACATCTAACACGGCGGCTGGACGGTGAATTGTTGATGTTTGTTGGAGCGCGAGGTCGGAGGGCCCGTGTTTTTAGGCCCAGAATTAATCATCTAACACGGCGGCTGGACGACGAATTATTGATGTTTGTTGGAGCGCGAGGTCGGAGAGCCCGTGTTTTCAGGCTTAGAATAAATCAACTAACATGGTGGCTGGACGACGAATGTATGTTGTTTGTTGGAGCGCGAGGTCGGAGAGCCCGTGTTTTTAGGCCCAGAATGAATCACCTAACACGGTGGCTGGACGACGAATGTATGATGTTTGTTGGAGCGCGAGGTCGGAGAGCCCGTGTTTTAAGGCCCAGAATAAATCATCTAACACGGCGGCTGGACGACGAATGTATGATGTTTGTTGGAGCGCGAGGTCGGAGAGCCCGTGTTTTCAGGCCCAAAATGAATCATCTAACACGGCGGCTGGACGGTGAATTGTTGATGTTTGTTGGAGCGCGAGGTCGGAGAGCCCGTGTTTTTAGGCCCAGAATGAATCATCTAACACCGCGGCTGGACGGTTAATTGTTGATGTTCGTTGGAGCGCGAGGTCGGAGGGCCCGTGTTTTTAGGCCCAGAATTAATCATCCAACACGGCGGCTGGACGACGAATTATTGATGTTTGTTGGAGCGCGAGGTCGGAGAGCCCGTGTTTTTAGGCCCAGAATGAATCACCTAACACGGTGGCTGGACGACGAATGTATGATGTCTGTTGGAGCGCGAGGTCGGAGAGCCCGTGTTTTCAGGCCCAGAATGAATCATCTAACACGGTGGCTGGACCGTGAATTGTTGATGTTTGTTGGAGCGCGAGGTCGGAGAGCCCGTGTTTTCAGGCCCAGAATAAATCATCTAACACGGTGGCTGGACGGTGAATTGTTGATGTTTGTTAGAGCGCGAGGTCGGAGAGCCCGTGTTTTCAGGCCCAGAATAAATCATCTAAAACGGTGGCTGGACGGTGAATTGTTGATGTTTGTTGGAGCGCGAGGTCGGAGAGCCCGTGTTTTAAGGCCCAGAATGAATCATCCAACACGGCGGCGGGACGACGAATGTATGATGTTTGTTGGAGCGCGAGGTCGGAGAGATCGTGTTTTTAGGCCCGGAATAAATCATCTAACACGGCGGCTGGACGATGAATTGTTGATGTTTGTTGGAGCGCGAGGTCGGAGAGCCCGTGTTCTTAGGCCCGGAATAAATCATCTAACACGGTGGCTGGACGACGAATGTATGATGTTTGTTGGAGCGCGAGGTCGGAGGGCCCGTGTTTTCAGGCCCAGAATGAATCTTCTAACACGGTGGCGGGACGACAAATGTATGATGTTTGTTGGAGCGCGAGGTCGGAGGGCCCGTGTTTTTAGGCCCAGAATAAATAACCTAATACGGTGGCTGGACGACGAATTATTGATGTCTGTTGGAGCGCGAGGTTGGAGGGCCCGTGTTTTCAGGCCCGGAATAAATCATCTAACACGATGGCTGGACGACGAATTATTGATGTCCGTTGGAGCGCGAGGTCGGAGAGCCCGTGTTTTCAGGCCCAGAATAAATCATCTAACACGGTGGCTGGACGACGAATGTATGATGTTTGTCGGAGCGCGATGTCGGAGGGCCCGTGTTTTCAGGCCCAGAATAGATCATCTAACACGGTGGCCGGACGACGAATGTATGATGTCTGTTGGAGCGCGAGGTCGGAGAGCCCGAGTTTTCAGGCCCAGATGAAATTATCTAACACGGTGGATGGACGGTGAATTGTTGATGTTTGTTGGAGCGCGAGGTCGGAGGGCCCGTATTTCCAGGCCCAGAATAAATAATCTAACACGGTGGCTGGACGGTGAATTGTTGATGTTTGTTGGAGCGCGAGGTCGGAGAGCCCGTGTTTTCAGGCCCGGAATGAATCATCTAACACGGTGGCTGGACGACGAATTATTGATGTCTGTTGGAGCGCGAGGTCAGAGAGCCCGTGTTTTCAGGCCCAGAATAAATCATCTCACACGGTGGCTGGACGGTGAATTGTTGATGTCCGTTGGAGTGCGAGGTTCGAGGGCCCGTGTTTTCAGGCCCAGAAAAAATCATCTAACACGGTGGCTGGACGACGAATGTGTGATGTTTGTTGAAGCGCGAGGTCGGAGGGCCCGTGTTTTCAGGCCCAGAATGAATCATCTAACACGGTGACTGGATGACGAATGTGTGATGTTTGTTGGAGCGCGAGCTCGGAGGGCCCGTGTTATTAGGCCCAGAATGAATCACCTAACACGGTGGCTGGACGGTGAAATGTTGATGTTTGTTGGAGCGCGAGGTCGGAGAGCCCGTGTTTTCACGCCCATAATAAATCATCTAACACGGTGGCTGAACGACGAATTATTGATGTCTGTTGGAGCGCGAGGTCGGAGAGCCCGTGTTATCAGGCCCGGAATATATCATCTAACACGGTGGCTGGACGACGAATTGTTGATGTTTGTTGGAGCGCGAGGTCGGAGAGCCCTGTTTTCAGGCCCAGAATGAATCATCTAACACGGTGGCTGGACGGTGAATTGTTGATGTTTGTTGGAGCTCAAGGTCGGAGGGCCCGTGTTATTAGGCCCAGAATAAATCATCTAACACGGTGGCTGAACGACGAATGTATGATTTTTGTTGGAGCGCGAGGTCGGAGGGCCAGTGTTTTCAGGCCCAGAATGAATCATCTAACACGGTGTCTGGACGGTGAATTGTTGATGTTTGTTGGAGCGCGAGGTCGAAGAACCCGTGTTTTCAGGCCCAGAATGAATCATCTAACACGGCAGCTGGACGGTGAATTGTTGATGTTTGTTGATGCGCGAGGTCGGAGAGCCCGTGTTTTAAGGCCCAGAATAAATAATCTAACACGGTGGCTGGACGACGAATGTATGATGTTTGTTGGAGCGCGAGGTCGGAGGGCCCGTATTTTCAGGCCCAGAATAAATCTTCTAACACGGTGGCGGGACGACAAATGTATGATGTTTGTTGGAGCGCGAGGTCGGAGGGCCCGTGTTTTTAGGCCCAGAATAAAAAACCTAACACGGTGGCTGGACGACGAATTATTGATGTCTGTTGGAGCGCGAGGTCGGAGGGCCCGTGTTTTCAGGCCCGGAATAAATCATCTAACACGATGGCTGGACGACGAATTATTGATGTCCGTTGGAGCGCGAGGTCGGAGAGCCCGTGTTTTCAGGCCCAGAATAAATCATCTAACACGGTGGCTGGACGACGAATGTATGATGTTTGTTGGAGCGCGAGGTCGGAGAGCCCGGGTTTTAAGGCCCAGAATAAATAATCTAACACGGCGGCTGGACGACGAATGTATGATGTTTGTTGGAGCGCGAGGTCGGAGAGCCCGTGTTTCAAGGCCCAGAATAAATCATCTAACACGGCGGCTGGACGGTGAATTGTTGATGTTTTTTGGAGCGCGAGGTCGGAGAGCCCGTGTTTTCAGGCCCGGAATAAATCATCTAACACGGTGGCTGGACGACGAATGTATGATGTTTGTTGGAGCGCGAGGTCGGAGAGCCCGTGCTTTCAGGCCCAGGATAAATCACCTAACACGGTGGCTGGACGACGAATTATTGATGTCTGTTGAAGCGCGAGGTCGGAGAGCCCGTGTTTTCAGGCCCAGAATAAATCATCTACCACGGTGGCTGGACGACGAATGTATGATGTTTGTTGGAGCGCGAGGTCGGAGGGCCCGTGTTTTCAGGCCCAGAATGAATCATCTAACACGGTGACTGGACGACGAATGTATGATGTTTGTTGGAGCGCGAGGTCAGGGGGCCGTGTTTTTAGGCCCAGAATAAATAACCTAACACGGTGGCTGGACGACGAATTATTGATGTCTGTTGGAGCGCGAGGTCGGAGGGCCCGTGTTTTCAGGCCGGGAATAAATCATCTAACACGGCGGCTGGACGACGAATTATTGATGTCTGTTGGAGCGCGAGGTCGGAGAGCCCGAGTTTTCAGGCCCAGAATAAATCATCTAACACAGTGGCTGGACGACGAATGTATGATGTTTGTTGGAGCGCGATGTCGGAGGGCCCGTGTTTTCAGGCCCAGAATAGATCATCTAACACGGTGGCCGGACGATGAATGTATGATGTCTGTTGGAGCGCGAGGTCGGAGAGCCCGTGTTTTGAGGCCCAGATGAAATCATCTAACACGGTGGCTGGACGGTGAATTGTTGATGTTTGTTGGAGCGCGAGGTCGGAGGGCCCGTATTTTCAGGCCCAGAATAAATCATCTAACACGGTGGCTGGACGGTGAATTGTTGAGGTTTGTTGGAGCGCGAGGTCGGAGAGCCCGTGTTTTCAGGCCCAGAATAAATCATCTAACACGGTGGCTGGACGACGAATTATTGATGTCTGTTGGAGCGCGAGGTCAGAGAGCCCGTGTTTTCAGGCCCAGAATAAATCATCTAACACGGTGGCTGGACGGTGAATTGTTGATGTCTGTTGGAGTGCGAGGTTCGAGGGCGCGTGTTTTCAGGCCCAGAAAAAATCATCTAACACGGTGGCTGGACGACGAATGTGTGATGTTTGTTGGAGCGCGAGGTCGGAGGGTCCGCGTTATTAGGCCCAGAATGAATTACCTAACACGGTGGCTGGACGGTGAATTGTTGATTTTTGTTGGAGCGCGAGGTCGGAGGGCCAGTGTTTTTAGGCCCAGAATTAATCATCTAACACGGCGGCTGGACGACAATTATTGATGTTTGTTGGAGCGCGAGGTCGGAGAGCCCTTGTCTTTAGGCCCAGAATGAATCATCTAACACGGCGGCTGGACGACGAATGTATGATGTTTGTTGGAGCGCGAGGTTGGAGAGCCCGTGTTTTCAGGCTCAAAATAAATCACCTGACATGGTGGCTGGACGACGAATGTATGATGTTTGTTGGAGCGCGAGGTCGGAGAGCCCGTGTTTTTACGCCTAGAAAAAATCATCTAACACGGTGGCTGGACGGTGAATTATTGATGTCTGTTGGAGCGCGGGGTCGGAGGGCCCGTGTTATTAGGCCCAGAATAAATCACCTAACACGGTGGCTGGACGACGAATGTATGATGTTTGTTGGAGCGCGAGGTCGGAGAGCCCGTGTTTTTAGGCCCAGAATGAATCACCTAACACGGTGGCTGGACGACGAATGTATGATGTTTGTTGGAGCGCGAGGTCGGAGAGCCCGTGTTTTTAGGCCCAGAATTAATCATCTAACACGGCGTCTGGACGACGAATTTATGATGTTTGTTGGAGCGCGAGGTCGAAGAGCCCGTGTTTTCAGGCCCAGAATAAATCATCGAACACGCCGGCTGGACGGTGAATTGTTGATGTTTGTTGGAGCGCGAGGTTGGAGAGCCCGTGTTTTCAGGCCCGGATTGATCATCTAACACGGTGGCTGGACGACGAATGTATGATGTTTGTTGGAGCGCGAGGTCGGAGAGCCTGTTTTTTAGGCCCAGAATGAATCATCTAACACGGCGGCTGGACGACGAATGTGTGATGTTTGTTGGAGCGCGAGGTCAGAGAGCCCGTGTTTTTAGGCCCAGAATGAAACATCTAACACGGCGGCTGGACGGTGAATTGTTGATGTTTGTTGGAGCGCGAGGTCGGAGGGCCCGTGTTTTTAGGCCCAGAATTAATCATCTAACACGGCGGCTGGACGACGAATTATTGATGTTTGTTGGAGCGCGAGGTCGGAGAGCCCGTGTTTTCAGGCTTAGAATAAATCAACTAACATGGTGGCTGGCCGACGAATGTATGTTGTTTGTTGGAGCGCGAGGTCGGAGAGCCCGTGTTTTTAGGCCCAGAATGAATCACCTAACACGGTGGCTGGACGACGAATGTATGATGTTTGTTGGAGCGCGAGGTCGGAGAGCCCGTGTTTTAAGGCCCAGAATAAATCATCTAACACGGCGGCTGGACGACGAATGTATGATGTTTGTTGGAGCGCGAGGTCGGAGAGCCCGTGTTTTCAGGCCCAAAATGAATCATCTAACACGGCGGCTGGACGGTGAATTGTTGATGTTTGTTGGAGTGCGAGGTCGGAGAGCCCGTGTTTTTAGGCCCAGAATGAATCATCTAACACGGCGGCTGGACGGTTAATTGTTGATGTTTGTTGGAGCGCGAGGTCGGAGGGCCCGTGTTTTTAGGCCCAGAATTAATCATCCAACACGGCGGCTGGACGACGAATTATTGATGTTTGTTGGAGCGCGAGGTCGGAGAGCCCGTGTTTTTAGGCCCAGAATGAATCACCTAACACGGTGGCTGGACGACGAATGTATGATGTCTGTTGGAGCGCGAGGTCGGAGAGCCCGTGTTTTCAGGCCCAGAATGAATCATCGAACACGGTGGCTGGACGGTGAATTGTTGATGTTTGTTGGAGCGCGAGGTCGGAGAGCCCGTGTTTTCAGGCCCAGAATAAATCATCTAACACGGTGGCTGGACGGTGAATTGTTGATGTTTGTTAGAGCGCGAGGTCGGAGAGCCCGTGTTTTCAGGCCCAGAATAAATCATCTAAAACGGTGGCTGGACGGTGAATTGTTGATGTTTGTTGGAGCGCGAGGTCGGAGAGCCCGTGTTTTAAGGCCCAGAATGAATCATCCAACACGGCGGCGGGACGACGAATGTATGATGTTTGTTGGAGCGCGAGGTCGGAGAGATCGTGTTTTTAGGCCCGGAATAAATCATCTAACACGGCGGCTGGACGATGAATTGTTGATGTTTGTTGGAGCGCGAGGTCGGAGAGCCCGTGTTCTTAGGCCCGGAATAAATCATCTAACACGGTGGCTGGACGACGAATGTATGATGTTTGTTGGAGCGCGAGGTCGGAGGGCCCGTGTTTTCAGGCCCAGAATGAATCTTCTAACACGGTGGCGGGACGACAAATGTATGATGTTTGTTGGAGCGCGAGGTCGGAGGGCCCGTGTTTTTAGGCCCAGAATAAATAACCTAATACGGTGGCTGGACGACGAATTATTGATGTCTGTTGGAGCGCGAGGTTGGAGGGCCCGTGTTTTCAGGCCCGGAATAAATCATCTAACACGATGGCTGGACGACGAATTATTGATGTCCGTTGGAGCGCGAGGTCGGAGAGCCCGTGTTTTCAGGCCCAGAATAAATCATCTAACACGGTGGCTGGACGACGAATGTATGATGTTTGTCGGAGCGCGATGTCGGAGGGCCCGTGTTTTCAGGCCCAGAATAGATCATCTAACACGGTGGCCGGACGACGAATGTATGATGTCTGTTGGAGCGAGAGGTCGGAGAGCCCGAGTTTTCAGGCCCAGATGAAATTATCTAACACGGTGGATGGACGGTGAATTGTTGATGTTTGTTGGAGCGCGAGGTCGGAGGGCCCGTATTTCCAGGCCCAGAATAAATCATCTAACACGGTGGCTGGACGGTGAATTGTTGATGTTTGTTGGAGCGCGAGGTCGGAGAGCCCGTGTTTTCAGGCCCGGAATGAATCATCTAACACGGTGGCTGGACGACGAATTATTGATGTCTGTTGGAGCGCGAGGTCAGAGAGCCCGTGTTTTCAGGCCCAGAATAAATCATCTAACACGGTGGCTGGACGGTGAATTGTTGATGTCCGTTGGAGTGCGAGGTTCGAGGGCCCGTGTTTTCAGGCCCAGAAAAAATCATCTAACACGGTGGCTGGACGACGAATGTGTGATGTTTGTTGAAGCGCGAGGTCGGATGGCCCGTGTTTTCAGGCCCAGAATGAATCATCTAACACGGTGACTGGATGACGAATGTGTGATGTTTGTTGGAGCGCGAGCTCGGAGGGCCCGTGTTATTAGGCCCAGAATGAATCACCTAACACGGTGGCTGGACGGTGAAATGTTGATGTTTGTTGGAGCGCGAGGTCGGAGAGCCCGTGTTTTCACGCCCATAATAAATCATCTAACACGGTGGCTGAACGACGAATTATTGATGTCTGTTGGAGCGCGAGGTCGGAGAGCCCGTGTTATCAGGCCCGGAATATATCATCTAACACGGTGGCTGGACGACGAATTGTTGATGTTTGTTGGAGCGCGAGGTCGGAGAGCCCTGTTTTCAGGCCCAGAATGAATCATCTAACACGGTGGCTGGACGGTAAATTGTTGATTTTTGTTGGAGCTCAAGGTCGGAGGGCCCGTGTTATTAGGCCCAGAATAAATCATCTAACACGGTGGCTGAACGACGAATGTATGATTTTTGTTGGAGCGCGAGGTCGGAGGGCCAGTGTTTTCAGGCCCAGAATGAATCATCTAACACGGTGTCTGGACGGTGAATTGTTGATGTTTGTTGGAGCGCGAGGTCGAAGAACCCGTTTTTTCAGGCCCAGAATGAATCATCTAACACGGCAGCTGGACGGTGAATTGTTGATGTTTGTTGGAGCGCGAGGTCGGAGAGCCCGTGTTTTTAGGCCCAGAATGAATCATCTAACACGGTGGCTGGACGGTTAATTGTTGATGTTTGTTGGAGCGCGAGGTCGGAGGGCCCGTGTTTTTAGGCCCAGAATTAATCATCTAACACGGCGGCTGGACGACGAATTATTGATGTTTGTTGGAGCGCGAGGTCAGAGAGCCCGTGTTTTCAGGCCCAGAATAAATCATCTAAAACGGTGGCTGGACGGTGAATTGTTGATGTTTGTTGGAGCGCGAGGTCGGAGAGCCCGTGTTTTAAGGCCCAGAATGAATCATCCAACACGGCGGCGGGACGACGAATGTATGATGTTTGTTGGAGCGCGAGGTCGGAGAGATCGTGTTTTTAGGCCCGGAATAAATCATCTAACACGGCGGCTGGACGATGAATTGTTGATGTTTGTTGGAGCGCGAGGTCGGAGAGCCCGTGTTCTTAGGCCCGGAATAAATCATCTAACACGGTGGCTGGACGACGAATGTATGATGTTTGTTGGAGCGCGAGGTCGGAGGGCCCGTGTTTTCAGGCCCAGAATGAATCTTCTAACACGGTGGCGGGACGACAAATGTATGATGTTTGTTGGAGCGCGAGGTCGGAGGGCCCGTGTTTTTAGGCCCAGAATAAATAACCTAATACGGTGGCTGGACGACGAATTATTGATGTCTGTTGGAGCGCGAGGTTGGAGGGCCCGTGTTTTCAGGCCCGGAATAAATCATCTAACACGATGGCTGGACGACGAATTATTGATGTCCGTTGGAGCGCGAGGTCGGAGAGCCCGTGTTTTCAGGCCCAGAATAAATCATCTAACACGGTGGCTGGACGACGAATGTATGATGTTTGTCGGAGCGCGATGTCGGAGGGCCCGTGTTTTCAGGCCCAGAATAGATCATCTAACACGGTGGCCGGACGACGAATGTATGATGTCTGTTGGAGCGAGAGGTCGGAGAGCCCGAGTTTTCAGGCCCAGATGAAATTATCTAACACGGTGGATGGACGGTGAATTGTTGATGTTTGTTGGAGCGCGAGGTCGGAGGGCCCGTATTTCCAGGCCCAGAATAAATCATCTAACACGGTGGCTGGACGGTGAATTGTTGATGTTTGTTGGAGCGCGAGGTCGGAGAGCCCGTGTTTTCAGGCCCGGAATGAATCATCTAACACGGTGGCTGGACGACGAATTATTGATGTCTGTTGGAGCGCGAGGTCAGAGAGCCCGTGTTTTCAGGCCCAGAATAAATCATCTAACACGGTGGCTGGACGGTGAATTGTTGATGTCCGTTGGAGTGCGAGGTTCGAGGGCCCGTGTTTTCAGGCCCAGAAAAAATCATCTAACACGGTGGCTGGACGACGAATGTGTGATGTTTGTTGAAGCGCGAGGTCGGATGGCCCGTGTTTTCAGGCCCAGAATGAATCATCTAACACGGTGACTGGATGACGAATGTGTGATGTTTGTTGGAGCGCGAGCTCGGAGGGCCCGTGTTATTAGGCCCAGAATGAATCACCTAACACGGTGGCTGGACGGTGAAATGTTGATGTTTGTTGGAGCGCGAGGTCGGAGAGCCCGTGTTTTCACGCCCATAATAAATCATCTAACACGGTGGCTGAACGACGAATTATTGATGTCTGTTGGAGCGCGAGGTCGGAGAGCCCGTGTTATCAGGCCCGGAATATATCATCTAACACGGTGGCTGGACGACGAATTGTTGATGTTTGTTGGAGCGCGAGGTCGGAGAGCCCTGTTTTCAGGCCCAGAATGAATCATCTAACACGGTGGCTGGACGGTGAATTGTTGATTTTTGTTGGAGCTCAAGGTCGGAGGGCCCGTGTTATTAGGCCCAGAATAAATCATCTAACACGGTGGCTGAACGACGAATGTATGATTTTTGTTGGAGCGCGAGGTCGGAGGGCCAGTGTTTTCAGGCCCAGAATGAATCATCTAACACGGTGTCTGGACGGTGAATTGTTGATGTTTGTTGGAGCGCGAGGTCGAAGAACCCGTGTTTTCAGGCCCAGAATGAATCATCTAACACGGCAGCTGGACGGTGAATTGTTGATGTTTGTTGGAGCGCGAGGTCGGAGAGCCCGTGTTTTTAGGCCCAGAATGAATCATCTAACACGGCGGCTGGACGGTTAATTGTTGATGTTTGTTGGAGCGCGAGGTCGGAGGGCCCGTGTTTTTAGGCCCAGAATTAATCATCTAACACGGCGGCTGGACGACGAATTATTGATGTTTGTTGGAGCGCGAGTTCGGAGAGCCCGTGTTTTCAGGCTCAGAATAAATCACCTAACATGGTGGCTGGACGACGAATGTATGTTGTTTGTTGGAGCGCGAGGTCGGAGAGCCCGTGTTTTTAGGCCCAGAATGAATCACCTAACACGGTGGCTGGACGACGAATGTATGATGTCTGTTGGAGCGCGAGGTCGGAGGGCCCGTGTTTCCAGGCCCAGAATGAATCATCTAACACGGTGGCTGGACGACAAATGTATGATGTTTGTTGGAGCGCGAGGTCGGAGGGCCCGTGTTCTTAGGCCCAGAATAAATAACCTAACACGGTGGCTGGACGACGAATTATTGATGTCTGTTGGAGCGCGAGGTCGGAGAGCCCGTGTTTTCAGGCCCAGAATAAATCATCTAACACGGTGGCTGGACGGTG
Organism: Brachyptera risi; assembly: GCA_964007535.1. Classification (NCBI taxonomy): domain Eukaryota; kingdom Metazoa; phylum Arthropoda; class Insecta; order Plecoptera; family Taeniopterygidae; genus Brachyptera; species Brachyptera risi. The sequence continues at coordinate 5,386,622 of OZ023335.1, forward strand.
AATTGTTGATGTTTGTTGGATCGCGAGGTCGGAGAGCCCGTGTTTTCAGGCCCAGAATAAATCATCTAACACGGTGGCTGGACGGTGAATTGTTGATGTTTGTTGGAGCGCGAGGTCGGAGAGCCCGTGTTTTCAGGCCCAGAATAAATCATCTAAAACGGTGGCTGGACGGTGAATTGTTAATGTTTGTTGGAGCGCGAGGTCGGAGAGCCCGTGTTTTAAGGCCCAGAATAAATCATTTAACACGGCGGCGGGACGACGAATGTATGATGTTTGTTGAAGCGCGAGGTCGGAGAGCCCGTGTTTTTAGGCCCAGAATAAATCCTCTAACACGGCGGCTGGACGGTGAGTTGTTGATGTTTGTTGGAGCGCGAGGTCGGAGAGCCCGTGTTCTCAGGCCCGGAATAAATCATCTAACACGGTGGCTGGACGACGAATGTATGATGTTTGTTGGAGCGCGAGGTCGGAGAGCCCGTGTTTTTAGGCCCAGAATAAATCACCTAACACGGTGGATGGACGACGAATTATTGATGTCTGTTGAAGCGCGAGGTCGGAGAGCCCGTGTTATTAGGCCCAGAATAAATCACCTAACACGGTGGATGGACGACGAATTATTGATGTCTGTTGGAGCGCGAGGTCGGAGAGCCCGTGTTTTCAGGCCCAGAATAAATCATCTACAACGGTGGCTGGACGACGAATGTATGATGATTGTTGGAGCGCGAGGTCGGAGGGCCCGTGTTTTCAGGCCCAGAATGAATCATCTAACACGGTGGCGGGACGACAAATGTATGATGTTTGTTGGAGCGCGAGGTCGGAGGGCCCGTGTTTTTAGGCCCAGAATAAATAACCTAACACGGTGGATGGACGACGAATTATTGATGTCTGTTGGAGCGCGAGGTCGGAGGGCCCGTGTTTTCAGGCCCGGAATAAATCATCTAACACGATGGCTGGACGACGAATTATAGATGTCTGTTGGAGCGCGAGGTCGGAGAGCCCGTGTTTTCAGGCCCAGAATAAATCATCTAACACGGTGGCTGGACGACGAATGTATGATGTTTGTCGGAGCGCGATGTCGTAGGGCCCCTGTTTTCAGGCCCAGAATAGATCATCTAACACGGTGGCCGGACGACGAATGAATAATGTCTGTTGGAGCGCGAGGTCGGAGAGCCCGAGTTTTCAGGCCCAGATTGAATTATCTAACACGGTGGCTGGACGGTGAATTGTTGATGTATGTTGGAGCGCGAGGTCGGAGGGCCCGTATTTTCAGGCCCAGAATAAATCATCTAACACGGTGGCTGGACGGTGAATTGTTGATGTTTGTTGGGGCGCGAGGTCGGAGAGCCAGTGTTTTCAGGCCCGGAATAAATCATCTAACACGGTGGCTGGACGACGAGTAATCGATGTCTGTTGGAGCGCGAGGTCAGAGAGCCCGTGTTTCCAGGCCCAGAATAAATCATCTGACACGGTGGCTGGACGGTGAATTGTTGATGTCCGTTGGAGTGCGAGGTTCGAGGGCCCGTGTTTTCAGGCCCAGAAAAAATCATCTAACACGGTGGCTGGACGACGAATGTGTGATGTTTGTTGAAGCGCGAGGTCGGAGGGCCCGTGTTTTCAGGCCCAGAATAAATCATCTAACACGATGGCTGGACGACGAATGTGTGATGTTTGTTGGAGCGCGAGGTCGGAGGGCCCGTGTTATTAGGCCCAGAATGAATCACCTAACACGGTGGCTGGACGGTGAATTGTTGATGTTTGTTGGAGCGCGAGGTCGGAGAGCCCGTGTTTTCACGCCCATAATAAATCATCTAACACGGTGGCTGAACGACGAATTATTGATGTCTGTTGGAGCGCGAGGTCGGAGAGCCCGTGTTATCAGGCCCGGAATATATCATCTAACACGGTGGCTGGACGACGAATTGTTGATGTTTGTTGGAGCGCGAGGTCGGAGGGCCAGTGTTTTCAGGCCCAGAATGAATCATCTAACACGGTGTCTGGACGGTGAATTGTTGATGGTTGTTGGAGCGCGAGGTCGGAGGGCCCGTGTTTTTAGGCCCAGAATTAATCATCTAACACGGCAGCTGGACGACGAATTATTGATGTTTGTTGGAGCGCGAGGTCGGAGAGCCCGTGTTTTCAGGCCCAGAATAAATCACCTAACATGGTGGCTGGACGACGAATGTATGATGTTTGTTTGAGCGCGAGGACGGAGGGCCCATGTTATGAGGCCCAGAATAAATCACATAACACGGCGGCTGTACGACGAATGTATGAATTTTGTTGGAGCGCGAGGTCGGAGAGCCCGTGTTTTCAGGCCCAGATGAAAACATCTAACACGGTGGCTGAACGACGAATGTATGATTTTTGTTGGAGCGCGAGTTCGGAGGGCCAGTGTTTTCAGGCCCAGAATGAATCATCTAACACGGTGTCTGGACGGTGAATTGTTGATGTTTGTTGGAGCGCGAGGTCGGAGGGCCTGTGTTTTTAGGCCCAGAATTAATCATCTAACACGGCAGCTGGACGACGAATTATTGATGTTTGTTGGAGCGCGAGGTCGGAGAGCCCGTTGTTTTCAGGCCCAGAATAAATCACCTAACATGGTGGCTGGACGACGAATGTATGATGTTTGTTTGAGCGCGAGGTCGGAGGGCCCATGTTATGAGGCCCAGAATAAATCACCTAACACAGTGGCTGGACGACGAATATATGATGTTTGTTGGAGCGCGAGGTCGGAGAGCCCGTGTTTTTAGGCCCAGAATGAATCACCTAACACGGTGGCTGGACGACGAATGTATGATGTTTGTTGGAGCGCGAGGTCGGAGAGCCCGTGTTCTCAGGCCCAGAATAAATCATCTAACACGGCGGCTGGACGACGAATGTATGATGTTTGTTTGAGCGCGAGGTCGGAGGGCCCATGTTATGAGGCCCAGAATGAATCACCTGACACGGTGGCTGGACGACGAATATATGATGTTTGTTGGAGCGCGAGGTCGGAGAGCCCGTGTTTTTAGGCCCAGAATAAATCATCCAACACGGCGGCTGGACGGTGAATTGTTGATGTATGTTGAAGCGCGAGGGCGGAGAGCCCGTGATTTTAGGCCCAGAATGAATCATCTAACACGGTGGCTGGACGACGGATGTATGATGTTTGTTGGAGCGCGATTTCGGAGAGCCCGTGTTTTTAGGCCCAGAAAGAATCACCTAACACGGTGGCTGGACGACGAATGTATGATGTTAGTTGGAGCGCAATTCGGAGAGCCCGTGTTTTTAGGCCCTGAATAAATCATCTAACACGGCGGCTGGACGACGAATGTATGATGTTTGTTGGAGCGCGAGGTCGGAGAGCCCGTGTTTTTAGGCCCAGAATGAATCATCTAACACGGCGGCTGGACGGTGAATTGTTGAGGTTTGTTGGAGCGCGAGGTCGGAGAGCCCGTGTTTTCAGGCCCGGAATAAATCATCTGACACGATGGCTGGACGACGAATGTATGATGTTTGTTGGAGCGCGAGGTCGGAGAGCCCGTGTTTTTAGGCCCAGAATGAATCATCTAACACGGCGGCTGGACGACGAATGTTTGATGTTTGTTGGAGCGCGAGGTCGGAGAGCCCGTGTTTTCAGGCCCGGAATAAATCATCTAACACGGTGGCTGGACGGTGAATTGTTGATGTTTGTTGGAGCGCGAGGTCGGAGAGCCCGTGTTTTTAGGCCCAGAATGAATCATCTAACACGGCGGCTGGACGACGAATGTTTGATGTTTGTTGGAGCGCGAGGTCGGAGAGCCCGTGTTCTCAGGCCCGGAATAAATCATCTGACACGGTGGCTGGACGGTGAATTGTTGATGTTTGTTGGAGCGCGAGGTCGGAGAGCCCGTGTTTTCAGGCCCAGGATAAATCATCTAACACGGTGGCTGGCCGACGAATTATTGATGTCTGTTGGAGCGCGAGGTCAGAGAGCCCGTGTTTTCAGGCCCAGAATGAATCATCTAACACGGTGGCTGGACGGTGAACTGTTGATGTCTGTTGGAGCGCGAGGTTCGAGGGCCCGTGTTCTCAGGCCCAGAATAAATCATCTAACACGGTGGCTGGTTGACGAATGTGTGATGTTTGTTGGAGCGCGAGGTCGGAGGGCCCGTGTTATTAGGCCCGGAATAAATCATCTAACACAGTGGCTGGACGACGAATGTGTGATGTTTGTTGGAGCGCGAGGTCGGAGAGCCCGTGTTTTCAGGCCCAGAATAAATCATCTAACACGGTGGCTGGACGACTAATTATTGATGTCTGTTGGAGCGCGAGGTCAGAGAGCCCGTGTTTTCAGGCCCAGAATAAATCATCTAACACGGTGGCTGGACGGTGAATTGTAGATGTCTGTTGGAGCGCGAGGTTCGAGGGCCCGTGTTTTCAGGCCCAGAATAAATCATCTAACACGGTGGCTGGACGACGAATGTATGATGTTTGTTGTAGCGCGTGGTCGGAGGGCCCGTGTTTTCAGGCCCAGAATGAATAATCTAACACGGTGGCTGGACGACGAATGTGTGATGTTTGTTGGAGCGCGAGGTCGGGGGGCCTGTGTTATTAGGCCCAGAATGAATCACCTAACACGGTGGCTGGACGGTGAAGTGTTGATGTTTGTTGGAGCGCGGGGTCAGAGAGCCCGTGTTTTTACGCCCATAATAAATCATCTAACACGGTAGCTGAACGACGAATTATTGATGTCTGTTGGAGCGCGAGGTCGGAGAGCCCGTGTTATTAGGCCCGGAATATATCATCCAACACGGTGGCTGGACGACGAATTGTTGATGTTTGTTGGAGCGCGAGGTCGGAGAGCCCTTGTTCTCGGGCCCAGATGAAATCATCTAACACGGTGGCTGGACGACGAATGTATGATGTTTGTTGGAGCGCGAGGTTGGAGGGCCCGTGTTTTCAGGCCCAGAATGAATCATCTAACACGGTGTCTGGACGGTGAATTGTTGATGTTTGTTGGAGCGCGAGGTCGGAGGGCCCGTGTTTCCAGGCCCAGAATTAATCATCTAACATGGCGGCTGGACGACGAATTATTGATGTTTGTTGGAGCGCGAGGTCGGAGGGCCGTGTTTTCAGGCTCAGAATGAATCACCTAACATGGTGGCTGGACGACGAATGTATGATGTTTGTTGGAGCGCGAGGTCGGAGAGTCCGTGTTTTTACGCCCAGAAAAAATCATCTAACACGGTGGCTGGACGGTGAATTATTGATGTCTGTTGGAGCGCGAGGTCGGAGGGCCCGTGTTATCAGGCCCAGAATAAAACACCTAACACGGTGGCTGGAGGACGAATGTATGATGTTTGTTGGAGCGCGAGGTCGGAGAGCCCGTGTTTTCAGGCCCAGAATGAATCATCTTATACGGCGGCTGGACGGTGAATTGTTGATGTTTGTTGGAGCGCGAGTTCGGAGAGCACGTGATTTAAGGCCCAAAATGAATCATCTAACACGGTGGCTGGACGACGAATGTATGATGTTTGTTGGAGCGCGAGATCGGAGAGCCCGTGTTTTTAGGCCTAGAATAAATCACATAACACTGTGGCTGGACGACGAATTCATGATGTTTGTTGGAGCGCGAGGTCGGAGAGCCCGTGTTTTCAGGCCCAGAATAAATCATCTAACACGCCGGCTGGACGGTGAATTGTTGATGTTTGATGGAGCGCGAGGTCGGAGAGCCCGTGTTTTCAGGCCCGGATTAATCATCTAACACGGTGGCTGGACGACGAATGTATGATATTTGTTGGAGCGCGAGGTCGGAGAGCCCGTGTTTTAAGGCCCAGAATAAATCATCTAACACGGCGGCTGGACGACGAATGTGTAATGTTTGTTGGAGCGCGAGGTCGGAGAGCCCGTGTTTTTAGGCCCAGAATGAATCATCTAACACGGCGGCTGGACGGTGAATTGTTGATGATTGTTGGAGCGTGAGATCGGAGAGCCCGTGTTTTCAGGCCCGGAATAAATCATCTAACACGGTGGCTGGACGGTGAATTATTGATGTCTGTTGGAGCGCGAGGTTGGAGAGCCCGTGTTATTAGGCCCAGAATGAATCACCTAACACGGTGGCTGGACGACGAATGTATGATGTTTGTTGGAGCGCGAGGTCGGAGAGCCCGTGTTTTCAGGCCCGGAATGAATCATCTAACACGGTGGCTGGACGGTGAATTATTGATGACTGTTGGAGCCCGAGGTCGGAGGGCCCGTGTTATAAGGCCCAGAATAAATCATCTAACACGGTGGCTGGACGACGAATGTATGATGTTTGTTGGAGCGCGAGGTCGGAGAGCCCGTGTTTTTAGGCCCAGAATGAATCATCTAACACGGTGGCTGGACGACGAATGTGTGATGTTTGTTGGAGCGCGAGGTCGGGGGGCCTGTGTTATTAGGCTCAGAATGAATCACCTAACACGGTGGCTGGACGGTGAATTGTTGATGTTTGTTGGAGCGCGAGGTCGGAGAGCCCGTGTTTTTACGCCCATAATAAATCATCTAACACGGTGGCTGAACGACGAATCATTGATGTCTGTTGGAGCGCGAGGTCGGAGAGCCCGTGTTATTAGGCCTGGAATATATCATCCAACACGGTGGCTGGACGACGAATTGTTGATGTTTGTTGGAGCGCGAGTTCGGAGAGCCCTTGTTTTCAGGCCCAGTTGGAATAATCTAACACGGTGGCTGGACGACGAATGTATGATGTTTGTTGGAGCGCGAGGTTGGAGTGCCCGTGTTTTCAGGCCCAGAATGAATCATCTAACACGGTGTCTGGACGGTGAATTGTTGATGTTTGTTGGAGCGCGAGGTCGGAGGGCCCGTGTTTTTAGGCCCAGAATCAATCATCTAACACGGCGGCTGGACGACGAATTATTGATGTTTGTTGGAGCGCGAGGTCGGAGAGCCGTGTTTTCAGGCTCAGAATAAATCACCTAACATGGTGGCTGGACGACAAATGTATGATGTTTGTTGGAGCGCGAGGTCGGAGAGCCCGTGTTTTTACGCCCAGAAAAAATCATCTAACACGGTGGCTGGACGGTGAATTATTGATGTCTGTTAGAGCGCGAGGTCGGAGGGCCCGTGTTATTAGGCCCAGAATAAATCACCTAGAACGGTGGCTGGACGACGAATGTATGATGTTTGTTGGAGCGAGAGGTCGGAGAGCCCGTGTTTTCAGGCCCAGAATAAATCATCTTATACGGCGGCTGGACGGTGAATTGTTGATGTTTTTCGGAGCGCGAGGTCGGAGAGCACGTGATTTCAGGCCCAGAATAAATCATCTAACACGGTGGCTGGACGACGAATGTATGATGTTTGTTGGAGCGCGAGGTCGGAGAGCCCGTGTTTTTAGGCCCAGAATAAATCACCTAACACGGTGGCTGGACGACGAATGTATGATGTTTGTTGGAGCGCGAGGTCGGAGAGCCAGTGTTTCTAGGCCCAGAATTAATCATCTAACACGGCGGCTGGACGACGAATTTAGGATGTTTGTTGGAGCGCGAGGTCGGAGAGCCCGTGTTTTTAGGCCCAGAATAAATAATCTAACACGGCGGCTGGACGACGAATGTATGATGTTTGTTGGAGCGCGAGGTCGGAGAGCCCGTGTTTTTAGGCCCAGAATAAATCATCTAACACGCCGGCTGGACGGTGAATTGTTGATCTTTGTTGGAGCGCGAGGTCGGAGAGCCCGTGTTTTCAGGCCCAGAATAAATCATCTAACACGGTGGCTGGACGGTGAATTATTGATGACTGTTGGAGCGCGAGGTCGCAGGGCCCGTGTTATTAGGCCCAGAATAAATCATCCAACACGGTGGCTGGACGACGAATGTATGATTTTTGTTGGAGCGCGAGGTCGGAGAGCCCGTGTTTTTAGGCCCAGAATGAATCACCCAACACGATGGCTTGACGACGAATGTATGATGTTTGTTGGAGCGCGAGGTCGGAGAGCCCGTGTTTTTAGGCCCGAAATAAATCACCTAACACGGTGGCTGGACGACGAATGTATGATGTTTGTTGGGGCGCGAGGTCGGAGAGCCCGTGTTTTTAGGCTCAGAATAAATTAGCTAACACGGCGGCTGGACGGTAAATTGTTGATGTTTGTTGGAGCGCGAGGTCGGAGAGCCCGTGTTTTCAGGCCCGGAATAAATCATCTAACACGGTGGCTGGACGACGAATGTATGATGTTTGTTGAAGCGCGAGGTCGGAGAGCCCGTGTTTTTAGGCCCAGAATAAATCACCTAACACGGTGGCTGGACGACGAATAACTGATGTTTGTTGGAGCGCGAGGTCGGAGAGCCCGTGTCTTCAGGCCCAGAATGAATCATCTAACACGGTGGCTGGACGGTGAATTGTTGATGTTTGTTTGAGCGCGAGGTTGGAGACCCCGTGTTTTCAGGTCCGGAATAAATCACCTAACACGGTGGCTGGACGACGAATGTATGATGTTTGTTGGAGCGCGAGGTCGGAGAGCCCGTGTTTTCAGGCCCAGAATGAATCATCTAACACGGTGGCTTGACGACGAATGTATGATGTTTGTTGGAGCGCGAGGTCAGAGAGCCCGTGTTTTCAGGCCCAGAATAAATCACCTAACACGGTGGCTGGACGACGAATGTATGATGTTTGTTGGAGCGCGAGGTCGGAGAGCCCGTGTTTCCAGGCCCAGAATGAATCATCTATCATGGTGGCTGGACGGTGAATTGTTGATGTCTGTTGGAGCGCGAGGTCGGAGGGCCCGTGTTATCAGGCCCAGAATAAATCATCTAACACAGTGGCTGGACGACGAATGTATGATGTTTGTTGGAGCGCGAGGTCGGAGAGCCCGTGTTTTCAGGCCCAGAATGAATCATCTATCACGGTGGCTGGACGACGAATGTATGAAGTTTGTTGGAGCGCGAGGTCGGAGAGCCCGTGTTATTAGGCACAGAATAAATCACCTAACACGGTGGCTGGACGACGAATGTATGATGTTTGTTGGAGCGCGAGGTCGGAGAGCCCGTGTTTCCAGGCCCAGAATGAATCATCTATCACGGTGGCTGGACGGTGAACTGTTGATGTCTGTTGAAGCGCGAGGTCGAGAGGCCCGTGTTATCAGGCCCAGAATAAATCATCTAACATGGTGGCTGGACGACGAATGTATGATGTTTGTTGGAGCGCGAGGTCGGAGAGCCCGTGTTTTCAGGCCCAGAATGAATCATCTAACACGGTGGCTGGACGACGAATGTATGATGTTTGTTGGAGCAAGAGGTCGGAGAGCCCGTGTTATTAGGCACAGAATAAATCACCCAACACGGTGGCTGGACGACGAATGTTTGATGTTTGTTGGAGCGCGAGGTCGGAGAGCCCGTGTTTTCAGGCCCAGAATGAATCATCTATCATGGTGGCTGGACGGTGAATTGTTGATGTCTGTTGGAGCGCGAGGTCAGAGGGCCCGTGTTATCAGGCCCAAAATGAATCACCTAACACGGTGGCTGGACGACGAATGTATGACGTTCGTTGGACCGCGAGGTCAGAGAGCCCGTGTTTTCAGGCCCAGAATAAATCATTTAACACGGAAGCTGGACGACGAATGTATGATGTTTGTTGGAGCGCGAGGTCAGAGAGCCCGTGTTTTCAGGCCCAGAAAAAATCACCTAACACGGTGGCTGGACGACGAATGTATGATGTTTGTTGGAGCGCGAGGTCAGAGAGCCCGTGTTTTCAGGCCCAGAATGAATCATCTATCACGGTGGCTGGACGGTGAATGTTTGATGTTTGTTGGAGCGCGAGGTCGGAGAGCCCGTGTTTTTAGGCCCAGAATAAATCACCTAACACGGTGGATGAACGACGAATTATTGATGTCTGTTGAAGCGCGAGGTCGGAGAGCCCGTGTTATTAGGCCCAGAATAAATCACCTAACACGGTGGATGGACGACGAATTATTGATGTCTGTTGGAGCGCGAGGTCGGAGAGCCCGTGTTTTCAGGCCCAGAATAAATCATCTACAACGGTGGCTGGACGACGAATGTATGATGATTGTTGGAGCGCGAGGTCGGAGGGCCCGTGTTTTCAGGCCCAGAATGAATCATCTAACACGGTGGCGGGACGACAAATGTATGATGTTTGTTGGAGCGCGAGGTCGGAGGGCCCGTGTTTTTAGGCCCAGAATAAATAACCTAACACGGTGGCTGGACGACGAATTATTGATGTCTGTTGGAGCGCGAGGTCGGAGGGCCCGTGTTTTCAGGCCCGGAATAAATCATCTAACACGATGGCTGGACGACGAATTATTGATGTCTGTTGGAGCGCGAGGTCGGAGAGCCCGTGTTTTCAGGCCCAGAATAAATCATCTAACACGGTGGCTGGACGACTAATGTATGATGTTTGTCGGAGCGCGATGTCGGAGGGCCCCTGTTTTCAGGCCCAGAATAGATCATCTAACACGGTGGCCGGACGACGAATGAATAATGTCTGTTGGAGCGCGAGGTCGGAGAGCCCGAGTTTTCAGGCCCAGATTGAATTATCTAACACGGTGGCTGGACGGTGAATTGTTGATGTTTGTTGGAGCGCGAGGTCGGAGAGCCAGTGTTTTCAGGCCCGGAATAAATCATCTAACACGGTGGCTGGACGACGAGTAATCGATGTCTGTTGGAGCGCGAGGTCAGAGAGCCCGTGTTTCCAGGCCCAGAATAAATCATCTAACACGGTGGCTGGACGGTGAATTGTTGATGTCCGTTGGAGTGCGAGGTTCGAGGGCCCGTGTTTTCAGGCCCAGAAAAAATCATCTAACACGGTGGCTGGACGACGAATGTGTGATGTTTGTTGAAGCGCGAGGTCGGAGGGCCCGTGTTTTCAGGCCCAGAATAAATCATCTAACACGATGGGTGGACGACGAATGTGTGATGTTTGTTGGAGCGCGAGGTCGGAGGGCCCGTGTTATTAGGCCCAGAATGAATCACCTAACACGGTGGCTGGACGGTGAATTGTTGATGTTTGTTGGAGCGCGAGGTCGGAGAGCCCGTGTTTTCACGCCCATAATAAATCATCTAACACGGTGGCTGAACGACGAATTATTGATGTCTGTTGGAGCGCGAGGTCGGAGAGCCCGTGTTATCAGGCCCGGAATATATCATCTAACACGGTGGCTGGACGACGAATTGTTGATGTTTGTTGGAGCGCGAGGTCGGAGGGCCAGTGTTTTCAGGCCCAGAATGAATCATCTAACACGGTGTCTGGACGGTGAATTGTTGATGGTTGTTGGAGCGCGAGGTCGGAGGGCCCGTGTTTTTAGGCCCAGAATTAATCATCTAACACGGCAGCTGGACGACGAATTATTGATGTTTGTTGGAGCGCGAGGTCGGAGAGCCCGTGTTTTCAGGCCCAGAATAAATCACCTAACATGGTGGCTGGACGACGAATGTATGATGTTTGTTTGAGCGCATGGACGGAGGGCCCATGTTATGAGGCCCAGAATAAATCACATAACACGGCGGCTGGACGACGAATGTATGATTTTTGTTGGAGCGCGAGGTCGGAGAGCCCGTGTTTTCAGGCCCAGATGAAAACATCTAACACGGTGGCTGAACGACGAATGTATGATTTCTGTTGGAGCGCGAGGTCGGAGGGCCAGTGTTTTCAGGCCCAGAATGAATCATCTAACACGGTGTCTGGACGGTGAATTGTTGATGTTTGTTGGAGCGCGAGGTCGGAGGGCCTGTGTTTTTAGGCCCAGAATTAATCATCTAACACGGCAGCTGGACGACGAATTATTGATGTTTGTTGGAGCGCGAGGTCGGAGAGCCCGTGTTTTCAGGCCCAGAATAAATCACCTAACATGGTGGCTGGACGACGAATGTATGATGTTTGTTTGAGCGCGAGGTCGGAGGGCCCATGTTATGAGGCCCAGAATAAATCACCTAACACAGTGGCTGGACGACGAATATATGATGTTTGTTGGAGCGCGAGGTCGGAGAGCCCGTGTTTTTAGGCCCAGAATGAATCACCTAACACGGCGGCTGGACGACGAATGTATGATGTTTGTTGGAGCGCGAGGTCGGAGAGCCCGTGTTTTCAGGCCCAGAATAAATCACCTAACACGGCGGCTGGACGACGAATGTATGATGTTTGTTGGAGCGCGAGGTCGGGGAGCTCGTGTTTTCAGGCCCAGAATAAATCACCTAACATGGTGGCTGGACGACGAATGTATGATGTTTGTTGAAGCGCGAGGTCGGAGAGCCAGTGTTATAAGGCCCAGAATAAATCATCTAACACTGTGGCTGGACGGTGAATTGTTGATGTTTGTTGGAGCGCGAGGTCGGAGAGCCCGTGTTTTTAGGCCCAGAATAGATCACCTATCACGGCGGCTGGACGACGAATGTATGATGTTTGTTGGAGCGCGAGGTCGGAGAGCCCGTGTTTTCAGGCCCAGAATAAATCATCTAACACGGCGGCTGGACGACGAATGTATGATGTTTGTTTGAGCGCGAGGTCGGAGGGCCCATGTTATGAGGCCCAGAATAAATCACCTGACACGGTGGCTGGACGACGAATATATGATGTTTGTTGGAGCGCGAGGTCGGAGAGCCCGTGTTTTTAGGCCCAGAATAAATCATCCAACACGGCGGCTGGACGGTGAATTGTTGATGTATGTTGAAGCGCGAGGGCGGAGAGCCCGTGATTTTAGGCCCAGAATGAATCATCTAACACGGTGGCTGGACGACGGATGTATGATGTTTGTTGGAGCGCGATTTCGGAGAGCCCGTGTTTTTAGGCCCAGAAAAAATCACCCAACACGGTGGCTGGACGACGAATGTATGATGTTAGTTGGAGCGCAATTCGGAGAGCCCGTGTTTTCAGGCCCGGAATAAATCATCTAACACGGCGGCTGGACGACGAATGTATGATGTTTGTTGGAGCGCGAGGTCGGAGAGCCCGTGTTTTTAGGCCCAGAATGAATCATCTAACACGGCGGCTGGACGGTGAATTGTTGAGGTTTGTTGGAGCGCGAGGTCGGAGAGCCCGTGTTTTCAGGCCCGGAATAAATCATCTGACACGATGGCTGGACGACGAATGTATGATGTTTGTTGGAGCGCGAGGTCGGAGAGCCCGTGTTTTTAGGCCCAGAATGAATCATCTAACACGGCGGCTTGACGACGAATGTTTGATGTTTGTTGGAGCGCGAGGTCGGAGAGCCCGTGTTTTCAGGCCCGGAATAAATCATCTAACACGGTGGCTGGACGGTGAATTGTTGATGTTTGTTGGAGCGCGAGGTCGGAGAGCCCGTGTTTTTAGGCCCAGAATGAATCATCTAACACGGCGGCTGGACGACGAATGTTTGATGTTTGTTGGAGCGCGAGGTCGGAGAGCCCGTGTTTTCAGGCCCGGAATAAATCATCTGACACGGTGGCTGGACGGTGAATTGTTGATGTTTGTTGGAGCGCGAGGTCAGAGAGCCCGTGTTTTCAGGCCCAGAATAAATCATCTAACACGGTGGCTGGCCGACGAATTATTGATGTCTGTTGGAGCGCGAGGTCAGAGAGCCCGTGTTTTCAAGCCCAGAATGAATCATCTAACACGGTGGCTGGACGGTGAACTGTTGATGTCTGTTGGAGCGCGAGGTTCGAGGGCCCGTGTTCTCAGGCCCAGAATAAATCATCTAACACTGTGGCTGGACGACGAATGTGTGATGTTTGTTGGAGCGCGAGGTCGGAGGGCCCGTGTTATTAGGCCCGGAATAAATCATCTAACACAGTGGCTGGACGACGAATGTGTGATGTTTGTTGGAGCGCGAGGTCGGAGAGCCCGTGTTTTCAGGCCCAGAATAAATCATCTAACACGGTGGCTGGACGACTAATTATTGATGTCTGTTGGAGCGCGAGGTCAGAGAGCCCGTGTTTTCAGGCCCAGAATAAATCATCTAACACGGTGGCTGGACGGTGAATTGTAGATGTCTGTTGGAGCGCGAGGTTCGAGGGCCCGTGTTTTCAGGCCCAGAATGAATCATCTTATACGGCGGCTGGACGGTGAATTGTTGATGTTTGTTGGAGCGCGAGTTCGGAGAGCACGTGATTTAAGGCCCAAAATGAATCATCTAACACGGTGGCTGGACGACGAATGTATGATGTTTGTTGGAGCGCGAGATCGGAGAGCCCGTGTTTTTAGGCCTAGAATAAATCACATAACACGGTGGCTGGACGACGAATTCATGATGTTTGTTGGAGCGCGAGGTCGGAGAGCCCGTGTTTTCAGGCCCAGAATAAATCATCTAAAACGCCGGCTGGACGGTGAATTGTTGATGTTTGATGGAGCGCGAGGTCGGAGAGCCCGTGTTTTCAGGCCCGGATTAATCATCTAACACGGTGGCTGGACGACGAATGTATGATGTTTGTTGGAGCGCGAGGTCGGAGAGCCCGTGTTTTAAGGCCCAGAATAAATCATCTAACACGGCGGCTGGACGACGAATGTGTAATGTTTGTTGGAGCGCGAGGTCGGAGAGCCCGTGTTTTTAGGCCCAGAATGAATCATCTAACACGGCGGCTGGACGGTGAATTGTTGATGATTGTTGGAGCGTGAGATCGGAGAGCCCGTGTTTTCAGGCCCGGAATAAATCATCTAACACGGTGGCTGGACGGTGAATTATTGATGTCTGTTGGAGCGCGAGGTTGGAGAGCCCGTGTTATTAGGCCCAGAATGAATCAACTAACACGGTGGCTGGACGACGAATGTATGATGTTTGTTGGAGCGCGAGGTCGGAGAGCCCGTGTTTTCAGGCCCGGAATGAATCATCTAACACGGTGGCTGGACGGTGAATTATTGATGACTGTTGGAGCCCGAGGTCGGAGGGCCCGTGTTATAAGGCCCAGAATAAATCATCTAACACGGTGGCTGGACGACGAATGTATGATGTTTGTTGGAGCGCGAGGTCGGAGAGCCCGTGTTTTTAGGCCCAGAATGAATCATCTAACACGGTGGCTGGACGACGAATGTGTGATGTTTGTTGGAGCGCGAGGTCGGGGGGCCTGTGTTATTAGGCTCAGAATGAATCACCTAACACGGTGGCTGGACGGTGAATTGTTGATGTTTGTTGGAGCGCGAGGTCGGAGAGCCCGTGTTTTTACGCCCATAATAAATCATCTAACACGGTGGCTGAACGACGAATCATTGATGTCTGTTGGAGCGCGAGGTCGGAGAGCCCGTGTTATTAGGCCCGGAATATATCATCCAACACGGTGGCTGGACGACGAATTGTTGATGTTTGTTGGAGCGCGAGTTCGGAGAGCCCTTGTTTTCAGGCCCAGTTGGAATAATCTAACACGGTGGCTGGACGACGAATGTATGATGTTTGTTGGAGCGCGAGGTTGGAGTGCCCGTGTTTTCAGGCCCAGAATGAATCATCTAACACGGTGTCTGGACGGTGAATTGTTGATGTTTGTTGGAGCGCGAGGTCGGAGGGCCCGTGTTTTTAGGCCCAGAATCAATCATCTAACACGGCGGCTGGACGACGAATTATTGATGTTTGTTGGAGCGCGAGGTCGGAGAGCCGTGTTTTCAGGCTCAGAATAAATCACCTAACATGGTGGCTGGACGACAAATGTATGATGTTTGTTGGAGCGCGAGGTCGGAGAGCCCGTGTTTTTACGCCCAGAAAAAATCATCTAACACGGTGGCTGGACGGTGAATTATTGATGTCTGTTAGAGCGCGAGGTCGGAGGGCCCGTGTTATTAGGCCCAGAATAAATCACCTAGAACGGTGGCTGGACGACGAATGTATGATGTTTGTTGGAGCGAGAGGTCGGAGAGCCCGTGTTTTCAGGCCCAGAATAAATCATCTTATACGGCGGCTGGACGGTAAATTGTTGATGTTTTTCGGAGCGCGAGATCGGAGAGCACGTGATTTCAGGCCCAGAATAAATCATCTAACACGGTGGCTGGACGACGAATGTATGATGTTTGTTGGAGCGCGAGGTCGGAGAGCCCGTGTTTTTAGGCCCAGAATAAATCACCTAACACGGTGGCTGGACGACGAATGTATGATGTTTGTTGGAGCGCGAGGTCGGAGAGCCAGTGTTTCTAGGCCCAGAATTAATCATCTAACACGGCGGCTGGACGACGAATTTAGGATGTTTGTTGGAGCGCGAGGTCGGAGAGCCCGTGTTTTTAGGCCCAGAATAAATAATCTAACACGGCGGCTGGACGACGAATGTATGATGTTTGTTGGAGCGCGAGGTCGGAGAGCCCGTGTTCTTAGGCCCAGAATAAATCATCTAACACGCCGGCTGGACGGTGAATTGTTGATCTTTGTTGGAGCGCGAGGTCGGAGAGCCCGTGTTTTCAGGCCCAGAATAAATCATCTAACACGGTGGCTGGACGGTGAATTATTGATGACTGTTGGAGCGCGAGGTCGCAGGGCCCGTGTTATTAGGCCCAGAATAAATCATCCAACACGGTGGCTGGACGACGAATGTATGATTTTTGTTGGAGCGCGAGGTCGGAGAGCCCGTGTTTTTAGGCCCAGAATGAATCACCCAACACGATGGCTTGACGACGAATGTATGATGTTTGTTGGAGCGCGAGGTCGGAGAGCCCGTGTTTTTAGGCCCGAAATAAATCACCTAACACGGTGGCTGGACGACGAATGTATGATGTTTGTTGGGGCGCGAGGTCGGAGAGCCCGTGTTTTTAGGCTCAGAATAAATTAGCTAACACGGCGGCTGGACTGTAAATTGTTGATGTTTGTTGGAGCGCGAGGTCGGAGAGCCCGTGTTTTCAGGCCCGGAATAAATCATCTAACACGGTGGCTGGACGACGAATGTATGATGTTTGTTGAAGCGCGAGGTCGGAGAGCCCGTGTTTTTAGGCCCAGAATAAATCACCTAACACGGTGGCTGGACGACGAATAACTGATGTTTGTTGGAGCGCGAGGTCGGAGAGCCCGTGTCTTCAGGCCCAGAATGAATCATCTAACACGGTGGCTGGACGGTGAATTGTTGATGTTTGTTTGAGCGCGAGGTTGGAGAGCCCGTGTTTTCACGCCCATAATAAATCATCTAACACGGTGGCTGAACGACGAATTATTGATGTCTGTTGGAGCGCGAGGTCGGAGAGCCCGTGTTATCAGGCCCGGAATATATCATCTAACACGGTGGCTGGACGACGAATTGTTGATGTTTGTTGGAGCGCGAGGTCGGAGGGCCAGTGTTTTCAGGCCCAGAATGAATCATCTAACACGGTGTCTGGACGGTGAATTGTTGATGGTTGTTGGAGCGCGAGGTCGGAGGGCCCGTGTTTTTAGGCCCAGAATTAATCATCTAACACGGCAGCTGGACGACGAATTATTGATGTTTGTTGGAGCGCGAGGTCGGAGAGCCCGTGTTTTCAGGCCCAGAATAAATCACCTAACATGGTGGCTGGACGACGAATGTATGATGTTTGTTTGAGCGCGAGGACGGAGGGCCCATGTTATGAGGCCCAGAATAAATCACATAACACGGCGGCTGTACGACGAATGTATGATTTTTGTTGGAGCGCGAGGTCGGAGAGCCCGTGTTTTCATGCCCAGATGAAAACATCTAACACGGTGGCTGAACGACGAATGTATGATTTCTGTTGGAGCGCGAGGTCGGAGGGCCAGTGTTTTCAGGCCCAGAATGAATCATCTAACACGGTGTCTGGACGGTGAATTGTTGATGTTTGTTGGAGCGCGAGGTCGGAGGGCCTGTGTTTTTAGGCCCAGAATTAATCATCTGACACGGCAGCTGGACGACGAATTATTGATGTTTGTTGGAGCGCGAGGTCGGAGAGCCCGTGTTTTCAGGCCCAGAATAAATCACCTAACATGGTGGCTGGACGACGAATGTATGATGTTTGTTTGAGCGCGAGGTCGGAGGGCCCATGTTATGAGGCCCAGAATAAATCACCTAACACAGTGGCTGGACGACGAATATATGATGTTTGTTGGAGCGCGAGGTCGGAGAGCCCGTGTTTTTAGGCCCAGAATGAATCACCTAACACGGCGGCTGGACGACGAATGTATGATGTTTGTTGGAGCGCGAGGTCGGAGAGCCCGTGTTTTCAGGCCCAGAATAAATCACCTAACACGGCGGCTGGACGACGAATGTATGATGTTTGTTGGAGCGCGAGGTCGGGGAGCTCGTGTTTTCAGGCCCAGAATAAATCACCTAAGATGGTGGCTGGACGACGAATGTATGATGTTTGTTGAAGCGCGAGGTCGGAGAGCCAGTGTTATAAGGCCCAGAATAAATCATCTAACACTGTGGCTGGACGGTGAATTGTTGATGTTTGTTGGAGCGCGAGGTCGGAGAGCCAGTGTTTTTAGGCCCAGAATAGATCACCTATCACGGCGGCTGGACGACGAATGTATGATGTTTGTTGGAGCGCGAGGTCGGAGAGCCCGTGTTTTCAGGCCCAGAATAAATCATCTAACACGGCGGCTGGACGACGAATGTATGATGTTTGTTTGAGCGCGAGGTCGGAGGGCCCATGTTATGAGGCCCAGAATAAATCACCTGACACGGTGGCTGGACGACGAATATATGATGTTTGTTGGAGCGCGAGGTCGGAGAGCCCGTGTTTTTAGGCCCAGAATAAATCATCCAACACGGCGGCTGGACGGTGAATTGTTGATGTATGTTGAAGCGCGAGGGCGGAGAGCCCGTGATTTTAGGCCCAGAATGAATCATCTAACACGGTGGCTGGACGACGGATGTATGATGTTTGTTGGAGCGCGATTTCGGAGAGCCCGTGTTTTTAGGCCCAGAAAAAATCACCCAACACGGTGGCTGGACGACGAATGTATGATGTTAGTTGGAGCGCAATTCGGAGAGCCCGTGTTTTCAGGCCCGGAATAAATCATCTAACACGGCGGCTGGACGACGAATGTATGATGTTTGTTGGAGCGCGAGGTCGGAGAGCCCGTGTTTTTAGGCCCAGAATGAATCATCTAACACGGCGGCTGGACGGTGAATTGTTGAGGTTTGTTGGAGCGCGAGGTCGGAGAGCCCGTGTTTTCAGGCCCGGAATAAATCATCTGACACGATGGCTGGACGACGAATGTATGATGTTTGTTGGAGCGCGAGGTCGGAGAGCCCGTGTTTTTAGGCCCAGAATGAATCATCTAACACGGCGGCTGGACGACGAATGTTTGATGTTTGTTGGAGCGCGAGGTCGGAGAGCCCGTGTTTTCAGGCCCGGAATAAATCATCTAACACGGTGGCTGGACGGTGAATTGTTGATGTTTGTTGGAGCGCGAGGTCGGAGAGCCCGTGTTTTTAGGCCCAGAATGAATCATCTAACACGGCGGCTGGACGACGAATGTTTGATGTTTGTTGGAGCGCGAGGTCGGAGAGCCCGTGTTTTCAGGCCCGGAATAAATCATCTGACACGGTGGCTGGACGGTGAATTGTTGATGTTTGTTGGAGCGCGAGGTCAGAGAGCCCGTGTTTTCAGGCCCAGAATAAATCATCTAACACGGTGGCTGGCCGACGAATTATTGATGTCTGTTGGAGCGCGAGGTCAGAGAGCCCGTGTTTTCAAGCCCAGAATGAATCATCTAACACGGTGGCTGGACGGTGAACTGTTGATGTCTGTTGGAGCGCGAGGTTCGAGGGCCCGTGTTCTCAGGCCCAGAATAAATCATCTAACACTGTGGCTGGACGACGAATGTGTGATGTTTGTTGGAGCGCGAGGTCGGAGGGCCCGTGTTATTAGGCCCGGAATAAATCATCTAACACAGTGGCTGGACGACGAATGTGTGATGTTTGTTGGAGCGCGAGGTCGGAGAGCCCGTGTTTTCAGGCCCAGAATAAATCATCTAACACGGTGGCTGGACGACTAATTATTGATGTCTGTTGGAGCGCGAGGTCAGAGAGCCCGTGTTTTCAGGCCCAGAATAAATCATCTAACACGGTGGCTGGACGGTGAATTGTAGATGTCTGTTGGAGCGCGAGGTTCGAGGGCCCGTGTTTTCAGGCCCAGAATGAATCATCTAACACGGTGGCTGGACGACGAATGTATGATGTTTGTTGTAGCGCGTGGTCGGAGGGCCCGTGTTTTCAGGCCCAGAATGAATAATCTAACACGGTGGCTGGACGAGGAATGTGTGATGTTTGTTGGAGCGCGAGGTCGGGGGGCCTGTGTTATTAGGCCCAGAATGAATCACCTAACACGGTGGCTGGACGGTGAAGTGTTGATGTTTGTTGGAGCGCGGGGTCAGAGAGCCCGTGTTTTTACGCCCATAATAAATCATCTAACACGGTGGCTGAACGACGAATTATTGATGTCTGTTGGAGCGCGAGGTCGGAGAGCCCGTGTTATTAGGCCCGGAATATATCATCCAACACGGTGGCTGGACGACGAATTGTTGATGTTTGTTGGAGCGCGAGGTCGGAGAGCCCTTGTTCTCGGGCCCAGATGAAATCATCTAACACGGTGGCTGGACGACGAATGTATGATGTTTGTTGGAGCGCGAGGTTGGAGGGCCCGTGTTTTCAGGCCCAGAATGAATCATCTAACACGGTGTCTGGACGGTTAATTGTTGATGTTTGTTGGAGCGCGAGGTCGGAGGGCCCGTGTTTCCAGGCCCAGAATTAATCATCTAACATGGCGGCTGGACGACGAATTATTGATGTTTGTTGGAGCGCGAGGTCGGAGGGCCGTGTTTTCAGGCTCAGAATAAATCACCTAACATGGTGGCTGGACGACGAATGTATGATGTTTGTTGGAGCGCGAGGTCGGAGAGCCCGTGTTTTTACGCCCAGAAAAAATCATCTAACACGGTGGCTGGACGGTGAATTATTGATGTCTGTTGGAGCGCGAGGTCGGAGGGCCCGTGTTATTAGGCCCAGAATAAATCACCTAACACGGTGGCTGGACGACGAATGTATGATGTTTGTTGGAGCGCGAGGTCGGAGAGCCCGTGTTTTCAGGCCCAGAATGAATCATCTTATACGGCGGCTGGACGGTGAATTGTTGATGTTTGTTGGAGCGCGAGTTCGGAGAGCACGTGATTTAAGGCCCAAAATGAATCATCTAACACGGTGGCTGGACGACGAATGTATGATGTTTGTTGGAGCGCGAGATCGGAGAGCCCGTGTTTTTAGGCCTAGAATAAATCACATAACACGGTGGCTGGACGACGAATTCATGATGTTTGTTGAAGCGCGAGGTCGGAGAGCCCGTGTTTTCAGGCCCAGAATAAATCATCTAACACGCCGGCTGGACGGTGAATTGTTGATGTTTGATGGAGCGCGAGGTCGGAGAGCCCGTGTTTTCAGGCCCGGATTAATCATCTAACACGGTGGCTGGACGACGAATGTATGATGTTTGTTGGAGCGCGAGGTCGGAGAGCCCGTGTTTTAAGGCCCAGAATAAATCATCTAACACGGCGGCTGGACGACGAATGTGTAATGTTTGTTGGAGCGCGAGGTCGGAGAGCCCGTGTTTTTAGGCCCAGAATGAATCATCTAACACGGCGGCTGGACGGTGAATTGTTGATGATTGTTGGAGCGTGAGATCGGAGAGCCCGTGTTTTCAGGCCCGGAATAAATCATCTAACACGGTGGCTGGACGGTGAATTATTGATGTCTGTTGGAGCGCGAGGTTGGAGAGCCCGTGTTATTAGGCCCAGAATGAATCACCTAACACGGTGGCTGGACGACGAATGTATGATGTTTGTTGGAGCGCGAGGTCGGAGAGCCCGTGTTTTCAGGCCCGGAATGAATCATCTAACACGGTGGCTGGACGGTGAATTATTGATAACTGTTGGAGCGCGAGGTCGGAGGGCCCGTGTTATAAGGCCCAGAATAAATCATCTAACACGGTGGCTGGACGACGAATGTATGATGTTTGTTGGAGCGCGAGGTCGGAGAGCCCGTGTTTTTAGGCCCAGAATGAATCATCTAACACGGTGGCTGGACGACGAATGTGTGATGTTTGTTGGAGCGCGAGGTCGGGGGGCCTGTGTTATTAGGCTCAGAATGAATCACCTAACACGGTGGCTGGACGGTGAATTGTTGATGTTTGTTGGAGCGCGAGGTCGGAGAGCCCGTGTTTTTACGCCCATAATAAATCATCTAACACGGTGGCTGAACGACGAATTATTGATGTCGTTGGAGCGCGAGGTCGGAGAGCCCGTGTTATTAGGCCCGGAATATATCATCCAACACGGTGGCTGGACGACGAATTGTTGATGTTTGTTGGAGCGCGAGTTCGGAGAGCCCTTGTTTTCAGGCCCAGATGAAATAATCTAACACGGTGGCTGGACGACGAATGTATGATGTGTGTTGGAGCGCGAGGTTGGAGTGCCCGTGTTTTCAGGCCCAGAATGAATCATCTAACACGGTGTCTGGACGGTGAATTGTTGATGTTTGTTGGAGCGCGAGGTCGGAGGGCCCGTGTTTTTAGGCCCAGAATCAATCATCTAACACGGCGGCTGGACGACGAATTATTGATGTTTGTTGGAGCGCGAGGTCGGAGAGCCGTGTTTTCAGGCTCAGAATAAATCACCTAACATGGTGGCTGGACGACAAATGTATGATGTTTGTTGGAGCGCGAGGTCGGAGAGCCCGTGTTTTTACGCCCAGAAAAAATCATCTAACACGGTGGCTGGACGGTGAATTATTGATGTCTGTTAGAGCGCGAGGTCGGAGGGCCCGTGTTATTAGGCCCAGAATAAATCACCTAGAACGGTGGCTGGACGACGAATGTATGATGTTTGTTGGAGCGAGAGGTCGGAGAGCCCGTGTTTTCAGGCCCAGAATAAATCATCTTATACGGCGGCTGGACGGTGAATTGTTGATGTTTTTCGGAGCGCGAGGTCGGAGAGCACGTGATTTCAGGCCCAGAATAAATCATCTAACACGGTGGCTGGACGACGAATGTATGATGTTTGTTGGAGCGCGAGGTCGGAGAGCCCGTGTTTTTAGGCCCAGAATAAATCACCTAACACGGTGGCTGGACGACGAATGTATGATGTTTGTTGGAGCGCGAGGTCGGAGAGCCAGTGTTTCTAGGCCCAGAATTAATCATCTAACACGGCGGCTGGACGACGAATTTAGGATGTTTGTTGGAGCGCGAGGTCGGAGAGCCCGTGTTTTTAGGCCCAGAATAAATAATCTTACACGGCGGCTGGACGACGAATGTATGATGTTTGTTGGAGCGCGAGGTCGGAGAGCCCGTGTTTTTAGGCCCAGAATGAATCATCTAACACGCCGGCTGGACGGTGAATTGTTGATGTTTGTTGGAGCGCGAGGTCGGAGAGCCCGTGTTTTCAGGCCCAGAATAAATCATCTAACACGGTGGCTGGACGGTGAATTATTGATGACTGTTGGAGCGCGAGGTCGCAGGGCCCGTGTTATTAGGCCCAGAATAAATCATCTAACACGGTGGCTGGACGACGAATGTATGATTTTTGTTGGAGCGCGAGGTCGGAGAGCCCGTGTTTTTAGGCCCAGAATGAATCACCTAACACGATGGCTTGACGACGGATGTATGATGTTTGTTGGAGCGCGAGGTCGGAGAGCCCGTGTTTTTAGGCCCGAAATAAATCACCTAACACGGTGGCTGGACGACGAATGTATGATGTTTGTTGGGGCGCGAGGTCGGAGAGCCCGTGTTTTTAGGCTCAGAATGAATCAGCTAACACGGCGGCTGGACGGTAAATTGTTGATGTTTGTTGGAGCGCGAGGTCGGAGAGCCCGTGTTTTCAGGCCCGGAATAAATCATCTAACACGGTGGCTGGACGACGAATGTATGATGTTTGTTGAAGCGCGAGGTCGGAGAGCCCGTGTTTTTAGGCCCAGAATAAATCACCTAACACGGTGGCTGGACGACGAATAACTGATGTTTGTTGGAGCGCGAGGTCGGAGAGCCCGTGTCTTCAGGCCCAGAATGAATCATCTAACACGGTGGCTGGACGGTGAATTGTTGATGTTTGTTTGAGCGCGAGGTTGGAGACCCCGTGTTTTCAGGTCCGGAATAAATCACCTAACACGGTGGCTGGACGACGAATGTATGATGTTTGTTGGAGCGCGAGGTCGGAGAGCCCGTGTTTTCAGGCCCAGAATGAATCATCTAACACGGTGGCTGGACGACGAATGTATGATGTTTGTTGGAGCGCGAGGTCAGAGAGCCCGTGTTCTCAGGCCCAGAATAAATCACCTAACACGGTGGCTGGACGACGAATGTATGATGTTTGTTGGAGCGCGAGGTCGGAGAGCCCGTGTTTTCAGGCCCAGAATGAATCATCTATCATGGTGGCTGGACGGTGAATTGTTGATGTCTGTTGGAGCGCGAGGTCGGAGGGCCCGTGTTATCAGGCCCAGAATAAATCATCTAACACAGTGGCTGGACGACGAATGTATGATGTTTGTTGGAGCGCGAGGTCGGAGAGCCCGTGTTTTCAGGCCCAGAATGAATCATCTAACACGGTGGCTGGACGCCGAATGTATGATGTTTGTTGGAGCAAGAGGTCGGAGAGCCCGTGTTTTCACGCCCAGAAAAAATCATCTAACACTGTGGCTGGACGGTGAATTATTGATGTCTGTTAGAGCGCGAGGTCGGAGGGCCCGTGTTATTAGGCCCAGAATAAATCACCTAGAACGGTGGCTGGACGACGAATGTATGATGTTTGTTGGAGCGCGAGGTCGGAGAGCCCGTGTTTTCAGGCCCAGAATAAATCATCTTATACGGCGACTGGACGGTGAATTGTTGATGTTTTTCGGAGCGCGAGGTCGGAGAGCACGTGATTTCAGGCCCAGAATAAATCATCTAACACGGTGGCTGGACGACGAATGTATGATGTTTGTTGGAGCGCGAGGTCGGAGAGCCCGTGTTTTGAGGCCCAGAATAAATCACCTAACACGGTGGCTGGACGACGAATGTATGATGTTTGTTGGAGCGCGAGGTCGGAGAGCCCGTGTTTTTAGGCCCAGAATTAATCATCTAACACGGCGGCTGGACGACGAATTTAGGATGTTTGTTGGAGCGCGAGGTCGGAGAGCCCGTGTTTTTAGGCCCAGAATAAATAATCTAACACGGCGGCTGGACGACGAATGTATGATGTTTGTTGGAGCGCGAGGTCGGAGAGCCCGTGTTTTTAGGCCCAGAATAAATCATCTAACACGCCGGCTGGACGGTGAATTGTTGATGTTTGTTGGAGCGCGAGGTCGGAGAGCCCGTGTTTTCAGGCCCAGAATAAATCATCTAACACGGTGGCTGGACGGTGAATTATTGATGACTGTTGGAGCGCGAGGTCGCAGGGCCCGTGTTATTAGGCCCAGAATAAATCATCTAACACGGTGGCTGGACGACGATTGTATGATTTTTGTTGGAGCGCGAGGTCGGAGAGCCCGTGTTTTCAGGCCCAGAATGAATCACCTAACACGATGGCTTGACGACGAATGTATGATGTTTGTTGGAGCGCGAGGTCGGAGAGCCCGTGTTTTTAGGCCCGAAATAAATCACCTAACACGGTGGCTGGACGACGAATGTATGATGTTTGTTGGGGCGCGAGGTCGGAGAGCCCGTGTTTTTAGGCTCAGAATGAATTAGCTAACACGGCGGCTGGACGGTAAATTGTTGATGTATTTTGGAGCGCGAGGTCGGAGAGCCCGTGTTTTCAGGCCCGGAATAAATCATCTAACACGGTGGCTGGACGACGAATGTATGATGTTCGTTGAAGCGCGAGGTCGGAGAGCCCGTGTTTTTAGGCCCAGAATAAATCACCTAACACGGTGGCTGGACGACGAATAACTGATGTTTGTTGGAGCGCGAGGTCGGAGAGCCCGTGTCTTCAGGCCCAGAATGAATCATCTAACACGGTGGCTGGACGGTGAATTGTTGATGTTTGTTTGAGCGCGAGGTTGGAGACCCCGTGTTTTCAGGTCCGGAATAAATCACCTAACACGGTGGCTGGACGACGAATGTATGATGTTTGTTGGAGCGCGAGGTCGGAGAGCCCGTGTTTTCAGGCCCAGAATGAATCATCTAACACGGTGGCTTGACGACGAATGTATGATGTTTGTTCGAGCGCGAGGTCAGAGAGCCCGTGTTTTCAGGCCCAGAATAAATCACCTAACACTGTGGCTGGACGACGAATGTATGATGTTTGTTGGAGCGCGAGGTCGGAGAGCCCGTGTTTTCAGGCCCAGAATGAATCATCTATCATGGTGGCTGGACGGTGAATTGTTGATGTCTGTTGGAGCGCGAGGTCGGAGGGCCCGTGTTATCAGGCCCAGAATAAATCATCTAACACAGTGGCTGGACGACGAATGTATGATGTTTGTTGGAGCGCGAGGTCGGAGAGCCCGTGTTTTCAGGCCCAGAATGAATCATCTATCACGGTGGCTGGACGACGAATGTATGAAGTTTGTTGGAGCGCGAGGTCGGAGAGCCCGTGTTATTGGGCACAGAATAAATCACCTAACACGGTGGCTGGACGACGAATGTATGATGTTTGTTGGAGCGCGAGGTCGGAGAGCCCGTGTTTTCAGGCCCAGAATGAATCATCTATCACGGTGGCTGGACGGTGAACTGTTGATGTCTGTTGAAGCGCGAGGTCGGGAGGCCCGTGTTATCAGGCCCAGAATAAATCATCTAACATGGTGGCTGGACGACGAATGTATGATGTTTGTTGGAGCGCGAGGTCGGAGAGCCCGTGTTTTCAGGCCCAGAATGAATCATCTAACACGGTGGCTGAACGACGAATGTATGATGTTTGTTGGAGCAAGAGGTCGGAGAGCCCGTGTTATTAGGCACAGAATAAATCACCCAACACGGTGGCTGGACGACGAATGTTTGATGTTTGTTGGAGCGCGAGGTCGGAGAGCCCGTGTTTTCAGGCCCAGAATGAATCATCTATCATGGTGGCTGGACGGTGAATTGTTGATGTCTGTTGGAGCGCGAGGTCAGAGGGCCCGTGTTATCAGGCCCAAAATGAATCACCTAACACGGTGGCTGGACGACGAATGTATGACGTTCGTTGGACCGCGAGGTCAGAGAGCCCGTGTTTTCAGGCCCAGAATAAATCATTTAACACGGAAGCTGGACGACGAATGTATGATGTTTGTTGGAGCGCGAGGTCAGAGAGCCCGTGTTTTCAGGCCCAGAAAAAATCACCTAACACGGTGGCTGGACGACGAATGTATGATGTTTGTTGGAGCGCGAGGTCAGAGAGCCCGTGTTTTCAGGCCCAGAATGAATCATCTATCACGGTGGCTGGACGGTGAATGTTTGATGTTTGTTGGAGCGCGAGGTCGGAGAGCCCGTGTTTTTAGGACCAGAATAAATCATCTAACACGGTGGCTGGACGGTGAATGTTTGATGTTAGTTGGAGCGCGGGGTCGGAGAGCCCGTGTCTTTAGGCCCAGAATAAATAATCTAACACGGCGGCTGGACGGTGAATTGTTGATGTTTGTTGGAGCGCGAGGTCGGAGAGCCCGTGTTTTAGGGCCCAGAATAAATCATCTAACACGGTGGCTGGGCGGTGAATGTTTGATGTTTGTTGGAGCGCGAGGTCGGAGAGCCCGTGTTTTTAGGGCCAGAATGAATCATCTAACACGGTGGCTGGACGGTGAATTGTTGATGTTTGTTGGAGCACGAGGTCGGAGAGCCCGTGTTTTAAGGCCCAGAATGAATCATCTAACACGGTGGCTGGACGGTGAATGTTTGATGTTTGTTGGAGCGCGAGGTCGGAGAGCCCGTGTTTTTAGGGCCAGAATAAATCATCTAACACGGTGGCTGGACGGTGAATTGTTGATGTTTGTTGGAGCGCGAGGTCAGAGAGCCCGTGTTATTAGGCCCGGAATATATCATCCAACACGGTGGCTGGACGGTGAATTATTGATGTCTGTTGGAGCGCGAGGTCGGAGAGCCCTTGTTTTCAGGCCCAGATGAAATAATCAAAAACGGTGGCTGGACGACGAATGTATGATGTTTGTTGGAGCGCGAGGTTGGAGGGCCCGTGTTTTAAGGCCCAGAATGAATCATCTAACACAGTGGCTGGACGGTGAATGTTTGATGTTTGTTGGAGCGCGAGGTCGGAGAGCCCGTGTTTTTAGGGCCAGAATAATTCATCTAACACGGTGGCTGGACGGTGAATTGTTGATGTTTGTTGGAGCGCGAGGTCAGAGAGCCCGTGTTATTAGGCCCTGAATATATCATCCAACACGGTGGCTGGACGACGAATTGTTGATGTTTGTTGGAGCGCGAGGTAGGAGAGCCCTTGTTTTCAGGCCCAGATGAAATAATCTAACACGGTGGCTGGACGACGAATGTATGATGTTTGTTGGAGCGCTTGGTTGGAGGGCTCGTGTTTTCAGGCCCAGAATGAATCATCTAACACGGTGTCTGGACGGTGAATTGTTGATGTTTGTTGGAGCGCGAGGTCGGAGGGCCCGTGTTTTTAGGCCCAGAATTAATCATCTAACACGGCGGCTGGACGACGAATTATTGATGTTTGTTGGAGCGCTGGGTCGGAGAGCCGTGTTTTCAGGCTCAGAATGAATCACCCAACATGGTGGCTGGACGACGAATGTATGATTTTGTTGGAGCGCGAGGTCGGAGAGCCCGTGTTTTTACGCCCAGAAAAAATCATCTAACACGGTGGCTGGACGGTGAATTATTGATGTCTGTTGGAGCGCGAGGTCGGAG
This sequence comes from Brachyptera risi, assembly GCA_964007535.1. Classification (NCBI taxonomy): domain Eukaryota; kingdom Metazoa; phylum Arthropoda; class Insecta; order Plecoptera; family Taeniopterygidae; genus Brachyptera; species Brachyptera risi. The sequence continues at coordinate 5,415,266 of OZ023335.1, forward strand.
GGCCCGTGTTATTAGGCCCAGAATAAATCACCTGAAACGGTGGCTGGACGACGAATGTATGATGTTTGTTGGAGCGCGAGGTCGGAGAGCCCGTGTTTTCAGGCCCAGAATAAATCATCTTATACGGCGGCTGGACGGTGAATTGTTGATGTTTGTTGGAGCGCGAGGTCGGAGAGCACGTGATTTCAGGCCCAGAATAAATCATCTAACACTGTGGCTGGACGACGAATGTATGATGTTTGTTGGAGCGCGAGGTCGGAGAGCCCGTGTTTTTAGGCCCAGAATAAATCACCTAACACGGTGGCTGGACGACGAATGTATGATGTTTGTTGGAGCGCGAGGTCGGAGAGCCCGTGTTTTTAGGCCCAGAATTAATCATCTAACACGGCGGCTGGACGACGAATTTAGGATGTTTGTTGGAGCGCGAGGTCGGAGAGCCCGTGTTTTAATGCTCAGAATAAATCATCCAACACGGCGGCTGGACGACGGATGTATGATGTTTGTTGGAGCGCAAGGTCAGAGAGCCCGTGTTTTTAGGCCCAGAATAAATCATCTAACACGCCGGCTGGACGGTGAATTGTTGATGTTTGTTGGAGCGCGAGGTCGGAGAGCCCGTGTTTTCAGGCCCGGAATGAATCATCTTACACGGTGGCTGGACGGTGAATTATTGATGACTGTTGGAGCGCGAGGTCGGAGGGCCCGTGTTATTGGGCCCAGAATAAATCATCTAACACGGTGGCTGGACGGTGAACTGTTGATGTCTGTTGGAGCGCGAGGTTCGAGGGCCCGTGTTCTCAGGCCCAGAATGAATCATCTAACACGGTGGCTGGACGACGAATGTGTGATGTTTGTTGGAGCGCGAGGTCGGAGGGCCCGTGTTATTAGGCCCGGAATAAATCATCTAACACAGTGGCTGGACGACGAATGTGTGATGTTTGTTGGAGCGCGAGGTCGGAGAGCCCGTGTTTTCAGGCCCAGAATAAATCATCTAACACGGTGGCACGACGACTAATTATTGATGTCTGTTGGAGCGCGAGGTCAGAGAGCCCGTGTTTTCAGGCCCAGAATAAATCATCTAACACGGTGGCTGGACGGTGAATTGTAGATGTCTGTTGGAGCGCGAGGTTCGGGGGCCCGTGTTTTCAGGCCCAGAATAAATCATCTAACACGGTGGCTGGACGACGAATGTATGATGTTTGTTGGAGCGCGTGGTCGGAGAGACCGTGTTTTCAGGCCCAGAATGAATCATCTAACACGGTGGCTGGACGACGAATGTGTGATGTTTGTTGGAGCGCGAGGTCGGGGGGCCTGTGTTATAAGGCCCAGAATGAATCACCTAACACGGTGGCTGGACGGTGAAGTGTTGATGTTTGTTGGAGCGCGGGGTCAGAGAGCCCGTGTTTTTACGCCCATAATAAATCATCTAACACGGTGGCTGAACGACGAATTATTGATGTCTGTTGGAGCGCGAGGTCGGAGAGCCCGTGTTATTAGGCCCGGAATATATCATCCAACACGGTGGCTGGACGACGAATTGTTGATGTTTCTTGGAGCGCGAGGTCGGAGAGCCCTTGTTTTCAGGCCCAGATGAAATCATCTAACACGGTGGCTGGACGACGAATGTATGATGTTTGTTGGAGCGCGAGGTTGGAGGGCCCGTGTTTCCAGGCCCAGAATGAATCATCTAACACGGTGTCTGGACGGTGAATTGTTGATGTTTGTTGGAGCGCGAGGTCGGAGGGCCCGTGTTTTTAGGCCCAGAATTAATCATCTAACATGGCGGCTGGACGACGAATTATTGATGTTTGTTGGAGCGCGAGGTCGGAGGGCCGTGTTTTCAGGCTCAGAATAAATCACCTAACATGGTGGCTGGACGACGAATGTATGATGTTTGTTGGAGCGCGAGGTCGGAGAGCCCGTGTTTTCACGCCCAGAGAAAATCATCTAACACGGTGGCTGGACGGTGAATTATTGATGTCTTTCGGAGCGCGAGGGCGGAGGGCCCGTGTTATCAGGCCCAGAATAAATCACCTAACACGGTGGCTGGACGACGAATGTATGATGTTTGTTGGAGTGCGAGGTCGGAGAGCCCGTGTTTTCAGGCCCAGAATGAATCATCTTATACGGCGGCTGGACGGTGAATTGTTGATGTTTGTTGGAGCGCAAGTTCGGAGAGCACGTGATTTTAGGCCCAGAATGAATCATCTAACACGGTGGCTGGACGACGAATGTATGATGTTTGTTGGAGCGCGAGGTCGGAGAGCCCGTGTTTTTAGGCCTAGAATAAATCACCTAACACGGTGGCTGGACGACGAATTTATGATGTTTGTTGGAGCGCGAGATCGGAGAGCCCGTGTTTTAAGGCCCAGAATAAATCATCTAACACGCCGGCTGGACGGTGAATTGTTGATGTTTGTTGGAGCGCGAGGTCGGAGAGCCCGTGTTTTCAGGCCCGGATTAATCATCTAACACGGTGGCTGGACGACGAATGTATGATGTTTGTTGGAGCGCGAGGTCGGAGAGCCCGTGTTTCAAGGCCCAGAATAAATCATCTAACACGGCGGCTGGACGGTGAATTGTTGATGTTTGTTTGAGCGTGAGATCGGAGAGCCCGTGTTTTCAGGCCCGGAATAAATCATCTAACACGGCGGCTGGACGACGAATGTGTAATGTTTGTTGGAGCGCGAGGTCGGAGAGCCCGTGTTTTTAGGCCCAGAATAAATCATCTAACACGGCTGCTGGACGGTGAATTGTTGATGTTTGTTGGAGCGTGAGATCGGAAAGCCCGTGTATTCAGGCCCGGAATAAATCATCTAACACGGTGGCTGGACGGTGAATTATTGATGTCTGTTGGAGCGCGAGGTCGGAGAGCCCGTGTTATTAGGCCCAGAATGAATCACCTAACACGGTGGCTGGACGACGAATGTATGATGTTTGTTGGAGCGCGAGGTCGGAGAGCCCGTGTTTTCAGGCCCGGAATGAATCATCTAACACGGTGGCTGGACGGTGAATTATTGATGACTGTTGGAGCGCGAGGTCGGAGGGCCCGTGTTATAAGGCCCAGAATAAATCATCTAACACGGTGGCTGGACGACGAATGTATGATGTTTGTTGGAGCGCGAGGTCGGAGAGCCCGTGTTTTTAGGCCCAGAATGAATCATCTAACACGGTGGCTGGACGACGAATGTGTGATGTTTGTTGGAGCGCGAGGTCGGGGGGCCTGTGTTATTAGGCCCAGAATGAATCACCTAACACGGTGGCAGGACGGTGAATTGTTGATGTTTGTTGTAGCGCGAGGTCGAAGAGCCCGTGTTTTTACGCCCATAATAAATCTTCTAACAAGGTGGCTAAACGACGAATTATTGATGTCTGTTGGAGCGCGAGGTCGGAGAGCCCGTGGTATTAGGCCCGGAATATATCATCCAACACGGTGGCTGGACGACGAATTGTTGATGTCTGTTGGAGCGCGAGTTCGGAGAGCCCTTGTTTTCAGGCCCAGATGAAATAATCTAACACGGTGGCTGGACGACGAATGTATGATGTTTGTTGGAGCGCGAGGTTGGAGTGCCCGTGTTTTCAGGCCCAGAATGAATCATCTAACACGGTGTCCGGACGGTGAATTGTTGATGTTTGTTGGAGCGCGAGGTCGGAGGGCCCGTGTTTTTAGGCCCAGAATTAATCATCTAACACGGCGGGTGGACGACGAATTATTGATGTTTGTTGGAGCGCGAGGTCGGAGAGCCGTGTTTCCAGGCTCAGAATAAATCACCTAACATGGTGGCTGGACGACAAATGTATGATGTTTGTTGGAGCGCGAGGTCGGAGAGCCCGTGTTTTTACGCTCAGAAAAAATCATCTAACACGGTGGCTGGACGGTGAATTATTGATGTCTGTTGGAGCGCGAGGTCGGAGGGCCCGTGTTATTAGGCCCAGAATAAATCACCTAGAAGGGTGGCTGGACGACGAATGTATGATGTTTGTTGGAGCGCGAGGTCGGAGAACCCTTGTTTTCAGGCCCAGAATAAATCATCTTATACGGCGGCTGGACGGTGAATTGTTGATGTTTGTTGGAGCGCAAGGTCGGAGAGCACATGATTTCAGGCCCAGAATAAATCATCTAACACGGTGGCTGGACGACGAATGTATGATGTTTGTTGGAGCGCGAGGTCGGAGAGCCCGTGTTTTCAGGCCCAGAATAAATCACCTAACACGGTGGCTGGAAGACGAATGTATGATGTTTGTTGGAGCGCGAGGTCGGAGAGCCCGTGTTTTTAGGCCCAGAATTAATCATCCAACACGGCGGCTGGACGACGAATTTAGGATGTTTGTTGGAGCGCGAGGTCGGAGAGCCCGTGTTTTTAGGCCCAGAATAAATAATCTAACACGGCGGCTGGACGACGAATGTATGATGTTTGTTGGAGCGCGAGGTCGGAGAGCCCGTGTTTTTAGGCCCAGAATAAATCATCTAACACGCCGGCTGGACGGTGAATTGTTGATGTTTGTTGGAGCGCGAGGTCGGAGAGCCCGTGTTTTCAGGCCCAGAATAAATCATCTAACACGGTGGCTGGACGGTGAATTGTTGATGTTTGTTGGAGCGCGAGGTCGGAGAGCCCGTGTTTTGAGGCCCAGAATAAATCATCTAACACGGTGGCTGGGCGGTGAATGTTTGATGTTTGTTGGAGCGCGAGGTCGGAGAGCCCGTGTTTTTAGGGCCAGAATAAATCATCTAACACGGTGGCTGGACGGTGAATTGTTGATGTTTGTTGGAGCGCGAGGTCAGAGAGCCCGTGTTATTAGGCCCGGAATATATCATCCAACACGGTGGCTGGACGACGAATTGTTGATGTTTGTTGGGGCGCGAGGTCGGAGAGCCCCTGTTTTCAGGCCCAGATGAAATAATCTAACACGGTGGCCCGGACGACGAATGTATGATGTTTGTTGGAGCGCGAGGTTGGAGGGCCCGTGTTTTCAGGCCCAGAATGAATTATTTAACACGGCGGCTGGACGGTAAATTGTTGATGTTTGTTGGAGCGCGAGGTCGGAGAGCCCGTGTTATCAGGCCCGGAATAAATCATCTGACACGGTGGCTGGACGACGAATGTATGATGTTTGTTGAAGCGCGAGGTCGGAGAGCCCGTGTTTTTAGGCCCAGAATAAATCACCCAACACGGTGGCTGGACGACGAATAACTGATGTTTGTTGGAGCGCGAGGTCGGAGAGCCCGTGTTTTCAGGCCCAGAATGAATCATCTAACACGGTGGCTGGACGGTGAATTGTTGATGTTTGTTGGAGCGCGAGGTTGGAGACCCCGTGTTTTCAGGTCCGGAATAAATCACCTAACACGGTGGCTGGACGACGAATGTATGATGTCTGTTGGAGCGCGAGGTCGGAGAGCCCGTGTTTTCAGGCCCAGAATGAATCATCTAACACGGTGGCTGGACGACGAATGTATGAAGTTTGTTGGAGCGCGAGGTCAGAGAGCCCGTGTTTTCAGGCCCAGAATAAATCACCTAACACGGTGGCTGGACGACGAATGTATGATGTTTGTTGGAGCGCGAGTTCGGAGAGCCCGTGTTTTCAGGCCCAGAATGAATCATCTATCATGGTGGCTGGACGGTGAATTGTTGATGTCTTTTGGAGCGCGAGGTCGGAGGGCCCGTGTTATCAGGCACAGAATAAATCATCTAACACAGTGGCTGGACGACGAATGTATGATGTTTGTTGGAGCGCGAGGTCGGAGAGCCCGTGTTTTCAGGCCCAGAATGAATCATCTATCACGGTGGCTGGACGACGAATGTATGAAGTTTGTTGGAGCGTGAGGTCGGAGAGCCCGTGTTATCAGGCACAGAATAAATCACCTAACACGGTGGCTGGACGACGAATGTATGATGTTTGTTGGAGCGCGAGGTCGGAGAGCCCGTGTTTTCAGGCCCAGAATGAATCATCTATCACGGTGGCTGGACGGTGAACTGTTGATGTCTGTTGAAGCGCGAGGTCGGGAGGCCCGTGTTATCAGGCCCAGAATAAATCATCTAACATGGTGGCTGGACGACGAATGTATGATGTTTGTTGGAGCGCGAGGTCGGAGAGCCCGTGTTTTCAGGCCCAGAATGAATCATCTAACACGGTGGCTGGACGACGAATGTTATTGTTTGTTGGAGCGCGAGGTCGGAGAGCCCGTGTTTTCAGGCCCAGAATGAATCATCTATCATGGTGGCTGGACGGTGAATTGTTGATGTCTGTTGGAGCGCGAGGTCAGAGGGCCCGTGTTATCAGGCCCAGAATGAATCACCTAACACGGTGGCTGGACTACGAATGTATGACGTTTGTTGGACCGCGAGGTCAGAGAGTCCGTGTTTTCAGGCCCAGAATAAATCATTTAACACGGAGGCTGGACGACGAATGTATGATGTTTGTTGGAGCGCGAGGTCAGAGAGCCCGTGTTTTCAGGCCCAGAAAAAATCACCTAACACGGTGGCTGGACGACGAATGTATGATGTTTGTTCGAGCGCGAGGTCAGAGAGCCCGTGTTTTCAGGCCCAGATGAAATAATCTAACACGGTGGCCCGGACGACGAATGTATGATGTTTGTTGGAGCGCGAGGTTGGAGGGCCCGTGTTTTCAGGCCCAGAATGAATCATCTAACACGGTGTCTGGACGGTGAATTGTTGATGTTTGTTGGAGCGCGAGGTCGGAGAGCCGTGTTTTCAGGCTCAGAATAAATCACCTAACATGGTGGCTGGACGACGAATGTATGATGTTTGTTGGAGCGCGAGGTCGGAGAGCCCGTGTTTTTACGCCCAGAAAAAATCATCTAACACGGTGGCTGGACGGTGAATTATTGATGTCTGTTGGAGCGCGAGGTCGGAGGAACCGTGTTATTAGGCCCAGAATAAATCACCTAAAACGGTGGCTGGACGACGAATGTATGATGTTTGTTGGAGCGCGAGGTCGGAGAGCCCGTGTTTTCAGGCCCAGAATAAATCATCTCATACGGCGGCTGGACGGTGAATTGTTGATGTTTGTTGGAGCGCGAGGTCGGAGAGCACGTGATTTCAGGCCCAGAACAACTCATCTAACACGGTGGCTGGACGACGAATGTATGATGTTTGTTGGAGCGCGAGGTCGGAGAGCCCGTGTTTTCAGGCCCAGAATGAATCATCTAACACGGTGGCTGGACGACGAATGTGTGATGTTTGTTGGAGCGCGAGGTCGGGGGGCCTGTGTTATTAGGCCCGGAATAAATCACCTGACACGGTGGCTGGACGGTGAATTGTTGATGTTTGTTGGAGCGCGAGGTCGGAGAGCCCGTGTTTTTACGCCCATAATAAATCATCCAACACGGTGGCTGAACGACGAATTATTGATGTCTGTTGGAGCGCGAGGTCGGAGAGCCCGTGTTATTAGGCCCGGAATATATCATCCAACACGGTGGCTGGACGACGAATTGTTGATGTTTGTTGGAGCGCGAGTTCGGAGAGCCCTTGTTCTCAGGCCCAGATGAAATATTCTAACACGGTGGCTGGACGACGAATGTATGATGATGGTTGGAGCGCGAGGTTGGAGTGCCCGTGTTTTCAGGCCCAGAATGAATCATCTAACACGGTGTCTGGACGGTGAATTGTTGATGTTTGTTGGAGCGCGAGGTCGGAGGGCCCGTGTTTTTAGGCCCAGAATCAATCATCTAACACGGCGGCTGGACGACGAATTATTGATGTTTGTTGGAGCGCGAGGTCGGAGAGCCGTGTTTCCAGGCTCAGAAGAAATCACCTAACATGGTGGCTGGACGACAAATGTATGATGTTTGTTGGAGCACGAGGTCGGAGAGCCCGTGTTTTTACGCCCAGAAAAAATCATCTAACACGGTGGCTGGACGGTGAATTATTGATGTCTGTAGGAGCGCGAGGTCGGAGGGCCCGTGTTATTAGGCCCAGAATAAATCACCTAAAACGGTGGCTGGACGACGAATGTATGATGTTTGTTGGAGCGCGAGGTCGGAGAGCCCGTGTTTTCAGGCCCAGAATAAATCATCTTATACGGCGGCTGGACGGTGAATTGTTGATGCTTTTCGGAGCGCGAGGTCGGAGAGCACGTGATTTCAGGCCCAGAATAAATCATCTAAAACGGTGGCTGGACGACGAATGTATGATGTTTGTTGGAGCGCGAGGTCGGAGAGCCCGTGTTTTCAGGCCCAGAATAAATCACCTAACACGGTGGCTGGACGACGAATGTATGATGTTTGTTGGAGCGCGAGGTCGGAGAGCCCGTGTTTTTAGGCCCAGAATTAATCATCCAACACGGCGGCTGGAAGACGAATTTAGGATGTTTGTTGGAGCGCGAGGTCGGAGAGCCCGTGTTTTTAGGCCCAGAATAAATAATCTAACACGGCGGCTGGACGACGAATGTATGATGTTTGTTGGAGCGCGAGGTCGGAGAGCCCGTGTTTTTAGGCCCAGAATAAATCATCTAACACGCCGGCTGGACGGTGAATTGTTGATGTTTGTTGGAGCGCGAGGTCGGAGAGCCCGTGTTTTCAGGCCCAGAATAAATCATCTAACACGGTGGCTGGACGGTGAATTATTGATGACTGTTGGAGCGCGAGGTCGGAGGGCCCGTGTTATTAGGCCCAGAATAAATCATCCAACACGGTGGCTGGACGACGAATGTATGATGTTTGTTGGAGCGCGAGGTCGGAGAGCCCGTGTTTTTAGGCCCAGAATGAATCACCTAACACGATGGCTTGACGACGAATGTATGATGTTTGTTGGAGCACGAGGTCGGAGAGCCCGTGTTTTTAGGCCCGAAATAAATCACCTAACACGGTGGCTGGACGACGAATGTATGATGTTTGTTGGAGCGCGAGGTCGGTGAGCCCGTGTTTTTAGGCCCAGAATGAATTATTTAACACGGCGGCTGGACGGTAAATTGTTGATGTTTGTTGGAGCGCGAGGTCGGAGAGCCCGTGTTATCAGGCCCGGAATAAATCATCTGACACGGTGGCTGGACGACGAATGTATGATGTTTGTTGAAGCGCGAGGTCGGAGAGCCCGTGTTTTTAGGCCCAGAATAAATCACCCAACACGGTGGCTGGACGACGAATAACTGATGTTTGTTGGAGCGCGAGGTCGGAGAGCCCGTGTTTTCAGGCCCAGAATGAATCATCTAACACGGTGGCTGGACGGTGAATTGTTGATGTTTGTTGGAGCGCGAGGTTGGAGACCCCGTGTTTTCAGGTCCGGAATAAATCACCTAACACGGTGGCTGGACGACGAATGTATGATGTTTGTTGGAGCGCGAGGTCGGAGAGCCCGTGTTTTCAGGCCCAGAATGAATCATCTAACACGGTGGCTGGACGACGAATGTATGATGTTTGTTGGAGCGCGAGGTCAGAGAGCCCGTGTTTTCAGGCCCAGAATAAATCACCCAACACGGTGGCTGGACGACGAATGTATGATGTTTGTTGGAGCGCGAGGTCGGAGAGCCCGTGTTTTCAGGCCCAGAATGAATCATCTATCATGGTGGCTAGACGGTGAATTGTTGATGTCTTTTGGAGCGCGAGGTCGGAGGGCCCGTGTTATCAGGCACAGAATAAATCATCTAACACAGTGGCTGGACGACGAATGTATGATGTTTGTTGGAGCGCGAGGTCGGAGAGCCCGTGTTTTCAGGCCCAGAATGAATCATCTATCACGGTGGCTGGACGACGAATGTATGAAGTTTGTTGGAGCGTGAGGTCGGAGAGCCCGTGTTATCAGGCACAGAATAAATCACCTAACACGGTGGCTGGACGACGAATGTATGATGTTTGTTGGAGCGCGAGGTCGGAGAGCCCGTGTTTTCAGGCCCAGAATGAATCATCTATCACGGTGGCTGGACGGTGAACTGTTGATGTCTGTTGAAGCGCGAGGTCGGGAGGCCCGTGTTATCAGGCCCAGAATAAATCATCTAACATGGTGGCTGGACGACGAATGTATGATGTTTGTTGGAGCGCGAGGTCGGAGAGCCCGTGTTTTCAGGCCCAGAATGAATCATCTAACACGGTGGCTGGACGACGAATGAATGATGTTTGTTGGAGCAAGAGGTCGGAGAGCCCGTGTTATTAGGCACAGAATAAATCACCCAACACGGTGGCTGGACGACGAATGTTTGATGTTTGTTGGAGCGCGAGGTCGGAGAGCCCGTGTTTTCAGGCCCAGAATGAATCATCTATCATGGTGGCTGGACGGTGAATTGTTGATGTCTGTTGGAGCGCGAGGTCAGAGGGCCCGTGTTATCAGGCCCAGAATGAATCACCTAACACGGTGGCTGGACTACGAATGTATGACGTTTGTTGGACCGCGAGGTCAGAGAGTCCGTGTTTTCAGGCCCAGAATAAATCATTTAACACGGAGGCTGGACGACGAATGTATGATGTTTGTTGGAGCGCGAGGTCAGAGAGCCCGTGTTTTCAGGCCCAGAAAAAATCACCTAACACGGTGGCTGGACGACGAATGTATGATGTTTGTTCGAGCGCGAGGTCAGAGAGCCCGTGTTTTCAGGCCCAGATGAAATAATCTAACACGGTGGCCCGGACGACGAATGTATGATGTTTGTTGGAGCGCGAGGTTGGAGGGCCCGTGTTTTCAGGCCCAGAATGAATCATCTAACACGGTGTCTGGACGGTGAATTGTTGATGTTTGTTGGAGCGCGAGGTCGGAGAGCCGTGTTTTCAGGCTCAGAATAAATCACCTAACATGGTGGCTGGACGACGAATGTATGATGTTTGTTGGAGCGCGAGGTCGGAGAGCCCGTGTTTTTACGCCCAGAAAAAATCATCTAACACGGTGGCTGGACGGTGAATTATTGATGTCTGTTGGAGCGCGAGGTCGGAGGAACCGTGTTATTAGGCCCAGAATAAATCACCTAAAACGGTGGCTGGACGACGAATGTATGATGTTTGTTGGAGCGCGAGGTCGGAGAGCCCGTGTTTTCAGGCCCAGAATAAATCATCTCATACGGCGGCTGGACGGTGAATTGTTGATGTTTGTTGGAGCGCGAGGTCGGAGAGCACGTGATTTCAGGCCCAGAACAACTCATCTAACACGGTGGCTGGACGACGAATGTATGATGTTTGTTGGAGTGCGAGGTCGGAGAGCCCGTGTTTTCAGGCCCAGAATGAATCATCTAACACGGTGGCTGGACGACGAATGTGTGATGTTTGTTGGAGCGCGAGGTCGGGGGGCCTGTGTTATTAGGCCCGGAATAAATCACCTGACACGGTGGCTGGACGGTGAATTGTTGATGTTTGTTGGAGCGCGAGGTCGGAGAGCCCGTGTTTTTACGCCCATAATAAATCATCCAACACGGTGGCTGAACGACGAATTATTGATGTCTGTTGGAGCGCGAGGTCGGAGAGCCCGTGTTATTAGGCCCGGAATATATCATCCAACACGGTGGCTGGACGACGAATTGTTGATGTTTGTTGGAGCGCGAGTTCGGAGAGCCCTTGTTCTCAGGCCCAGATGAAATATTCTAACACGGTGGCTGGACGACGAATGTATGATGTTTGTTGGAGCGCGAGGTTGGAGTGCCCGTGTTTTCAGGCCCAGAATGAATCATCTAACACGGTGTCTGGACGGTGAATTGTTGATGTTTGTTGGAGCGCGAGGTCGGAGGGCCCGTGTTTTTAGGCCCAGAATCAATCATCTAACACGGCGGCTGGACGACGAATTATTGATGTTTGTTGGAGCGCGAGGTCGGAGAGCCGTGTTTCCAGGCTCAGAAGAAATCACCTAACATGGTGGCTGGACGACAAATGTATGATGTTTTTCGGAGCACGAGGTCGGAGAGCCCGTGTTTTTACGCCCAGAAAAAATCATCTAACACGGTGGCTGGACGGTGAATTATTGATGTCTGTAGGAGCGCGAGGTCGGAGGGCCCGTGTTATTAGGCCCAGAATAAATCACCTAAAACGGTGGCTGGACGACGAATGTATGATGTTTGTTGGAGCGCGAGGTCGGAGAGCCCGTGTTTTCAGGCCCAGAATAAATCATCTTATACGGCGGCTGGACGGTGAATTGTTGATGCTTTTCGGAGCGCGAGGTCGGAGAGCACGTGATTTCAGGCCCAGAATAAATCATCTAAAACGGTGGCTGGACGACGAATGTATGATGTTTGTTGGAGCGCGAGGTCGGAGAGCCCGTGTTTTTAGGCCCAGAATAAATCACCTAACACGGTGGCTGGACGACGAATGTATGATGTTTGTTGGAGCGCGAGGTCGTAGAGCCCGTGTTTTTAGGCCCAGAATTAATCATCCAACACGGCGGCTGGACGACGAATTTAGGATGTTTGTTGGAGCGCGAGGTCGGAGAGCCCGTGTTTTTAGGCCCAGAATAAATAATCTAACACGGCGGCTGGACGACGAATGTATGATGTTTGTTGGAGCGCGAGGTCGGAGAGCCCGTGTTTTTAGGCCCAGAATAAATCATCTAACACGCCGGCTGGACGGTGAATTGTTGATGTTTGTTGGAGCGCGAGGTCGGAGAGCCCGTGTTTTCAGGCCCAGAATAAATCATCTAACACGGTGGCTGGACGGTGAATTATTGATGACTGTTGGAGCGCGAGGTCGGAGGGCCCGTGTTATTAGGCCCAGAATAAATCATCCAACACGGTGGCTGGACGACGAATGTATGATGTTTGTTGGAGCGCGAGGTCGGGGAGCCCGTGTTTTTAGGCCCAGAATGAATCACCTAACACGATGGCTTGACGACGAATGTATGATGTTTGTTGGAGCACGAGGTCGGAGAGCCCGTGTTTTTAGGCCCGAAATAAATCACCTAACACGGTGGCTGGACGACGAATGTATGATGTTTGTTGGAGCGCGAGGTCGGAGAGCCCGTGTTTTTAGGCCCAGAATGAATTATTTAACACGGCGGCTGGACGGTAAATTGTTGATGTTTGTTGGAGCGCGAGGTCGGAGAGCCCGTGTTATCAGGCCCGGAATAAATCATCTAACACGGTGGCTGGACGACTAATGTATGATGTTTGTTGAAGCGCGAGGTCGGAGAGCCCGTGTTTTTAGGCCCAGAATAAATCACCCAACACGGTGGCTGGACGACGAATAACTGATGTTTGTTGGAGCGCGAGGTCGGAGAGCCCGTGTTTTCAGGCCCAGAATGAATCATCTAACACGGTGGCTGGACGGTGAATTGTTGATGTTTGTTGGAGCGCGAGGTTGGAGACCCCGTGTTTTCAGGTCCGGAATAAAACACCTAACACGGTGGCTGGACGACGAATGTATGATGTTTGTTGGAGCGCGAGGTCGGAGAGCCCGTGTTTTCAGGCCCGGAATGAATCATCTAACACGGTGGCTGGACGACGAATGTATGATGTTTGTTGGAGCGCGAGGTCAGAGAGCCCGTGTTTTCAGGCCCAGAATAAATCACCTAACACGGTGGCTGGACGACGAATGTATGATGTTTGTTGGAGCGCGAGGTCGGAGAGCCCGTGTTTTCAGGCCCAGAATGAATCATCTATCATGGTGGCTGGACGGTGAATTGTTGATGTCTGTTGGAGCGCGAGGTCGGAGGGCCCGTGTTATCAGGCCCAGAATAAATCATCTAACACAGTGGCTGGACGACGAATGTATGATGTTTGTTGGAGCGCGAGGTCGGAGAGCCCGTGTTTTCAGGCCCAGAATGAATCATCTAACACGGTGGCTGGACGACGAATGTGTGATGTTTGTTGGAGCGCGAGGTCGGGGGGCCTGTGTTATTAGGCCCGGAATAAATCACCTGACACGGTGGCTGGACGGTGAATTGTTGATGTTTGTTGGAGCGCGAGGTCGGAGAGCCCGTGTTTTTACGCCCATAATAAATCATCCAACACGGTGGCTGAACGACGAATTATTGATGTCTGTTGGAGCGCGAGGTCGGAGAGCCCGTGTTATTAGGCCCGGAATATATCATCCAACACGGTGGCTGGACGACGAATTGTTGATGTTTGTTGGAGCGCGAGTTCGGAGAGCCCTTGTTCTCAGGCCCAGATGAAATATTCTAACACGGTGGCTGGACGACGAATGTATGATGTTTGTTGGAGCGCGAGGTTGGAGTGCCCGTGTTTTCAGGCCCAGAATGAATCATCTAACACGGTGTCTGGACGGTGAATTGTTGATGTTTGTTGGAGCGCGAGGTCGGAGGGCCCGTGTTTTTAGGCCCAGAATCAATCATCTAATACGGCGGCTGGACGACGAATTATTGATGTTTGTTGGAGCGCGAGGTCGGAGAGCCGTGTTTCCAGGCTCAGAAGAAATCACCTAACATGGTGGCTGGACGACAAATGTATGATGTTTTTCGGAGCACGAGGTCGGAGAGCCCGTGTTTTTACGCCCAGAAAAAATCATCTAACACGGTGGCTGGACGGTGAATTATTGATGTCTGTAGGAGCGCGAGGTCGGAGGGCCCGTGTTATTAGGCCCAGAATAAATCACCTAAAACGGTGGCTGGACGACGAATGTATGATGTTTGTTGGAGCGCGAGGTCGGAGAGCCCGTGTTTTCAGGCCCAGAATAAATCATCTTATACGGCGGCTGGACGGTGAATTGTTGATGCTTTTCGGAGCGCGAGGTCGGAGAGCACGTGATTTCAGGCCCAGAATAAATCATCTAAAACGGTGGCTGGACGACGAATGTATGATGTTTGTTGGAGCGCGAGGTCGGAGAGCCCGTGTTTTTAGGCCCAGAATAAATCACCTAACACGGTGGCTGGACGACGAATGTATGATGTTTGTTGGAGCGCGAGGTCGGAGAGCCCGTGTTTTTAGGCCCAGAATTAATCATCCAACACGGCGGCTGGACGACGAATTTAGGATGTTTGTTGGAGCGCGAGGTCGGAGAGCCCGTGTTTTTAGGCCCAGAATAAATAATCTAACACGGCGGCTGGACGACGAATGTATGATGTTTGTTGGAGCGCGAGGTCGGAGAGCCCGTGTTTTTAGGCCCAGAATAAATCATCTAACACGCCGGCTGGACGGTGAATTGTTGATGTTTGTTGGAGCGCGAGGTCGGAGAGCCCGTGTTTTCAGGCCCAGAATAAATCATCTAACACGGTGGCTGGACGGTGAATTATTGATGACTGTTGGAGCGCGAGGTCGGAGGGCCCGTGTTATTAGGCCCAGAATAAATCATCCAACACGGTGGCTGGACGACGAATGTATGATGTTTGTTGGAGCGCGAGGTCGGAGAGCCCGTGTTTTTAGGCCCAGAATGAATCACCTAACACGATGGCTTGACGACGAATGTATGATGTTTGTTGGAGCACGAGGTCGGAGAGCCCGTGTTTTTAGGCCCGAAATAAATCACCTAACACGGTGGCTGGACGACGAATGTATGATGTTTGTTGGAGCGCGAGGTCGGAGAGCCCGTGTTTTTAGGCCCAGAATGAATTATTTAACACGGCGGCTGGACGGTGAATTGTTGATGTTTGTTGGAGCGCGAGGTCGGAGAGCCCGTGTTATCAGGCCCGGAATAAATCATCTAACACGGTGGCTGGACGACTAATGTATGATGTTTGTTGAAGCGCGAGGTCGGAGAGCCCGTGTTTTTAGGCCCAGAATAAATCACCCAACACGGTGGCTGGACGACGAATAACTGATGTTTGTTGGAGCGCGAGGTCGGAGAGCCCGTGTTTTCAGGCCCAGAATGAATCATCTAACACGGTGGCTGGACGGTGAATTGTTGATGTTTGTTGGAGCGCGAGGTTGGAGACCCCGTGTTTTCAGGTCCGGAATAAATCACCTAACACGGTGGCTGGACGACGAATGTATGATGTTTGTTGGAGCGCGAGGTCGGAGAGCCCGTGTTTTCAGGCCCGGAATGAATCATCTAACACGGTGGCTGGACGACGAATGTATGATGTTTGTTGGAGCGCGAGGTCAGAGAGCCCGTGTTTTCAGGCCCAGAATAAATCACCTAACACGGTGGCTGGACGACGAATGTATGATGTTTGTTGGAGCGCGAGGTCGGAGAGCCCGTGTTTTCAGGCCCAGAATGAATCATCTATCATGGTGGCTGGACGGTGAATTGTTGATGTCTGTTGGAGCGCGAGGTCGGAGGGCCCGTGTTATCAGGCCCAGAATAAATCATCTAACACAGTGGCTGGACGACGAATGTATTATGTTTGTTGGAGCGCGAGGTCGGAGAGCCCGTGTTTTCAGGCCCAGAATGAATCATCTATCACGGTGGCTGGACGACGAATGTATGAAGTTTGTTGGAGCGCGAGGTCGGAGAGCCCGTGTTATTAGGCACAGAATAAATCACCTAACACGGTGGCTGGACGACGAATGTATGATGTTTGTTGGAGCGCGAGGTCGGAGAGCCCGTGTTTTCAGGCCCAGAATGAATCATCTATCACGGTGGCTGGACGGTGAACTGTTGATGTCTGTTGAAGCGCGAGGTCGGGAGGCCCGTGTTATCAGGCCCAGAATAAATCATCTAAGTTGGTGGCTGGACGACGAATGTATGATGTTTGTTGGAGCGCGAGGTCGGAGAGCCCGTGTTTTCAGGCCCAGAATGAATCATCTAACACGGTGGCTGGACGACGAATGTATGATGTTTGTTGGAGCAAGAGGTCGGAGTTCCCGTGTTATTAGGCACAGAATAAATCACCCAACACGGTGGCTGGACGACGAATGTTTGATGTTTGTTGGAGCGCGAGGTCGGAGAGCCCGTGTTTTCAGGCCCAGAATGAATCATCTATCATGGTGGCTGGACGGTGAATTGTTGATGTCTGTTGGAGCGCGAGGTCAGAGGGCCCGTGTTATCAGGCCCAGAATGAATCACCTAACATGGTGGCTGGACGACGAATGTATGACGTTTGTTGGACCGCGAGGTCAGAGAGCCCGTGTTTTCAGGCCCAGAATAAATCATTTAACACGGAGGCTGGACGACGAATGTATGATGTTTGTTGGAGCGCGAGGTCAGAGAGCCCGTGTTTTCAGGCCCAGAAAAAATCACCTAACACGGTGGCTGGACGACGAATGTATGATGTTTGTTCGAGCGCGAGGTCAGAGAGCCCGTGTTTTCATGCCCAGAATGAATCATCTGACACGGTGGCTGGACGGTGAATGCTTGATGTTTGTTGGAGCGCGAGGTCGGAGAGCCCGTGTTTTTAGGGGCAGAATAAATCATCTAACACGGTGGCTGGACGGTGAATGTTTGATGTTAGTTGGAGCGCGAGGTCGGAGAGCCCGTGTCTTTAGGCCCAGAATAAATAATCTAACACGGCGGCTGGACGGTGAATTGTTGATGTTTGTTGGAGCGCGAGGTCGGAGAGCCCGTGTTTTAAGGCCCAGAATAAATCATCTAACACGGTGGCTGGGCGGTGAATGTTTGATGTTTGTTGGAGCGCGAGGTCGGAGAGCCCGTGTTTTTAGGGCCAGAATAAATCATCTAACACGGTGGCTGGACGGTGAATTGTTGATGTTTGTTGGAGCGCGAGGTCAGAGAGCCCGTGTTATTAGGCCCGGAATATATCATCCAACACGGTGGCTGGACGGTGAATTATTGATGTCTGTTGGAGCGCGAGGTCGGAGAGCCCTTGTTTTCAGGCCCAGATGAAATAATCAAACACGGTGGCTGGACGACGAATGTATGATGTTTGTTGGAGCGCGAGGTTGGAGGGCCCGTGTTTTAAGGCCCAGAATGAATCATCTAACACAGTGGCTGGACGGTGAATGTTTGATGTTTGTTGGAGCGCGAGGTCGGAGAGCCCGTGTTTTCAGGGCCAGAATAAATCATCTAACACGGTGGCTGGACGGTGAATTGTTGATGTTTGATGGAGCGCGAGGTCGGAGGGCCCGTGTTTTTAGGCCCAGAATTAATCATCTAACACGGCGGCTGGACTACGAATTATTGATGTTTGTTGGAGCGCGAGGTCGGAGAGCCGTGTTTCCAGGCTCAGAATAAATCACCTAACATGGTGGCTGGATGACGAATGTATGATGTTTGTTGGAGCGCGAGGTCGGAGAGCCCGTGTTTTTACGCCCAGAAAAAATCATCTAACACGGTGGCTGGACGGTGAATTATTGATGTCTGTTGGAGCGCGAGGTCGGAGGGCCCGTGTTATTAGGCCCAGAATAAATCACCTAAAACGGTGGCTGGACGACGAATGTATGATGTTTGTTGGAGCGCGAGGTCGGAGAGCCCGTGTTTTCAGGCCCAGAATAAATCATCTTATACGGCGGCTGGACGGTGAATTGTTGATGTTTGTTGGAGCGCGAGGTCGGAGAGCACGTGATTTCAGGCCCAGAATAAATCATCTAACACGGTGGCTGGACGACGAATGTATGATGTTTGTTGGAGCGCGAGGTCGGAGAGCCCGTGTTTTAAGGCCCAGAATAAATCACCTAACACCGTGGCTGGACGACGAATGTATGATGTTTGTTGGAGCGCGAGGTCGGAGAGCCCGTGTTTTCAGGCCCGGAATGAATCATCTAACACGGTGGCTGGACGGTGAATTATTGATGACTGTTGGAGCGCGAGGTCGGAGGGCCCGTGTTATTAGGCCCAGAATGAATCATCTAACACGGTGGCTGGACGGTGAACTGTTGATGTCTGTTGGAGCGCGAGGTTCGAGGGCCCGTGTTCTCAGGCTCAGAATAAACCATCTAACACGGTGGCTGGACGACGAATGTGTGATGTTTGTTGGAGCGCGAGGTCGGAGGGCCCGTGTTATTAGGCCCGGAATAAATCATCTAACACAGTGGCTGGACGACGAATGTGTGATGTTTGTTGGAGCGCGAGGTCGGAGAGCCCGTGTTTTCAGGCCCAGAATAAATCATCTAACACGGTGGCTGGACGACTAATTATTGATGTCTGTTGGAACGCGAGGTCAGAGAGCCCGTGTTTTCAGGCCCAGAATAAATCATCTAACACGGTGGCTGGACGACGAATGTATTATGTTTGTTGGAGCGCGTGGTCGGAGGGCCCGTGTTTTCAGGCCTAGAATGAATCATCTAACACGGTGGCTGGACGACGAATGTGTGATGTTTGTTGGAGCGCGAGGTCGGGGGGCCTGTGTTATTAGGCCCAGAATGAATCACCTAACACGGTGGCTGGACGGTGAAGTGTTGATGTTTGTTGGAGCGCGGGGTCAGAGAGCCCGTGTTTTTACGCCCATAATAAATCATCTTACACGGTGGCTGAACGACGAATAATTGATGTCTGTTGGAGCGCGAGGTCGGGGAGCCCGTGTTATTAGGCCCGGAATATATCATCCAACACGGTGGCTGGACGACGAATTGTTGATGTTTGTTGGAGCGCGAGGTCGGAGAGCCCTTGTTTTCAGGCCCAGATGAAATCATCTAACACGGCGGCTGGACGACGAATGTATGATGTTTGTTGGAGCGCGAGGTTGGAGGGCCCGTGTTTTCAGGCCCAGAATGAATCATCTAACACGGTGTCTGGACGGTGAATTGTTGATGTTTGTTGGAGCGCGAGGTCGGAGGGCCCGTGTTTTTAGGCCCAGAATTAATCATCTAACATGGCGGCTGGTCGACGAATTATTGATGTTTGTTGGAGCGCGAGGTCGGAGGGCCGTGTTTTCAGGCTCAGAATAAATCACCTAACACGGTGGCTGGACGACGAATGTATGATGTTTGTTGGAGCGCGAGGTCGGAGAGCCCGTGTTTTCACGCCCAGAAAAAACATCCAACACGGTGGCTGGACGGTGAATTATTGATGTGTGTTGGAGCGCGAGGTCGGAGGGCCCGTGTTATTAGGCCCAGAATAAATCACCCAACACGGTGGCTGGACGACGAATGTATGATGTTTGTTGGAGCGCGAGGTCGGAGAGTCCGTGTTTTCAGGCCCAGAATGAATCATCTTTACGGCGGCTGGACGTTGAATTGTTGATGTTTGTTGGAGCGCGAGTTCGGAGAGCACGTGATTTCAGGCCCAGAATGAATCATCTAACACGGTGGCTGGACGACGAATGTGTGATGTTTGTTGGAGCGCGAGGTCGGAGAGCCCGTGTTTTTAGGCCTAGAATAAATCACCTAACACGGTGGCTGGACGACGACTTTATGATGTTTGTTGGAGCGCGAGGTCGGAGAGCCCGTGTTTTTAGGCCCAGAATTAATCATCTAACACGCCGGCTGGACGGAGAATTGTTGATGTTTGTTGGAGCGCGAGGTCGGAGAGCCCGTGTTTTCAGGCCCGGATTAATCATCTAACACGGTGGCTGGACGACGAATGTATGATGTTTGTTGGAGCGCGAGGTCGGAGAGCCCATGTTTTAAGGCCCAGAATAAATCATCTAACACGGCGGCTGGACGACGAATGTGTAATGTTTGTTGGAGCGCGAGGTCGGAGAGCCCGTGTTTTTAGGCCCAGAATGAATCATCTAACACGGCGGCTGGACGGTGAATTGTTGATGTTTGTTGGAGCGTGAGATCGGAGAGCCCGTGATTTCAGGCCCGGAATAAATCATCTAACACGGTGGCTGGACGGTGAATTATTGATGTCTGTTGGAGCGCGAGGTCGGAGAGCCCGTGTTATTAGGCCCAGAATGAATCACCTAACACGGTGGCTGGACGACGAATGTATGATGTTTGTTGGAGCGCGAGGTCGGAGAGCCCGTGTTTTCAGGCCCGGAATGAATCATCTAACACGGTGGCTGGACGGTGAATTATTGATGACTGTTGGAGCGCGAGGTCGGAGGGCCCGTGTTATAAGGCCCAGAATAAATCAACTTACACGGTGGCTGGACGACGAATGTATGATGTTTGTTGGAGCGCGAGGTCGGAGAGCCCGTGTTCTTAGGCCCAGAATGAATCATCTAACACGGTGGCTGGACGACGAATGTGTGATGTTTGTTGGAGCGCGAGGTCGGGAGGCCTGTGTTATTAGGCCCAGAATGAATCACCTAACATGGTGGCTGGACGGTGAATTGTTGATGTTTTTTGGAGCGCGAGGTCGGAGAGCCCGTGTTTTTACGCCCATAATAAATCATCTAACACGGTGGCTGAACGACGAATTATTGATGTCTGTTGGAGCGCGAGGTCGGAGAGCCCGTTTTATTAGGCCCGGAATATATCATCCAACACGGTGGCTGGACGACGAATTGTTGATGTTTGTTGGAGCGCGAGTTCGGAGAGCCCTTGTTTTCAGGCCCAAATGAAATAATCTAACACGGTGGCTGGACGACGAATGTATGATGTTTGTTGGAGCGCGAGGTTGGAGTGCCCGTGTTTTCAGGCCCAGAATGAATCATCTAACACGGTGTCTGGACGGTGAATTGTTGATGTTTGTTGGAGCGCAAGGTCGGAAGGCCCGTGTTTTTAGGCCCAGAATTAATCATCTAACACGGCGGCTGGACGACGTTTGTTGGAGCGCGAGGTCGGAGAGCCGTGTTTCCAGGCTCAGAATAAAACACCTAACATGGTGGCTGGACGACAAATGTATGATGTTTGTTGGAGCGCGAGGTCGGAGAGCCCGTGTTTTTACGCCCAGAAAAAATCATCTAACACGGTGGCTGGACGGTGAATTATTGATGTCTGTAGGAGCGCGAGGTCGGAAGGCCCGTGTTATTAGGCCCAGAATAAATCACCTAAAACATGTTTGTTGGAGCGCGAGGTCGGAGAACCCGTGTTTTCAGGCCCAGAATAAAGCATCTTATACGGCGGCTGGACGGTGAATTGTTGATGTTTGTTGGAGCGCGAGGTCGGAGAGCACGTGATTTCAGGCCCAGAATAAATCATCTAACACGGTAGCTGGACGACGAATGTATGATGTTTGTTGGAGCGCGAGGTCGGATAGCCCGATTTTTAGGCCCAGAATAAATCACCTAACACGGTGGCTGGACGACGAATGTATGATGTTTGTTGGAGCGCGAGGTCGGAGAGCCCGTGTTTTTAGGCCCAGAATTAATCATCTAACACGGCGGCTGGACGACGAATTTAGGATGTTTGTTGGAGCGCGAGGTCGGAGAGCCCGTGTTTTTAGGCCCAGAATAAATAATCTAACACGGCGGCTGGACGACGAATGTATGATGTTTGTTGGAGCGCGAGGTCGGAGAGCCCGTTTTTTTAGGCCCAGAATAAATCATCTAACACGCCGGCTGGACGGTGAATTGTTGATGTTTGTTGGAGCGCGAGGTCGGAGAGCCCGTGTTTTCAGGCCCAGAATAAATCATCTAACACGGTGGCTGGACGGTGAATTATTGATGACTGTTGGAGCGCGAGGTCGGAGGGCCCGTGTTATTAGGCCCAGAATAAATCATCTAACACGGTGGCTGGACGACGAATGTATGATGTTTGTTGGAGCGCGAGGTCGGAGAGCCCGTGTTTTTAGGCCCAGAATGAATCACCTAACACGATGGCTTGACGACGAATGTATGATGTTTTTTGGAGCGCGAGGTCGGAGAGCCCGTGTTTTTAGGCCCGAAATAAATCACCCAACACGGTGGCTGGACGACGAATGTATGATGTTTGTTGAAGCGCTAGGTCGGAGAGCCCGTGTTTTTAGGCCCAGAATGAATTAGCTAACACGGCGGCTGGACGGTAAATTGTTGATGTTTGTTGGAGCGCGAGGTCGGAGAGCCCGTGTTTTCAGGCCCGGAATAAATCATCTAACACGGTGGCTGGACGACGAATGTATGTTGTTTGTTGGAGCGCGAGGTCGGAGAGCCCGTGTTTTTAGGCCCAGAATAAATCACCTATCACGGTGGCTGGACGACGAATAACTGATGTTTGTTGGAGCGCGAGGTCGGAGAGCCCGTGTTTTCAGGCCCAGAATGAATCATCTAACACGGTGGCTGGACGGTGAATTGTTGATGTTTGTTGGAGCGCGAGGTTGGAGACCCCGTGTTTTCAGGTCCGGAATAAATCACCTAACACGGTGGCTGAACGACGAATTATTGATGTCTGTTGGAGCGCGAGGTCGAAGAACCCGTTTTATTAGGCCCGGAATATATCATCCAACACGGTGGCTGGACGACGAATTGTTGATGTTTGTTGGAGCGCGAGTTCGGAGAGCCCTTGTTTTCAGGCCCAGATGAAATAATCTAACACGGTGGCTGGACGACGAATGTATGATGTTTGTTGGAGCGCGAGGTTGGAGTGCCCGTATTTTCAGGCCCAGAATGAATCATCTAACACGGTGTCTGGACGGTGAATTGTTGATGCTTGTTGGAGCGCGAGGTCGGAAGGCCCGTGTTTTTAGGCCCAGAATTAATCATCTAACACGGCGGCTGGACGACGAATTATTGATGTTTGTTGGAGCGCGAGGTCGGAGAGCCGTGTTTTCAGGCTCAGAATAAAACACCTAACATGGTGGCTGGACGACAAATGTATGATGTTTGTTGGAGCGCGAGGTCGGAGAGCCCGTGTTTTTACGCCCAGAAAAAATCATCTAACACGGTGGCTGGACGATGAATTATTGATGTCTGATGGAGAGCGAGGTCGGAGGGCCCGTGATATTAGGCCCAGAATAAATCACCTAAAACGGTGGCTGGACGACGAATGTATGATGTTTGTTGGAGCGCGAGGTCGGAGAACCCGTGTTTTCAGGCCCAGAATAAATCATCTTATACGGCGGCTGGACGGTGAATTGTTGATGTTTGTTGGAGCGCGAGGTCGGAGAGCACGTGATTTCAGGCCCAGAATAAATCATCTAACACGGTGGCTGGACGACGAATGTATGATGTTTGTTGGAGCGCGAGGTCGGAGAGCCCGTGTTATTAGGCCCAGAATAAATCACCTAACACGGTGGCTGGACGACGAATGTATGATGTTTGTTGGAGCGCGAGGTCGGAGAGCCCGTGTTTTTAGGCCCAGAATTAATCATCTAACACGGCGGCTGGACGACGAATTTAGGATGATTGTTGGAGCGCGAGGTCGGAGAGCCCGTGTTTTTAGGCCCAGAATAAATAATCTAACACGGCGGCTGGACGACGAATGTATGATGTTTGTTGGAGCGCGAGGTCGGAGAGCCCGTGTTTCTACGCCCAGAATAAATCATCTAACACGCCGGCTGGACGGTGAATTGTTGATGTTTGTTGGAGCGCGAGGTCGGAGAGCCCGTGTTTTCAGGCCCAGAATAAATCATCTAACACGGTGGCTGGACGGTGAATTATTGATGACTGTTGGAGCGCGAGGTCGGAGGGCCCGTGTTATGAGGCCCAGAATAAATCATCTGACACGGTGGCTGGACGACGAATGTATGATGTTTGTTGGAGCGCGAGGTCGGAGAGCCCGTGTTTTTAGGCCCAGAATGAATCACCTAACACGATGGCTTGACGACGAATGTATGATGTTTGTTGGAGCGCGAGGTCGGAGAGCCCGTGTTTTCAGGCCCGGAATAAATCATCTAACACGGTGGCTGGACGACCAATGTATGATGTTTGTTGAAGCGCGAGGTCGGAGAGCCCGTGTTTTTAGGCCCAGAATAAATCAACTAACACGGTGGCTGGACGACGAATGTATGATGTTTGTTGGAGCGCGAGGTCGGAGAGCCCGTGTTTTCAGGCCCAGAATGAATCATCTATCATGGTGGCTGGACGGTGAATTGTTGATGTCTGTTGGAGCGCGAGGTCGGAGGGCCCGTGTTATCAGGCCCAGAATAAATCATCTAACACAGTGGCTGGACGACGAATGTATGATGTTTGTTGGAGCGCGAGGTCGGAGAGCCCGTGTTTTCAGGCCCAGAATGAATCATCTATCACGGTGGCTGGACGACGAATGTATGAAGTTTGTTGAAGCGCGAGGTCGGATAGCCCGTGTTATTAGGCACAGAATAAATCACCTAACACGGTGGCTGGACGACGAATGTATGATGTTTGTTGGAGCGCGAGGTCGGAGAGCCCGTGTTTTCAGGCCCAGAATGAATCATCTATCATGGTGGCTGGACGGTGAACTGTTGATGTCTGTTGAAGCGCGAGGTCGGGAGGCCCGTGTTATCAGGCCCAGAATAAATCATCTAACACGGTGGCTGGACGACGAATGTATGATGTTTGTTGGAGCGCGAGGTTGGAGTGCCCGTGTTTTCAGGCCCAGAATGAATCATCTAACACGGTGGCTGGACGACGAATGTATGATGTTTGTTGGAGCAAGAGGTCGGAGAGCCCGTGTTATTAGGCACAGAATAAATCACCCAACACGGTGGCTGGACGACGAATGTTTGATGTTTGTTGGAGCGCGAGGTCGGAGAGCCAGTGTTTTCAGGCCCAGAATGAATCATCTATCATGGTGGCTGGACGGTGAATTGTTGATGTCTGTTGGAGCGCGAGGTCAGAGGGCCCGTGTCATCAGGCCCAGAATGAATCACCTAACACGGTGGCTGGACGACGAATGTATGACGTTTGTTGGACCGCGAGGTCAGAGAGCCCGTGTTTTCAGGCCCAGAATAAATCATTTAACACGGAGGCTGGACGACGAATGTATGATGTTTGTTGGAGCGCGAGGTCAGAGAGCCCGTGTTTTCAGGCCCAGAAAAAATCACCTAACACGGTGGCTGGACGACGAATGTATGATGTTTGTTGGAGCGCGAGGTCAGAGAGCCCGTGTTTTCAGGCCCAGAATGAATCATCTAACACGGTGGCTGGACGGTGAATGTTTTATGTTTGTTGGAGCGCGAGGTCGGAGAGCCCGTGTTTTTAGGGCAGGAATAAATCATCTAACACGGTGGCTGAACGGTGAATGTTTGACGTTAGTTGGAGCGCGATGTCGGAGAGCCCGTGTCTTTAGGCCCAGAATAAATAATCTAGCACGGCGGCTGGACGGTGAATTGTTGATGTTTGTTGGAGCGCGAGGTCGGAGAGCCCGTGTTTTAAGGCCCAGAATAAATCATCTAACACGGTGGCTGGGCGGTGAATGTTTGATGTTTGTTGGAGCGCGAGGTCGGAGAGCCCGTGTTTTTAGGGCCAGAATAAATCATCTAACACGGTGGCTGGACGGTGAATTGTTGATGTTTGTTGGAGCGCGAGGTCAGAGAGCCCGTGTTATTAGGCCCGGAATATATCATCCAACACGGTGGCTGGACGACGAATTGTTGATGTTTGTTGGAGCGCGAGGTCGGAGAGCCCTTGTTTTCAGGCCCAGATGAAATAATCTAACACGGTGGCTGAACGACGAATGTATGATGTTTGTTGGAGCGCGAGGTTGGAGGGCCCGTGTTTTCAGGCCCAGAATGAATCATCTAACACGGTGTCTGGACGGTGAATTGTTGATGTTTGTTGGAGCGCGAGGTCGGAGGGCCCGTGTTTATAGGCCCAGAATTAATCATCTAACACGGCGGCTGGACGACGAATTATTGATGTTTGTTGGAGCGCGAGGTCGGAGAGCCGTGTTTTCAGGCTCAGAATAAATCACCTAACATGGTGGCTGGACGACGAATGTATGATATTTGTTGGAGCGCGAGGTAGGAGAGCCCGTGTTTTTACGCCCAGAAAAAATCATCTAACACGGTGGCTGGACGGTGAATTATTGATGTCTGTTGGAGCGCGAGGTCGGAGGGCCCGTGTTATTAGGCTCAGAATAAATCGCCTAAAACGGTGGCTGGACGACGAATGTATGATGTTTGTTGGAGCGCGAGGTCGGAGAGCCCGTGTTTTCAGGCCCAGAATAAATCATCTCATACGGCGGCTGGACGGTGAATTGTTGATGTTTGTTGGAGCGCGAGGTCGGAGAGCACGTGATTTCAGGCACAGAACAAATCATCTAACACGGTGGCTGGACGACGAATGTATGATGTTTGTTGGAGCGCGAGGTCGGAGAGCCCGTGTTTTTAGGCCCAGAATAAATCACCTAACACGGTGGCTGGACGACGAATGTATGATGTTTGTTGGAGCGCGAGGTCGGAGAGCCCGTGTTTTTAGGCCCAGAATTAATCATCTAACACGGCGGCTGGACGACGAATTTAGGATGTTTGTTGGAGCGCGAGGTCGGAGAGCCCGTGTTTTTAGGCCCAGAATGAATCATCTAACACGGCGGCTGGACGACGAATGTATGATGTTTGTTGGAGCGCGAGGTCGGAGAGCCCGTGTTTTTAGGCCCAGAATAAATCATCTAACACGCCGGCTGGACGGTGAATTGTTGATGTTTGTTGGAGCGCGAGGTCGGAGAGCCCGTGTTTTCAGGCCCGGAATTAATCATCTAACACGGTGGCTGGACGGTGAATTATTGATGACTGTTGGAGCGCGAGGTCGGAGGGCCCGTGTTATTAGGCCCAGAATAAATCATCTAACACGGTGGCTGGACGACGAATGTATGATGTTTGTTGGAGCGCGAGGTCGGAGAGCCCGTGTCTTTAGGCCCAGAATGAATTACCTAACACGATGGCTGGACGACGAATGAATGATGTTTGTTGGAGCGCGAGGTCGGAGGGCCCGTGTTTTTAGGCCCGAAATAAATCACCTAACACGGTGGCTGGACGACGAATGTATGATGTTTGTTGGAGCGCGAGGTCGGAGAGCCCGTGTTTTTAGGCCCAGAATGAATTATCTAACACGGCGGCTGGACGGTAAATTGTTGATGTTTGTTGGAGCGCGAGGTCGGAGAGCCCGTGTTTTCAGGCCTGGAATGAATCATCTAACACGGTGGCTGGACGACGAATGTATTATGTTTGTTGAAGCGCGAGGTCGGAGAGCCCGTGTTTTAAGGCTCAGAATAAATCACCTAACACGGTGGCTGGACGACGAATAACTGATGTTTGTTGGAGCGCGAGGTCGGAGAGCCCGTGTTTTCAGGCCCAGAATGAATCATCTAACACGGTGGCTGGACGGTGAATTGTTGATGTTTGTTGGAGCGCGAGGTTGGAGACCCCGTGTTTTCAGGTCCGGAATAAATCACCTAACACGGTGGCTGGACGACGAATGTATGATGTTTGTTGGAGCGCGAGGTCGGAGAGCCCGTGTTTTCAGGCCCAGAATGAATCATCTAACACGGTGGCTGGACGACGAATGTATGATGTTTGTTGGAGCGCGAGGTCAGAGAGCCCGTGTTTTCAGGCCCAGAATAAATCACCTAACACGGTGGCTGGACGACGAATGTATGATGTTTGTTGGAGCGCGAGGTCGGAGAGCCCGTGTTTTCAGGCCCAGAATGAATCATCTATCATGGTGGCTGGACGGTGAATTGTTGATGTCTGTTGGAGCGCGAGCTCGGAGGGCCCGTGTTATCAGGCCCAGAATTAATCATCTAACACAGTGGCTGGACGACGAATGTATGATGTTTGTTGGAGCGCGAGGTCGAAGAGCCCGTGTTTTCAGGCCCAGAATGAATCATCTATCACGGTGGCTGGACGACGAATGTATGAAGTTTGTTGGAGCGCGAGGTCGGAGAGCCCGTGTTATTAGGCACAGAATAAATCACCTAACACGGTGGCTGGACGACGAATGTATGATGTTTGTTGGAGCGCGAGGTCGGAGAGCCCGTGTTTCCAGGCCCAGAATGAATCATCTATCACGGTGGCTGGACGGTGAACTGTTGATGTCTGTTGAAGCGCGAGGTCGGAAGGCCCGTGTTATCAGGCCCAGAATGAATCATCTAACACGGTGGCTGGACGACGAATGTATTATGTTTGTTGGAGCGCGAGGTCGGAGAGCCCGTGTTTTCAGGCCCAGAATGAATCATCTAACACGGTGGCTGGACGACGAATGTATGATGTTTGTTGGAGCAAGAGGTCGGAGAGCCCGTGTTTTTAGGCACAGAATAAATCACCTAACACGGTGGCTGGACGACGAATGTTTGATGTTTTTTGGAGCGCGAGGTTGGAGAGCCCGTGTTTTCAGGCCCAGAATGAATCATCTATCATGGTGGCTGGACGGTGAATTGTTGATGTCTGTTGGAGCGCGAGGTCAGAGGGCCCGTGTTATCAGGCCCAGAATGAATCACCTAACACGGTGGCTTGACGACGAATGTATGACGTTTGTTGGACCGCGAGGTCAGAGAGCCCGTGTTTTCAGGCCCAGAATAAATCATTTAACACGGTGGCTGGACGACGAATGTATGATGTTCGTTGGAGCGCGAGGTCAGAGAGCCCGTGTTTTCAGGCCCAGAAAAAATCACCTAACACGGTGGCTGGACGACGAATGTATGATGTTTGTTGGAG
Source organism: Brachyptera risi (assembly GCA_964007535.1). NCBI lineage: Eukaryota > Metazoa > Arthropoda > Insecta > Plecoptera > Taeniopterygidae > Brachyptera > Brachyptera risi. The sequence goes on from OZ023335.1 coordinate 5,444,349, forward strand.
CGCGAGGTCAGAGAGCCCGTGTTTTCAGGCCCAGAATGAATCATCTAACACGGTGGCTGGACGGTGAATGTTTGATGTTCGTTGGAGCGCGAGGTCGTAGAGCCCGTGTTTTTAGGGCCAGAATAAATCATCTAACACGGTGGCTGGACGGTGAATGTTTGATGTTAGTTGGAGCGCGAGGTCGGAGAGCCCGTGTCTTCAGGCCCAGAATAAATAATCTAACACGGCGGCTGGACGGTGAATTGTTGATGTTTGTTAGAGCGCGAGGTCGGAGAGCCCGTGTTTCAAGGCCCAGAATAAATCATCTAACACGGTGGCTGGGCGGTGAATGTTTGATGTTTGTTGGAACGCGAGGTCGGAGAGCCCGTGTTTTTAGGGCCAGAATAAATCATCCAACACGGTGGCTGGACGGTGAATTGTTGATGTTTGTTGGAGCACGACGTCGGAGAGCCCGTGTTTCTACGCCCAGAATGAATCATCCAACACGGTGGCTGGACGGTGAATGTTTGATGTTTGTTGGAGCGCGAGGTCGGAGAGCCCGTGTTTTTAGGGCCAGAATAAATCATCTAACACGGTGGCTGGACGGTGAATTGTTGATGTTTGTTGGAGCGCGAGGTCAGAGAGCCCGTGTTTTTAGGCCCAGAATAAATCACCTAACAAGGTGGCTTGACGGTGAATTGTTGATGTTTGTTGGAGCGCGAGGTCGGAGAGCCCGTGTTTTCAGGCCCAGAATAAATCACCTAACACGGTGGCTGGACGACGAATTGTTGATGTCTGTTGGAGCGCGAGGTCGGAGAGCCCGTGTTTTTAGGGCCAGATTAAATCATCTAACACGGCGGCTGGACGATGAATTGTTGATGTTTGTTGGAGCGCGAGGTCGGAGAGCCCGTGTTTTAAGGCCCAGAATAAATCATCTAACACGGTGGCTGGACGGTGAATGTTTGATGTTTGTTGGAGCGCGAGGTCGGAGAGCCCGTGTTTTTAGGGCCAGAATAAATCATCTAACACGGTGGCTGGACGGTGAATTGTTGATGTTTGTTGGAGCGCGAGGTCGGATAGCCCGTGTTTTTAGGGCCAGATTAAATCATCTAACACGGCGGCTGGACGGTGAATTGTTGATGTTTGTTGAGGCGCGAGGTAGGAGAGCCCGTGTTTTAAGGCCCAGAATAAATCATCTAACACGGTGGCTGGACGGTGAATGTTTGATGTTTGTTGGAGCGCGAGGTCGGAGAGCCCGTGTTTTTGGGGCCAGAATAAATCATCTAACACGGTGGCTGGACGGTGAATTGTTGGTGTTTGTTGGAGCGCGAGGTCAGAGAGCCCGTGTTTTTAGGCCCAGAATAAATCATCTAACAAGGTGGCTGGACGGTGAATTGTTGATGTTTGTTGGAGCGCGAGGTCGGAGAGCCCGTGTTTTCAGGCCCAGAATGAATCACCTAACACGGTGGCTGGACGACGAATTGTTGATGTCTGTTGGAGCGCGAGGTCGGAGAGCCCGTGTTTTTAGGGCCAGAATGAATCATCTAACACGGTGGCTGGACGGTGAATTATTGATGTCTGTTGGAGCGCGAGGTCGGGGAGCCCGTGTTTTCAGGCCCAGTACGAATCACCTAACACGGTGGCTGGACGGTGAATTATTGATGTCTTTCGGAGCGCGAGGTCGGAAAGCCCGTGTTTTTAGGCCCAAAATAAATTACCTAACAAGGTGTCTGGACGACGAATTGTTGATGTGTGTTGGAGCGCGAGGTCGGAGAGCCCTTGTTTCTAGGCCCAGAATGAATCATCTAACACGGTGACTGGACGACGAATTATTGATGTCTGTTGGAGCGCGAGGTCGGAGAGCCCTTGTTTTTAGGCCCAGAATGTTTCACCCAACACGGTGGCTGGACGACGAATTATTGTTGTTTGTTGGAGCGCGAGGTCGGAGAGCCCGTGTTTTTAGGGCCAGAAAAAATCATCTAACACGGTGGCTGGACGACGAATGTATGTTGTTTGTTGGAACGCGAGGTCGGAGAGCCCGTGTTTTCAGGCCCAGAATGAATCATCTAACACGGCGGCTGGACGGTAAATTGTTGATGTTTGTTGGAGCGCGAGGTCGGAGAGCCCGTGTTTTCAGGCCCGGAATAAATCATCCAACACGGCGGCTGGACGGTGAATTATTGATGTTTGTTGGAGCGCGAGGTCAGAGAGCCCGTGTTTTCAGGCCCGGAATAAATCACCTAACACGGCGGCTGGACGGTGAATTGTTGATGTTTGTTGGAGCGCGAGGTCGGAGAGCCCGTGTTTCCAGGCCCGGAATAAATCATCACGGCGGCTGGACGGTGAATTGTTGATGTTTGTTGGAGCGCGAGGTCGGAGAGCCTGTGTTTTCAGGCGCGGGATAAATCATCTAACACGGTGGCTGGACGACGAATGTATGATGTTTGTTGGAGCGCGAGGTCGGAGAGCCCGTGTTTTTAGGCCCAGAAAGAATTATCTAACACGGCGGCTGGACGGTAAATTGTTGATGTTTTTTGGAGCGCGTGGTCGGAGAGCCCGTGTTTTCAGGCCCGGAATAAATCATCTAACACGGTGGCTGGACGACGAATGTATGATGTTTGTTGAAGCGCGAGGTCGGAGAGCCCGTGTTTTAGGGCTCAGAATAAAACACCTAACACGGTGGCTGGACGACGAATAACTGATGTTTGTTGGAGCGCGAGGTCGGAGAGCCCGTGTTTTCAGGCCCAGAATGAATCATCTAACACGGTGGCTGGACGGTGAATTGTTGATGTTTGTTGGAGCGCGAGGTTGGAGACCCCGTGACTTCAGGTCCGGAATAAATCACCTAACACGGTGGCTGGACGACGAATGTATGATGTTTGTTGGAGCGCGAGGTCGGAGAGCCCGTGTTTTCAGGCCCAGAATGAATCATCTAACACGGTGGCTGGACGACGAATGTATGATGTTTGTTGGAGCGCGAGGTCAGAGAGCCCGTGTTTTCAGGCCCAGAATAAATCACCTAACACGGTGGCTGGACGACGAATGTATGATGTTTGTTGGGGCGCGAGGTCGGAGAGCCCGTGTTTTCAGGCCCAGAATGAATCATCTATCACGGTGGCTGGACGGTGAACTGTTGATGTCTGTTGAAGCGCGAGGTCGGAAGGCCCGTGTTATCAGGCCCAGAATAAATCATCTAACACGGTGGCTGGACGACGAATGTATGATGTTTGTTGGAGCGCGAGGTCGGAGAGCCCGTGTTTTCAGGCCCAGAATGAATCATCTAACACGGTGGCTGGACGACGAATGTTTGATGTTTTTTGAAGCGCGAGGTCGGAGAGCCCGTGTTTTCAGGCCCAGAATGAATCATCTATCATGGTGGCTGGACGGTGAATTGTTGATGTCTGTTGGAGCGCGAGGTCAGAGGGCCCGTGTTATCAGGCCCAGAATGAATCACCTAACACGGTGGCTGGACGACGAATGTATGACGTTTGTTGGACCGCGAGGTCAGAGAGCCCGTGTTTTCAGGCCCAGAATGAATCATCTAACACGGTGGCTGGACGGTGAATGTTTGATGTTTGTTGGAGCGCGAGGTCGTAGAGCCCGTGTTTTTAGGGCCAGAATAAATCATCTAACACGGTGGCTGGACGGTGAATGTTTGATGTTAGTTGGAGCGCGAGGTCGGAGAGCCCGTGTCTTCAGGCCCAGAATAAATAATCTAACACGGCGGCTGGACGGTGAATTGTTGATGTTTGTTGGAGCGCGAGGTCGGAGAGCCCGTGTTTCAAGGCCCAGAATAAATCATCTAACACGGTGGCCTTGCGGTGAATGTTTGATGTTTGTTGGAGCGCGAGGTCGGAGAGCCCGTGTATTTAGGGCCAGAATAAATCATCTAACACGGTGGCTGGACGGTGAATTGTTGATGTTTGTTGGAGCACGACGTCGGAGAGCCCGTGTTTTTACGCCCAGAATGAATCATCCAACACGGTGGCTGGACGGTGAATGTTTGATGTTTGTTGGAGCGCGAGGTCGGAGAGCCCGTGTTTTTAGGGCCAGAATAAATCATCTAACACGGTGGCTGGACGGTGAATTGTTGATGTTTGTTGGAGCACGAGGTCAGAGAGCCCGTGTTTTTAGGCCCAGAATAAATCACCTAACAAGGTGGCTTGACGGTGAATTGTTGATGTTTGTTGGAGCGCGAGGTCGGAGAGCCCGTGTTTTCAGGCCCAGAATAAATCACCTAACACGGTGGCTGGACGACGAATTGTTGATGTCTGTTGGAGCGAGAGGTCGGAGAGCCCGTGTCTTAAGGCCCAGAATAAATCATCTAACACGGTGGCTGGACGGTGAATGTTTGATGTTTGTTGGAGCTCGAGGTCGGAGAGCCCGTGTTTTTAGGGCCAGAATAAATCATCTAACACGGTGGCTGGACGGTGAATTGTTGATGTTTGTTGGAGCGCGAGGTCGGATAGCCCGTGTTTTTAGGGCCAGATTGAATCATCTAACACGGCGGCTGGACGGTGAATTGTTGATGTTTGTTGGAGCGCGAGGTCGGAGAGCCCGTGTTTTAAGGCCCAGAATAAATCATCTAACACGGTGGCTGGACGGTGAATGTTTTATGTTTGTTGGAGCGCGAGGTCGGAGAGCCCGTGTTTTTAGGGCCAGAATAAATCATCTAACACGGTGGCTGGACGGTGAATTGTTGGTGTTTGTTGGAGCGCGAGGTCAGAGAGCCCGTGTTTTTAGGCCCAGAATAAATCATCTAACAAGGTGGCTGGACGGTGAATTGTTGATGTTTGTTGGAGCGCGAGGTCGGAGAGCCCGTGTTTTCAGGCCCAGAATGAATCACCTAACACGGTGGCTGGACGACGAATTGTTGATGTCTGTTGGAGCGCGAGGTCGGAGAGCCCGTGTTTTTAGGGCCAGAATGAATCATCCAACACGGTGGCTGAACGGTGAATTATTGATGTCTGTTGGAGCGCGAGGTTGTTGAGCCCGTGTTTTCAGGCCCAGTATGAATCACCTAACACGGTGGCTGGACGGTGAAATATTTGATGTCTTTCGGAGCGCGAGGTCGGAAAGCCCGTGTTTTTAGGCCCAGAATAAATTACCTAACAAGGTGTCTGGACGACGAATTGTTGATGTGTTTTGGAGCGCGAGGTCGGAGAGCCCTTGTTTCTAGGCCCAGAATGAATCATCTAACACGGTGACTGGACGACGAATTATTGATGTCTGTTGGAGCGCGAGGTCGGAGAGCCCTTGTTTTTAGGCCCAGAATGTTTCACCTAACACGGTGGCTGGACGACGAATTATTGTTGTTTGTTGGAGCGCGAGGTCGGAGAGCCCTGTTTTTAGGGCCAGAATAAATCACCTAACACGGTGGCTGGACGACGAATTGTTGATGTCTGTTGGAGCGCGAGGTCGGAGAGCCCGTGTTTTTAGGGCCAGAAAAAATCATCTAACACGGTGGCTGGACGACGAATGTATGATGTTTGTTGGAACGCGAGGTCGGAGAGCCCGTGTTTTCAGGCCCAGAATGAATCATCTAACACGGCGGCTGGACGGTAAATTGTTGATGTTTGTTGGAGCGAGAGGTCGGAGAGCCCGTGTTTTCAGGCCCGGAATAAATCATCTAACACGGTGGCTGGATGACGAATGTATGATGTTTGTTGAAGCGCGAGGTCGGAGAGCCCGTATTTTTAGGCCCAGAATAAATCACCTAACACGGTGGCTGGACGACGAATGTATGTGTTTGTTGGAGCGCGAGGTCGGAGAGCCCATGTTTCCAGGCCCGGAATAAATCATCTAACACGGTGGCTGGACGACGAATGTATGATGTTTGTTGAAGCGCGAGGTCGGAGAGCCCGTGTTTTTTGGCCCAGAATAAATCACCAAAGACGGTGGCTGGACGACGAATGTATGATGTTTGTTGGAGTTCGAGGTCGGAGAGCCCTTGTTTTCAGGCCCAGAATGAATCATCTAACACGGCCGCTGGACGGTGAATTATAGATGTTTGTTGGAGCGCGAGGTCAGAGAGCCCGTGTTTTCAGGCCCGGAATAAATCATCTAACACGGCGGCTGGACGGTGAATTGTTGATGTTCGTTGGAGCGCGAGGTCAGAGAGCCCGTGTTTTCAGGCCCGGAATAAGTCATCTAACACGGCGGCTGGACGGTGAATTGTTGATGTTTGTTGGAGCGCGAGGTCGGAGAGCCCGTGTCTTCAGGCCCAGAATGAATCATCTATCACGGTGGCTGGACGGTGAATTGTTGATGTCTGTTGGAGCGCGAGGTCGGAGGGCCCGTGTAATTAGGCTCAGAATAAATCACCTAAAACGGTGGCTGGACGACGAATGTATGATGTTTGTTGGAGCGCGAGGTCAGAGAGCCCGTGTTTTCAGGCCCAGAATGAATCATCTAACACGGTGGCTGGACGGTGAATGTTTGATGTTTGTTGGAGCGCGAGGTCGTAGAGCCCGTGTTTTTAGGGCCAGAATAAATCATCTAACACGGTGGCTGGACATGAATGTTTGATGTTAGTTGGAGCGCGAGGTCGGAGAGCCCGTGTCTTCAGGCCCAGAATAAATAATCTAACACGGCGGCTGGACGGTGAATTGTTGATGTTTGTTGGAGCGCGAGGTCGGAGAGCCCGTGTTTCAAGGCCCAGAATAAATCATCTAACACGGTGGCTGGGCGGTGAATGTTTGATGTTCGTTGGAGCGCGAGGTCGGAAATCCCGTGTTTTTAGGGCCAAAATAAATCATCTAACACGGTGGCTGGACGGTGAATTGTTGATGTTTGTTGGAGCACGACGTCGGAGAGCCCGTGTTTTTACGCCCAGAATGAATCATCCAACACGGTGGCTGGACGGTGAATGTTTGATGTTTGTTGGAGCGCGAGGTCGGAGAGCCCGTGTTTTTAGGGCCAGAATAAATCATCTAACACGGTGGCTGGACGGTGAATTGTTGATGTTTGTTGGAGCGCGAGGTCAGAGAGCCCGTGTTTTTAGGCCCAGAATAAATCACCTAACAAGGTGGCTTGACGGTGAATTGTTGATGTTTGTTGGAGCGCGAGGTCGGAGAGCCCGTGTTTTCTGGCCCAGAATAAATCACCTAACACGGTGGCTGGACGACGAATTGTTGATGTCTGTTGGAGCGCGAGGTCGGAGAGCCCGTGTTTTAAGGCCCAGAATAAATCATCTAACACGGTGGCTGGACGGTGAATGTTTGATGTTTGTTGGAGCGCGAGGTCGGAGAGCCCGTGTTTTTAGGGCCAGAATAAATCATCTAACACGGTGGCTGGACGGTGAATTGTTGATGTTTGTTGGAGCGCGAGGTCGGATAGCCCGTGTTTTTAGGGCCAGATTGAATCATCTAACACGGCGGCTGGACGGTGAATTGTTGATGTTTGTTGGAGCGCGAGGTCGGAGAGCCCGTGTTTTAAGGCCCAGAATAAATCATCTAACACGGTGGCTGGACGGTGAATGTTTTATGTTTGTTGGAGCGCGAGGTCGGAGAGCCCGTGTTTTTAGGGCCAGAATAAATCATCTAACACGGTGGCTGGACGGTGAATTGTTGGTGTTTGTTGGAGCGCGAGGTCAGAGAGCCCGTGTTTTTAGGCCCAGAATAAATCATCTAACAAGGTGGCTGGACGGTGAATTGTTGATGTTTGTTGGAGCGCGAGGTCGGAGAGCCCGTGTTTTCAGGCCCAGAATAAATCACCTAACACGGTGGCTGGACGACGAATTGTTGATGTCTGTTGGAGCGCGAGGTCGGAGAGCCCGTGTTTTTAGGGCCAGAATGAATCATCTAACACGGTGGCTGGACGGTGAATTATTGATGTCTGTTGGAGCGCGAGGTCGATGAGCCCGTGTTTTCAGGCCCAGTATGAATCACCTAACATGGTGGCTCGACGGTAAAATATTTGATGTCTTTCGGAGCGCGAGGTCGGAAAGCCCGTGTTTTTAGGCCCAGAATAAATTACCTAACAAGGTGTCTGGACGACGAATTGTTGATGTGTGTTGGAGCGCGAGGTCGGAGAGCCCTTGTTTCTAGGCCCAGAATGAATCATCTAACACGGTGACTGGACGACGAATTATTGATGTCTGTTGGAGCGCGAGGTCGGAGAGCCCTTGTTTTTAGGCCCAGAATGTTTCACCTAACACGGTGGCTGGACGACGAATTATTGTTGTTTGTTGGAGCGCGTGGTCGGAGAGCCCTGTTTTTAGGGCCAGAATAAATCACCTAACACGGTGGCTGGACGACGAATTGTTGATGTCTGTTGGAGCGCGAGGTCGGAGAGCCCGTGTTTTTAGGGCCAGAAAAAATCATCTAACACGGTGGCTGGACGACGAATGTATGATGTTTGTTGGAACGCGAGGTCGGAGAGCCCGTGTTTTCACGCCCAGAATGGATCATCTAACACGGCGGCTGGACGTTAAATTGTTGATGTTTGTTGGAGCGCGAGGTCGGAGAGCCCGTGTTTTCAGGCCCGGAATAAATCATCTAACACGGTGGCTGGATGACGAATGTATGATGTTTGTTGAAGCGCGAGGTCGGAGAGCCCGTGTTTTTAGGCCCAGAATAAATCACCTAACACGGTGGCTGGACGACGAATGTATGTGTTTGTTGGAGCGCGAGGTCGGAGAGCCCGTGTTACCAGGCCCGGAATGAATCATCTAACACGGTGGCTGGACGACGAATGTATGATGTTTGTTGAAGCGCGAGGTCGGAGAGCCCGTGTTTTTTGGCCCAGAATAAATCACCAAAGACGGTGGCTGGACGACGAATGTATGATGTTTGTTGGAGTTCGAGGTCGGAGAGCCCTTGTTTTCAGGCCCAGAATAAATCATCTAACACGGCGGCTGGACGGTGAATTATAGATGTTTGTTGGAGCGCGAGGTCAGAGAGCCCGTGTTTTCAGGCCCGGAATAAATCATCCAACACGGCGGCTGGACGGTGAATTGTTGATGTTCGTTGGAGCGCGAGGTCAGAGAGCCCGTGTTTTCAGGCCCGGAATAAATCATCTAACACGGCGGCTGGACGGTGAATTGTTGATGTTTGTTGGAGCGCGAGGTCGGAGAGCCCGTGTTTTCAGGCCCAGAATGAATCATCTATCACGGTGGCTGGACGGTGAATTGTTGATGTCTGTTGGAGCGCGAGGTCGGAGGGCCCGTGTTATCAGGCCCAGAATAAATCATCTAACACGGTGGCTAGACGACGAATGTATGATGTTTGTTGGAGCGCGAGGTCGGAGAGCCCGTGTTTTCGGGCCCAGAATGAATCATCTATCACGGTGGCTGGACGACGAATGTATGAAGTTTGTTGGAGCGCGAGGTCGGAGAGCCCGTGTTATTAGGCACAAAATAAATCACCTAACACGGTGGCTGGACGACGAATGTATGATGTTTGTTGGAGCGCGAGGTCGGAGAGCCCGTGTTTTCAGGCCCAGAATGAATCATCTATCACGGTGGCTGGACGGTGAATTGTTGATGTCTGTTGGAGCGCGAGGTCGGAGGGCCCGTGTTATCAGGCCCAGAATAAATCATCTAACACGGTGGCTGGACGACGAATGTATGATGTTTGTTGGAGCGCGAGGTCGGAGAGCCCGTGTTTTTAGGCCCAGAATAAATAATCTAGCCCGTCGGCTGGACGGTGAATTGTTGATGTTCGTTGGAGCGCGAGGTCGGAGAGCCCGTGTTTTCAGGCCCGGAATAAATCATCTGACACGGTGGCTGGATGACGAATGTATGATGTTTGTTGAAGCGCGAGGTCGGAGAGCCCGTGTTTTCAGGCCCAGAATAAATCACCTAACACGGTGGCTGGACGACGAATGTATGATGTTTGTTGGAGCGCGAGGTCGGAGAGCCCGTGTTTTCAGGCCCGGAATAATTCATCTAACACGGTGGCTGGACGACGGATGTATGATGTTTGTTGAAGCGCGAGGTCGGAGAGCCCGTGTTTTTAGGCCCAGAATAAATCATCCAACACGGCGGCTGGACGGTGAATTATTGATGTTTGTTGGAGCGCGAGGTCAGAGAGCCCGTGTTTTCAGGCCCGGAATAAATCACCTAACACGGCGGCTGGACGGTGAATTGTTGATGTTTGTTGGAGCGCGAGGTCGGAGAGCCCGTGTTTCCAGGCCCGAAATAAATCATCACGGCGGCTGGACGGTGAATTGTTGATGTTTGTTGAAGCGCGAGATCGGAGAGCCCGTGTTTTCAGGCGCGGGATAAATCATCTAACACGGTGGCTGGACGACGAATGTATGATGTTTGTTGGAGCGCGAGGTCGGAGAGCCCGTGTTTTTAGGCCCAGAATAAATCACCTAACACGGTGGCTGGACGGTGAATTGTTGATGTTTGTTGGAGCGCGAGGTTAGAGAGCCCGTGTTTTTAGGCCCAGAATAGAACACCTAACACGGTGGCTGGACAATGAATTGTTGATGTTTGTTGGAGCGCGAGTTCGGAGAGCCCGTGTTTTTAGGCCCAGAATAAATCACCTAACACGGTGGCTGGACGGTGAATTGATGATGATTGTTGGAGCGCGAGGTCGGAGAGCCCGTGTTTTTAGGCCCAGAATGAATCACCTAACACGGTGGCTGGGCGGTGAATTGTTGATGTTTGTTGGAGCGCGAGGTCGGAGAGCCCGTGTTTTTAGACCCAGAATAAATCACCTAACCCGTGGCTGGACGGTGAATTGTTGATGTTTGTTGGAGTGCGAGGTCGGAGAGCCCGTGTTTTTAGGCCCAGAATGAATCACCTAACACGGTGGCTGGACGGTGAATTGTTGATGTTTGTTGGAGCGCGAGGTCGGAGAGCCCGTGTTTTCAGTCCCAGAATAAATCATCTAACACGGTGGCTGGACGACGAATGTATGATGTTTGTTGGAGCGCGAGGTCGGAGAGCCCGTGTTTTTGGGCCCAGAATAAATCATCTAACACGGTGGCTGGACGACGAATGTATGATGTTTGTTGGAACGCGAGGTCAGAGAACTCGTGTTTTTAGGCCCAGAATAAATCATCTAACACGGTGGCTGGACGACGAATTTATGATGTTTGTTGGAACGCGAGGTCAGAGGACCCGTGTTTTTAGGCCCAGAATAAATCATCTAACACGGGGGCTGGACGACGAATTGTTGATGTTTGTTGGAGCGCGAGGACGGAGAGCCCGTGTTTTTAGGCCCAGATTAAATCACCTAACACGGTGGCTGGACGACGAAGGTATGATGTTTGTTGGAGCGCGAGGTCGGAGAGCCCGTGTTTTTAGGCCCAGAATAAATCATCTAACACGGTGGCTGGACGACGAATGTATGATGTTTGTTGGAACGCGAGGTCGGAGAGCCCGTGTTCTTAGGCCCAGATTAAATCACCTAACACGGTGGCTTGACGACGGAGGTATGATGTTTGTTGGAGCGCGAGGTCGGAGAGACGGGGTTTTCAGGCCCAGAATGAATAATCTAACACGGTGGCTGGACGGTAAATTGTTGATGTTTGTTGGAGCGCGAGGTCGGAGAGCCCGTGTTTTCAGGCCCAGATTAAATCACCTGACACGGTGGCTGGACGACGAAGGTATGATGTTTGTTGGAGCGCGAGGTCGGAGAGCCCGTGTTTTCAGGCCCAGAATGAATAATCTAACACGGTGGCTGGACGGTGAATTGTTGATGTTTGTTGGAGCGCGAGGACGGAGAGCCCGTTGTTTTTAGGCCCAGATTAAATCACCTAACACGGTGGCTGGACGACGAAGGTATGATGTTTGTTGGAGCGCGAGGTCGGAGAGCCCGTGTTTCCAGGCCCAGAATGAATAATCTAACACGGTGGCTGGACGGTGAATTGTTGATGTTCGTTGGAGCGCGAGGTCGGAGAGCCCGTGTTTTAACGCCCAGAATAATTCACCTAACACGGTGGCTGGACGGTGAATTGTTGATGTTTGTTGGAGCGCGAGGTCGGAGAGCCCGTGTTTTCAGGCCCAGAATGAATCATCTAACACGGTGGCTGGACGACGAATGTATGATGTTTGTTGGAGCGTGAGGTCGGAGAGCCCGTGTTTTTAAGCACAGAATTAATCACCTAACACGGTGGCTGGACGACGAATGTATGATGTTTGTTGGAGCACGAGGTCGGAGAGCCCGTGTTTTCAGGCCCAGAATGAATCATCTATCACGGTGGCTGGACGGTGAATTGTTGATGTCTGTTGGAGCGCGAGGTCGGAGGGCCCGTGTTATCAGGCCCAGAATAAATCATCTAACACGGTGGCTGGACGACGAATGTATGATTTTTGTTGGAGTGCGAGGTCGGAGAGCCCGTGTTTTCAGGCCCAAAATGAATCATCTAACACGGTGGCTGGACGACGAATGAATGATGTTTGTTGGAGCGCGAGGTCGGAGAGCCCGTGTTATTACGCACAGAATGAATCACCTAACACGGTGGCTGGACGACGAATGTTTGATGTTTGTTGGAGCGCGAGGTCGGAGAGCCCGTGTTTTCAGGCCCAGAATGAATCATCTATCACGGTGGCCGGACGGTGAATTGTTGATGTCTGTTGGAGCGCGAGGTCGGAGGGCCCGTGTTATCAGGCCCAGAATGAATCACCTAACACGGTGGCTGGACGACGAATGTATGATGTTTGTTGGAGCGCGAGGTCAGAGAGCCCGTGTTTTCAGGCCCAGAATAGATCATTTAAAACGGTGGCTGGACGGTGAATTGTTGATGTCTGTTGGAGCGCGAGGTCGGAGGGCCCGTGTTATCAGGCACAGGAAAAATCATCTAACACGGTGGCTGGACGACGAATGTATGATGTTTGTTGGAGCGCGAGGTCAGAGAGCCCGTGTTTGCAGGCCCAGAAAAAATCTCCTAACATGGTGGCTGGACGACGAATGTATGATGTTTGTTGGAGCGCGAGGTCAGAGGGCCCGTGTTTTCAGGCCCAGAATAAATCATCTCACACGGTGGCTGGACGGTGAATGTTTGAAGTTTGTTGGAGCGCGAGGTCGGAGAGCCCGTGTTTTTAGGGCCAGAATAAATCATCTAATACGGTGGCTGGACGACGAATGTTTGATGTTAGTTGGAGCGCGAGGTCGGAGAGCCCGTGTCTTTAGGCCCAGAATAAATAATGTAGCACGGCGGCTGGACGGTAGATTGTTGATGTTCGTTGGAGCGCGAGGTCGGAGAGCCCGTGTTTTTAGGCCCAGAATAAATCACCTAAAAAGGTGGCTGGACGTTGAATTGTTGATGTTTGTTGGAGCGCGAGGTCGGAGAGCCCGTGTTTTCAGGCCCAGAATAAATCACCTAACACATTGGCTGGACGACGAATTGTTGATGTCTGTTGGAGCGCGAGGTCGGAGAGCCCGTGTTTTTAGGGCCAGAATGAATCATCTAACACGGTGGCTGGACGGTGAATTATTGATGTCTGTTGGAGCGCGAGGTCGGGGAGCCCGTGTTTTCAGGCCCAGTATGAATCACCCAACACGGTGGCTGGACGGTGAATCATTGATGTCTTTCGGAGCGCGAGGTCGGAAAGCCCGTGTTTATAGGCCCAGAATAAATTACCTAACACGGTGACTGGACGACGAATTGTTGATGTGTGTTGGAGCGCGAGGTCGGAGAGCCCTTGTTTCTAGGCCCAAAATAAATCATCTAACACGGTGGCTGGACGACGAATTATTGTTGTTTGTTGGAGCGCGAGGTCGGAGAGCCCTGTTTTTAGGGCCAGAATAAATCACCTAACACGGTGGCTGGACGACGAATTGTTGATGTCTGTTGGAGCGCGAGGTCGGAGAGCCCGTGTTTTTAGGGCCAGAATGAATCATCTAACACGGTGGCTGGACGACGAATGTATGATGTTTGTTGGAACGCGAGGTCGGAGAGCCCGTGTTTTTAGGCCCAGAATGAATCATCTAACACGGCGGCTGGACGGAAAATTGTTGATGTTTGTTGGACCGCGAGGTCGGAGAGCCCGTGTTTTCAGGCCCAGAATAAATCAGCTAACACGGTGGCTGGACGGTGAATTGTAAATGTTTGTTGAAGCGCGAGGTCGGAGAGCCCGTGTTACCAGGCCCGGAATAAATCAGCACGGCGGCTGGATGGTGAATTGTTGATGTTTGTTGGAGCGCAAGATCGGAGAGCCCGTGTTTTCAGGCCCGGAATAAATCATCTAACACGGTGGCTGGACGACAAATGTATGATGTTTGTTGGAGCGCGAGGTTGGAGAGCCCGTGTTTTTAGGCCCAGAATAAATCACCCAACACGGTGGCTGGACGGTGAATTGTTGATGTTTGTTGGAGCGCGAGGTCAGAGAGCCCGTGTTTTTAGGCCCAGAATGAATCACCTAACACGGTGGCTGGACGGTGAATTGATGATGTTTGTTGGAGCGCGAGGTCGGGGAGCCCGTGTTTTTAGGCCCAGAATAAATCACCTAACACGGTGGCTGGACGGTGAATTGTTGATGTTTGTTGGAGCGCGGGGTCGGAGAGTCCGTGTTTTTAGGCCCAGAATAAATCACCTAACACGGTGGCTGGACGGTGAATTGTTGATGTTTGTTGGAGCGCGAGGTCAGAGAGCCCGTGTTTTTAGGGCCAGAATAAATCTTCTAACACGGTGGCTGGACGACGATTCATTGATGTCTGTTGGAGCGCGAGGTCGGAGAGCCCGTGTTTTTAGGCCCAGAATGAATCACCTCACACGGTGGCTAGACGGTGAATTGTTGATGTTTGTTGGAGCGCGAGGTCGGAGAGCCCGTGTTTTTAGGCCCAGAATAAATCACCTAACACGGTGGCTGGACGGTGAATTGTTGATGTTTGTTGGAGCGCGAGATCGGGGAGCCCGTGTTTTCAGGCCCAGAATAAATCATCCAACACGGTGGCTGGACGAGGAATGTATGATGTTTGTTGGAGCGCGAGGTCGGAGAGCCCGTGAATTTAGGCCCAGAATAAATCACCTAACACGGTGGCTGGACGGTGAATTGTTGATGTTTGTTGGAGCGCGAGGTCGGAGAGCCCGTGTTTTTAGGCCCAGAAAAAATCACCTAACACGGTGGCTGGACGGTGAATTGTTGATGTTTGTTGGAGCGCGAGTTCGGAGAGCCCGTGTTTTTAGGCCCAGAATAAATCACCTAACCCGGTGGCTGGACGGTGAATTGTTGATGTTTGTTGGAGCACGAGGTCGGAGAGCCCGTGTTTTCAGGCCCAGAATACATCATCTAACACGGTGACTGGACGACGAATGTATGATGTTTGTTGGAGCGCGAGGTCGGAGAGCCCGTGTTTTTAGGCCCTGAATGAATCACCTAACACGGTGGCTGGACGGTGAATTGTTGATGTTTGTTGGAGCGCGAGGTCGGAGAGCCCGTGTTTTTAGGCCCAGAATAAATCACCTAACACGGTGGCTGGACGACGAATGTATGATGTTTGTTGGAGCGCGAGGTCGGAGAGCCCGTGTTTCCAGGCCCAGAATGAATAATCTAACACGGTGGCTGGACGGTGAATTGTTGATGTTTGTTGGAGCGCGAGGTCGGAGAGCCCGTGTTTTCATGCCTGGTATAAATCATCTAACACGGTGGCTGGACGACGAATGTATGATGTTTGTTAAGGCGCGAGGTCGGAGAGCCCGTGTTTTTAGGCCCAGAATGAATCATCTAACACGGCGGCTGGACGGTGAATTATTGATGTTTGTTGGAGCGCGAGGTCGGAGAGCCCGTGTTTTGAGGCCCAGAATGAATCATCTAACACTGTGGCTGGACGGTGAATTATTGATGTCTGTTGGAGCGCGAGGTCGGAGAGCCCGTGTTCTTAGGCCCAGAATAAATCACCTAACAAGGTGGCTGGACGGTGAATTGTTGATGTTTGTTGGAGCGCGAGGTCGGAGAGCCCGTGTTTTTAGGCCCAGAATAAATCACCTAACAAGGTGGCTGGACGGTGAATTGTTGATGTTTGTTGGAGCGCGAGGTCAGAGAGCCCGTGTTTTCAGGCCTAGAATAAATCACCTAACACGCTGGCTGGACGACGTATTGTTGATGTCTGTTGGAGCGCGAGGTCGGAGAGCCCGTGTTTTTAGGGCCAGAATTAATCATCTAACACGGTGGCTGGACGGTGAATGTTTGATGTTTGTTGGAGCGCGAGGTCGGAGAGCCCGTGTTTTTGGGGCCAGAATGAATCATCTAACACGGTGGCTGGGCGGCTAATTGTTGATGTCTGTTGGAGCGCGAGGTCGGAGAGCCCGTGTTTTTAGGGCCAGAATCAATCATCTAACACGGTGGCTGGACGGTGAATTATTGATGTCTGTTGGAGCGCGAGGTCGGGGAGTCCGTGTTTCAGGCCCACGATGAATCTCCTAACACGGTGGCTGGACGGTGAATTGTTGTTGTATGTTGGAGCGCGAGGTAGGAGAGCCCGTGTTTTTACGCCCATAATAAATCATCTAACACGGTGGCTGAATGACGAATTATTGATGTTTGTTGGAGCACGAGGTCGGAGGGCCCGTGTTTTCAGGCCCAGAATTATTCATCTAACACGGTGGCTGGACGACGAATGTATGATGTTTGTTGGAGCGCGATGTCGGAGAGCCCGTGTTTTCAGGCCCGGAATAAATCATCTAACACGGCTGCTGGACGGTGAATTGTTGATGTTTGTTGGAGCGCGAGGTCGGAGAGCCCGTGTTTTCAGGCCCGTAATGAATCATCTAACACGGTGGCTGGACGGTGAATTGTTGATGTTTGTTGGAGCGCGAGGTCGGAGAGCCCGTGTTTTCAGGCAAGAAGTAAATCATCTAACACTGTGGCTGGACGACGAAATATTGATGTCTGTTGGAGCGCGAGGTCAGAGAGCCCGTGTTTTCAGGCCCAGAATAAATCATCTAACACGGTGGCTGGACGGTGAATTGTTGATGTCTGTTAAAGCGCGAGGTTCGAGGGCCCGTTTTTTCAGGCCCGGAAAGAATCATCTAACACGGTGGCTGGACGTCGAATGTATGATGTTTGTTGGAGCGCGAGGTCGGAGGGCCCGTGTTTTCAGGCACAGAATGAATCATCTAACACGATGTCTGGACGGTGAATTGTTGATGTTTGTTGTAGCGAGGTCGGAGGGCCCGTGTTTTTGGGCCAAGAATTAATCATCTAACACGGCGGCTGGACGACGAATTATTGATGTTTGTTGGAGCGCGAGGTCGGAGAGCCCGTGTTTTCAGGCCCAGAATGAATCACCGAACATGGTGGCTGGACGACGAATGTATGATGTTTGTTGGAGCGCGAGGTCGGAGGGCCCGTGTTTTTACGCCCAGAATAAATCATCTAACAAGGTGGCTGGACGGTGAATTATTGATGTCTGTTGGAGCGCATGGTCGGAGGGCCCGTGTTATTAGGCCCAGAATAAATAACCCAACACAATGGCTGGAAGACGAATGTATGATGTTTGTTGGAGCTCGAGGTCGGAGAGCCCGTGTTTTTACGCCCAGAATAAATCATCTAACACGGTGGCTGGACGGTGAATTATTAATGTCTGTTGGAGCGCGATGTCGGAGGGCCCGTGTTCTTAGGCCCAGAATAAATCACCTAACACGGTGGCTGGACGACGAATGTATGATGTTTGTTGGAGCGCGAGGTCGGAGAGCCCGTGTTTTCAGGCCCAGAATGAATCATCTAACACGGCGGCTGGACGGTGAATTGTTGATGTTTGTTGGAGCGCGAGGTCGGAGTGCCCTCGTTTTTGGGCCCAGAATAAATCAGTTAACACGGTGGCTGGACGAAGAATGTATGATGTTTGTTGGAGCGCGAGGTCGGAGGGCCTGTGTTTTCAGGCCCAGAATGAATCATCTAACACGGTGTCTGGACGGTGAATTGTTGATGTTTGTTGGAGCGCGAGGTCGGAGGGCCCATGTTTTTAGTCCCAGAATTATTCATCTAACACGGCAGCTGGACGACAAATTATTGATGTTTGTTGGAGCGCGAGGTCGGAGAGCCCGTGTTTTCAGGCCCAGAACAAATCACCTAACATGGTGGCTGTACGACGAATGTATGATGTTTGTTGGAGCGCGATGTCGGAGAGCCCGTGTTTTCAGGCCCAGAATGAATCACCTAACACGGTGGCTGGACGACGAATGTATGATGTTCGTTGGAGCGCGAGTCGGAGAGCCCGTGTTTTTAGGCCCAGAATGATTCATCTAACACTGCGGCTGGACGACGAATGTATGATGTTTGTTGGAGCGCGAGGTCGGGGAGCCCGTGATTTTAGGCCCAAAATGAATCATCTCACACGGTGGCTGGACGACGAATGTATGTTGTTTGTTGGAGCGCGAGGTCGAAGGGCCCGTGTTTTTAGGCCCAGAATGAATCACCTAACACGGCGGCTGGATGGTGAATTGTTGATGTCTGTTGGAGCGCGAGGTCGGAGAGCCCTTGTTTTCAGGCCCAGATGAAATCATCTAACACGGTGGCTGGACGACGAATGTATGATGTTTGTTGGAGCGCGAGGTCGGAGGGCCTGTGTTTTCAGGCCCAGAATGAATCATCTAACACGGTGTCTGGACGGTGAATTGTTGATGTTTGTTGGAGCGCGAGGTCGGAGGGCCAATGTTTTTAGTCCCAGAATTATTCATCTAACACGGCAGCTGGACGACGAATTATTGATGTTTGTTGGAGCGCGAGGTCGGAGAGCCCGTGTTTTCAGGCCCAGAACAAATCACCTAACATGGTGGCTGGACGACGAATGTATGATGTTTGTTGGAGCGCGATGTCGGAGAGCCCGTGTTTTCAGGCCCAGAATGAATCACCTAACACGGTGGCTGGACGACGAATGTATGATGTTTGTTGGAGCGCGAGTCGGAGAGCCCGTGTTTTTAGGCCCAGAATGATTCATCTAGCACGGCGGCTGGACGACGAATGTATGATGTTTGTTGGAGCGCGAGGTCGGAGAGGCCGTGTTTTCAGGCCCAGAATGAATCATCTAACACGGCGGCTGGACGGTGAATTGTTGATGTTTGTTGGAGCGCGAGGTCGGAGAGCCCGTGTTTCCAGGCCCGGAATAAATCATCTAACACGATGGCTGGACGACGAATGTCTGATATTTGTTGGAGCGCGAGGTCGGAGAGCCCGTGTTTTCAGGCCCAGAATAAATCATCTAACACGGTGGCTGGACGGTGAATTGTTGATGTCTGTTGGAGCGAGGTTCGAGGGCCCGTGTTTTCAGGCCCAGAATAAATCATCTAACACGGTGGCTGGACGACGAATGTGTGATGTTTGTTGGAGCGCGAGGTCGGAGGGCCTGTGTTATTAGGCCCAGAATAAATCATCTAACACGGTGGCTGGACGACGAATGTGTGATGTTTGTTGGAGCGCGAGGTCGGAGAGCCCGTGTTTTCAGGCCCAGAATAAATCATCTAACACGGTGGCTGGACGACGAATTATTGATGTCTGTTGGAGCGCGGGGTCAGAGAGCCCGTGTTTTCAGGCCCAGAATAAATCATCTAACACAGTGGCTGGACGGTGAATTGTTGATGTCTGTTGAAGCGCGAGGTTCGAGGGCCCGTGTTTTCAGGCCCAGATTAAATCATCTAACACGGTGGCTGGACGACGAATGAATGATGTGTGTTGGAGCGCGAGGTCGGATGGCCCGTGTTTCCAGGCCCAGAATAAATCATCTAACACGGTGGCTGGACGACGAATGTGTGATGTATGTTGGAGCGCGAGGTCGGAGGGCCTGTGTTATAAGGCCCAGAATGAATCACCCAACACGGTGGCTGGACGGTGAATTGTTGATGTTTGTTGGAGCGCGAGGTCGGAGCGCCCGTGTTTTTACGCCCATAATAAATCATCTAACACGGTGGCTGAACGACGAATTATTGATGTCTGTTGGAGCGCGAGGTCGGAGAGCCCGTGTTATTAGGCCCGGAATATATCATCTAACACGGTGGCTGGACGACGAATTGTTGATGTTTGTTGGAGCGTGAGGTCGGAGAGCCCTTGTTTTCAGGCCCAGATGAAATCATCCAACACGGTGGCTGGACGACGAATGTATGATGTTTGTTGGACCGCGAGGTCGGAGGGCCCGTGTTTTCAGGCCCAGAATGAATCATCTAACACGGTGTCTGTACGGTGAATTGTTGATGTTTGTTGGAGCGCGAGGTCGGAGGGCTCGTGTTTTTAGGCCCAGAATTAATCATCTAACACGGCGGCTGGACGACGAATTATTGATGTTTGTTGGAGCGCGAGGTCGGAGAGCCCGTGTTTTTAGGCTCAGAATAAATCACCTAACATGGTGGCTGGATGACGAATGTATGATGTTTGTAGGAGCGCGAGGTCGGAGAGCCCGTGTTTTTACGCCCAGAATAAATCATCTAACACGGTGGCTGGACGGTGAATTATTGATGTCTGTTGGAGCGCGAGGTCGGAGGGCCCGTGTTTCTAGGCCCAGAATAAATCACCTAACACGGTGGCTGGACGACAAATTATTGAAGTTTGTTGGAGCGCGAGGTCGGAGAGCCCGTGTTTTCAGGCCCAGAATAAATCATCTAACACGGCGGCTGGACGGTGAATTGTTGATGTTTGTTGGAGCGCGAGGTCGGAGAGCCCGTGATTTTAGGCCCAGAATGAATCATCTAACACGGTGGCCGGACGACGAATGTATGTTGTTTGTTGGAGCGCGAGGTCGGAGAGCCCGTGTTTTTAGGTCCAGAATGAATCACCTAACACGGTGGCTGGACGACGAATGTATGATGTTTGTTGGAGCGCGAGATCGGAGAGCCCGTGTTTTTAGGCCCAGGATAAATCATCTAACACGGCGGCTGGACGGTGAAATGTTGATGTTTGTTGGTGCGCGAGGTCGGAGAGCCCGTCTTTTCAGGCCCGGAATGAAACATCTAACACGGTGGCTGTACGACGAATGTATGATGTTTGTTGGAGCGCGAGGTCGGAGAGCCCGTGTTTTTAGGGCCAGAATAAATCATCTAACACGGCGGCTGGGAGACGAATGTGTAATGTTTGTTGGAGCGCTAGGTCGGAGAGCCCGTGTTTTTAGGCCCAGAATGAATTATCTAACACGGCGGCTGGACGGTGAATTGTTGATGTTTGTTGGAGCGCGAGGTCGGAGAGCCCGTGTTTTCAGGCCCGGAATAAATCATCTAACACGGTGGCTGGACGGTGAATTATTGATGTCTGTTGGAGTGCGAGGTCGGAGAGCCCGTGTTATCAGGCCCAGAATAAATCACCTAACACGGTGGCTGGACGACGAATGTATGATGTTTGTTGGAGCGCAAGGTCGGAGAGCCCGTGTTTTCAGGCCTGGAATAAATCATCTAAAACGGTGGCTGAACGGTGAATTATTGATGTCTGTTGGAGCGCGAGGTCTGAGGGTCCGTGTTATTAGGCCCAGAATGAATCACCCAACACGGTGGCTGGATGACGGATGTATGATGTTTGTTGGAGCGCGAGGACGGAGAGCCCGTGTTTTTAGGCCCATAATGAATCACCCAACACGGTGGCTGGACGACGAATGTGTGATGTTTGTTGGAGCGCGAGGTCGGAGGGCCCGTGTTTTTAGGCTCAGAATGAATCACCCAACACGGTGGCTGGACGACGATTGTATGATGTTTGTTGGAGCGCGAGGTCGGAGAGCCCGTGTTTTTTCTTCCAGAATGAATTATCTAACACGGCGGCTGGACGGTAAATTGTTGATGTTTGTTGGAGCGCGAGGTCGGAGAGCCCATGTTTTCAGGCCCGGAATAATTCATCTAACATGGTGGCTGGACGACGAATGTATGATGTTTGTTGGAGCGCGAGGTCGGAGAGCCCGTGTTCTTAGACCCAGAATGAATCACACAACACGGTGGCTGGACAACGAATGTATGATGTTTGTTGGAGCGCGAGGTTTGAGAGCCCGTGTTTTAAGGCCCAGAATAAATCATCTAACACGGTGGCTGGACGGGGAATTGTTGATGTTTGTTGGAGCGAGGTCGGAGAGCCCGTGTTTTTGGGCCCAGAATGAATCACCTAACACGGTGGCTGGACGACGAATTGTTGATGTCTGTTGGAGCGCGAGGTCGAGGAGCCCGTGTTTTTAGGTCCAGAATAAATCATCTAACACCAAGTGGCTGGACGGTGAATGTTTGATGTTTGTTGGAGCGCGAGGTCGGAGAGCCCGTGTTTTTAGGGCCAGAATGAATCATCTAACACGTTGGCTGGACGGTGAATTATTGATGTCCGTTGGAGCGCGAGGTCGGGGAGCCCGTGTTTTCAGGCCCAGTATGAATCACCTAACACGGTGGCTGGACGGTGAATTATTGATGTCTTTCGGAGCGCGAGGTCGGATAGCCCGTGTTTTTAGGCCCAGAATAAATTACCTAACACGGTGTCTGGACGACGAATTGTTGATGTGTGTTGGAGCGCGAGGTCGGAGAGCCCGTGTTTTTAGGCCCAGAATAAATCATCTAACACAGTGACTGGACGACGACTTATTGATGTCTGTTGTAGCGCGAGGTCGGAGAGCCCTTGTTTTTAGGCCCAGAATGATTCACCTAACACGGTGGCTGGACGACGAATTATTGATGTTTGTTGGAGCGCGAGGTCGGAGAGCCCTGTTTTTAGGGCCAGAATAAATCACCTAACACTGTGGCTGGACGACGAATTGTTGATGTATGTTGGAGCGTGAGGTCGGAGAGCCCGTGATTTCAGGGCCAGATTGAATCATCTAACACGGTGGCTGGACGACGAATGTATGATGTTTGTTGGAGCGCGAGGTCGGAGAGCCCGTGTTTTTAGGCCCAGAATGAATCATCTAACACGGCGGCTGGACGGTAAATTGTTGATGTTTGTTGGAGCGCGAGGTCGGAGAGCCTGTGTTTTCAGGCCCGGAATAAATCATCTAACACGGTGGCTGGACGACGAATGTATGATGTTTGTTGAAGCGCGAGGTCGGAGAGCCCGTGTTTTCAGGCCCAGATTAAATCACCTGACACGGTGGCTGGACGACGAAGGTATGATGTTTGTTGGAGCGCGAGGTCGGAGAGCCCGTGTTTTCAGGCCCAGAATGAATAATCTAACACGGTGGCTGGACGGTGAATTGTTGATGTTTGTTGGAGCGCGAGGACGGAGAGCCCGTTGTTTTTAGGCCCAGATTAAATCACCTAACACGGTGGCTGGACGACGAAGGTATGATGTTTGTTGGAGCGCGAGGTCGGAGAGCCCGTGTTTCCAGGCCCAGAATGAATAATCTAACACGGTGGCTGGACGGTGAATTGTTGATGTTCGTTGGAGCGCGAGGTCGGAGAGCCCGTGTTTTAACGCCCAGAATAATTCACCTAACACGGTGGCTGGACGGTGAATTGTTGATGTTTGTTGGAGCGCGAGGTCGGAGAGCCCGTGTTTTCAGGCCCAGAATGAATCATCTAACACGGTGGCTGGACGACGAATGTATGATGTTTGTTGGAGCGTGAGGTCGGAGAGCCCGTGTTTTTAAGCACAGAATTAATCACCTAACACGGTGGCTGGACGACGAATGTATGATGTTTGTTGGAGCACGAGGTCGGAGAGCCCGTGTTTTCAGGCCCAGAATGAATCATCTATCACGGTGGCTGGACGGTGAATTGTTGATGTCTGTTGGAGCGCGAGGTCGGAGGGCCCGTGTTATCAGGCCCAGAATAAATCATCTAACACGGTGGCTGGACGACGAATGTATGATTTTTGTTGGAGTGCGAGGTCGGAGAGCCCGTGTTTTCAGGCCCAAAATGAATCATCTAACACGGTGGCTGGACGACGAATGAATGATGTTTGTTGGAGCGCGAGGTCGGAGAGCCCGTGTTATTACGCACAGAATGAATCACCTAACACGGTGGCTGGACGACGAATGTTTGATGTTTGTTGGAGCGCGAGGTCGGAGAGCCCGTGTTTTCAGGCCCAGAATGAATCATCTATCACGGTGGCCGGACGGTGAATTGTTGATGTCTGTTGGAGCGCGAGGTCGGAGGGCCCGTGTTATCAGGCCCAGAATGAATCACCTAACACGGTGGCTGGACGACGAATGTATGATGTTTGTTGGAGCGCGAGGTCAGAGAGCCCGTGTTTTCAGGCCCAGAATAGATCATTTAAAACGGTGGCTGGACGGTGAATTGTTGATGTCTGTTGGAGCGCGAGGTCGGAGGGCCCGTGTTATCAGGCACAGGAAAAATCATCTAACACGGTGGCTGGACGACGAATGTATGATGTTTGTTGGAGCGCGAGATCAGAGAGCCCGTGTTTGCAGGCCCAGAAAAAATCTCCTAACATGGTGGCTGGACGACGAATGTATGATGTTTGTTGGAGCGCGAGGTCAGAGGGCCCGTGTTTTCAGGCCCAGAATAAATCATCTCACACGGTGGCTGGACGGTGAATGTTTGAAGTTTGTTGGAGCGCGAGGTCGGAGAGCCCGTGTTTTTAGGGCCAGAATAAATCATCTAATACGGTGGCTGGACGACGAATGTTTGATGTTAGTTGGAGCGCGAGGTCGGAGAGCCCGTGTCTTTAGGCCCAGAATAAATAATGTAGCACGGCGGCTGGACGGTAGATTGTTGATGTTCGTTGGAGCGCGAGGTCGGAGAGCCCGTGTTTTTAGGCCCAGAATAAATCACCTAAAAAGGTGGCTGGACGTTGAATTGTTGATGTTTGTTGGAGCGCGAGGTCGGAGAGCCCGTGTTTTCAGGCCCAGAATAAATCACCTAACACATTGGCTGGACGACGAATTGTTGATGTCTGTTGGAGCGCGAGGTCGGAGAGCCCGTGTTTTTAGGGCCAGAATGAATCATCTAACACGGTGGCTGGACGGTGAATTATTGATGTCTGTTGGAGCGCGAGGTCGGGGAGCCCGTGTTTTCAGGCCCAGTATGAATCACCCAACACGGTGGCTGGACGGTGAATCATTGATGTCTTTCGGAGCGCGAGGTCGGAAAGCCCGTGTTTATAGGCCCAGAATAAATTACCTAACACGGTGACTGGACGACGAATTGTTGATGTGTGTTGGAGCGCGAGGTCGGAGAGCCCTTGTTTCTAGGCCCAAAATAAATCATCTAACACGGTGGCTGGACGACGAATTATTGTTGTTTGTTGGAGCGCGAGGTCGGAGAGCCCTGTTTTTAGGGCCAGAATAAATCACCTAACACGGTGGCTGGACGACGAATTGTTGATGTCTGTTGGAGCGCGAGGTCGGAGAGCCCGTGTTTTTAGGGCCAGAATGAATCATCTAACACGGTGGCTGGACGACGAATGTATGATGTTTGTTGGAACGCGAGGTCGGAGAGCCCGTGTTTTTAGGCCCAGAATGAATCATCTAACACGGCGGCTGGACGGAAAATTGTTGATGTTTGTTGGACCGCGAGGTCGGAGAGCCCGTGTTTTCAGGCCCAGAATAAATCAGCTAACACGGTGGCTGGACGGTGAATTGTAAATGTTTGTTGAAGCGCGAGGTCGGAGAGCCCGTGTTACCAGGCCCGGAATAAATCATCACGGCGGCTGGATGGTGAATTGTTGATGTTTGTTGGAGCGCAAGATCGGAGAGCCCGTGTTTTCAGGCCCGGAATAAATCATCTAACACGGTGGCTGGACGACAAATGTATGATGTTTGTTGGAGCGCGAGGTTGGAGAGCCCGTGTTTTTAGGCCCAGAATAAATCACCCAACACGGTGGCTGGACGGTGAATTGTTGATGTTTGTTGGAGCGCGAGGTCAGAGAGCCCGTGTTTTTAGGCCCAGAATGAATCACCTAACACGGTGGCTGGACGGTGAATTGATGATGTTTGTTGGAGCGCGAGGTCGGGGAGCCCGTGTTTTTAGGCCCAGAATAAATCACCTAACACGGTGGCTGGACGGTGAATTGTTGATGTTTGTTGGAGCGCGGGGTCGGAGAGTCCGTGTTTTTAGGCCCAGAATAAATCACCTAACACGGTGGCTGGACGGTGAATTGTTGATGTTTGTTGGAGCGCGAGGTCAGAGAGCCCGTGTTTTTAGGGCCAGAATAAATCTTCTAACACGGTGGCTGGACGACGATTCATTGATGTCTGTTGGAGCGCGAGGTCGGAGAGCCCGTGTTTTTAGGCCCAGAATGAATCACCTCACACGGTGGCTAGACGGTGAATTGTTGATGTTTGTTGGAGTGCGAGGTCGGAGAGCCCGTGTTTTTAGGCCCAGAATGAATCACCTAACACGGTGGCTGGACGGTGAATTGTTGATGTTTGTTGGAGCGCGAGATCGGGGAGCCCGTGTTTTCAGGCCCAGAATAAATCATCCAACACGGTGGCTGGACGAGGAATGTATGATGTTTGTTGGAGCGCGAGGTCGGAGAGCCCGTGAATTTAGGCCCAGAATAAATCACCTAACACGGTGGCTGGACGGTGAATTGTTGATGTTTGTTGGAGCGCGAGGTCGGAGAGCCCGTGTTTTTAGGCCCAGAAAAAATCACCTAACACGGTGGCTGGACGGTGAATTGTTGATGTTTGTTGGAGCGCGAGTTCGGAGAGCCCGTGTTTTTAGGCCCAGAATAAATCACCTAACCCGGTGGCTGGACGGTGAATTGTTGATGTTTGTTGGAGCACGAGGTCGGAGAGCCCGTGTTTTCAGGCCCAGAATACATCATCTAACACGGTGACTGGACGACGAATGTATGATGTTTGTTGGAGCGCGAGGTCGGAGAGCCCGTGTTTTTAGGCCCTGAATGAATCACCTAACACGGTGGCTGGACGGTGAATTGTTGATGTTTGTTGGAGCGCGAGGTCGGAGAGCCCGTGTTTTTAGGCCCAGAATAAATCACCTAACACGGTGGCTGGACGACGAATGTATGATGTTTGTTGGAGCGCGAGGTCGGAGAGCCCGTGTTTCCAGGCCCAGAATGAATAATCTAACACGGTGGCTGGACGGTGAATTGTTGATGTTTGTTGGAGCGCGAGGTCGGAGAGCCCGTGTTTTCATGCCTGGTATAAATCATCTAACACGGTGGCTGGACGACGAATGTATGATGTTTGTTAAGGCGCGAGGTCGGAGAGCCCGTGTTTTTAGGCCCAGAATGAATCATCTAACACGGCGGCTGGACGGTGAATTATTGATGTTTGTTGGAGCGCGAGGTCGGAGAGCCCGTGTTTTGAGGCCCAGAATGAATCATCTAACACTGTGGCTGGACGGTGAATTATTGATGTCTGTTGGAGCGCGAGGTCGGAGAGCCCGTGTTCTTAGGCCCAGAATAAATCACCTAACAAGGTGGCTGGACGGTGAATTGTTGATGTTTGTTGGAGCGCGAGGTCGGAGAGCCCGTGTTTTTAGGCCCAGAATAAATCACCTAACAAGGTGGCTGGACGGTGAATTGTTGATGTTTGTTGGAGCGCGAGGTCAGAGAGCCCGTGTTTTCAGGCCTAGAATAAATCACCTAACACGCTGGCTGGACGACGTATTGTTGATGTCTGTTGGAGCGCGAGGTCGGAGAGCCCGTGTTTTTAGGGCCAGAATTAATCATCTAACACGGTGGCTGGACGGTGAATGTTTGATGTTTGTTGGAGCGCGAGGTCGGAGAGCCCGTGTTTTTGGGGCCAGAATGAATCATCTAACACGGTGGCTGGGCGGCTAATTGTTGATGTCTGTTGGAGCGCGAGGTCGGAGAGCCCGTGTTTTTAGGGCCAGAATCAATCATCTAACACGGTGGCTGGACGGTGAATTATTGATGTCTGTTGGAGCGCGAGGTCGGGGAGTCCGTGTTTCAGGCCCAAGATGAATCTCCTAACACGGTGGCTGGACGGTGAATTGTTGTTGTATGTTGGAGCGCGAGGTAGGAGAGCCCGTGTTTTTACGCCCATAATAAATCATCTAACACGGTGGCTGAATGACGAATTATTGATGTTTGTTGGAGCACGAGGTCGGAGGGCCCGTGTTTTCAGGCCCAGAATTATTCATCTAACACGGTGGCTGGACGACGAATGTATGATGTTTGTTGGAGCGCGATGTCGGAGAGCCCGTGTTTTCAGGCCCGGAATAAATCATCTAACACGGCTGCTGGACGGTGAATTGTTGATGTTTGTTGGAGCGCGAGGTCGGAGAGCCCGTGTTTTCAGGCCCGTAATGAATCATCTAACACGGTGGCTGGACGGTGAATTGTTGATGTTTGTTGGAGCGCGAGGTCGGAGAGCCCGTGTTTTCAGGCAAGAAGTAAATCATCTAACACTGTGGCTGGACGACGAAATATTGATGTCTGTTGGAGCGCGAGGTCAGAGAGCCCGTGTTTTCAGGCCCAGAATAAATCATCTAACACGGTGGCTGGACGGTGAATTGTTGATGTCTGTTAAAGCGCGAGGTTCGAGGGCCCGTTTTTTCAGGCCCGGAAAGAATCATCTAACACGGTGGCTGGACGTCGAATGTATGATGTTTGTTGGAGCGCGAGGTCGGAGGGCCCGTGTTTTCAGGCACAGAATGAATCATCTAACACGATGTCTGGACGGTGAATTGTTGATGTTTGTTGTAGCGAGGTCGGAGGGCCCGTGTTTTTGGGCCAAGAATTAATCATCTAACACGGCGGCTGGACGACGAATTATTGATGTTTGTTGGAGCGCGAGGTCGGAGAGCCCGTGTTTTCAGGCCCAGAATGAATCACCGAACATGGTGGCTGGACGACGAATGTATGATGTTTGTTGGAGCGCGAGGTCGGAGGGCCCGTGTTTTTACGCCCAGAATAAATCATCTAACAAGGTGGCTGGACGGTGAATTATTGATGTCTGTTGGAGCGCATGGTCGGAGGGCCCGTGTTATTAGGCCCAGAATAAATAACCCAACACAATGGCTGGAAGACGAATGTATGATGTTTGTTGGAGCTCGAGGTCGGAGAGCCCGTGTTTTTACGCCCAGAATAAATCATCTAACACGGTGGCTGGACGGTGAATTATTAATGTCTGTTGGAGCGCGATGTCGGAGGGCCCGTGTTCTTAGGCCCAGAATAAATCACCTAACACGGTGGCTGGACGACGAATGTATGATGTTTGTTGGAGCGCGAGGTCGGAGAGCCCGTGTTTTCAGGCCCAGAATGAATCATCTAACACGGCGGCTGGACGGTGAATTGTTGATGTTTGTTGGAGCGCGAGGTCGGAGTGCCCTCGTTTTTGGGCCCAGAATAAATCAGTTAACACGGTGGCTGGACGAAGAATGTATGATGTTTGTTGGAGCGCGAGGTCGGAGGGCCTGTGTTTTCAGGCCCAGAATGAATCATCTAACACGGTGTCTGGACGGTGAATTGTTGATGTTTGTTGGAGCGCGAGGTCGGAGGGCCCATGTTTTTAGTCCCAGAATTATTCATCTAACACGGCAGCTGGACGACAAATTATTGATGTTTGTTGGAGCGCGAGGTCGGAGAGCCCGTGTTTTCAGGCCCAGAACAAATCACCTAACATGGTGGCTGTACGACGAATGTATGATGTTTGTTGGAGCGCGATGTCGGAGAGCCCGTGTTTTCAGGCCCAGAATGAATCACCTAACACGGTGGCTGGACGACGAATGTATGATGTTCGTTGGAGCGCGAGTCGGAGAGCCCGTGTTTTTAGGCCCAGAATGATTCATCTAACACTGCGGCTGGACGACGAATGTATGATGTTTGTTGGAGCGCGAGGTCGGGGAGCCCGTGATTTTATGCCCAAAATGAATCATCTCACACGGTGGCTGGACGACGAATGTATGTTGTTTGTTGGAGCGCGAGGTCGAAGGGCCCGTGTTTTTAGGCCCAGAATGAATCACCTAACACGGCGGCTGGATGGTGAATTGTTGATGTCTGTTGGAGCGCGAGGTCGGAGAGCCCTTGTTTTCAGGCCCAGATGAAATCATCTAACACGGTGGCTGGACGACGAATGTATGATGTTTGTTGGAGCGCGAGGTCGGAGGGCCTGTGTTTTCAGGCCCAGAATGAATCATCTAACACGGTGTCTGGACGGTGAATTGTTGATGTTTGTTGGAGCGCGAGGTCGGAGGGCCAATGTTTTTAGTCCCAGAATTATTCATCTAACACGGCAGCTGGACGACGAATTATTGATGTTTGTTGGAGCGCGAGG
The DNA here is from genome assembly GCA_964007535.1 of Brachyptera risi. NCBI lineage: Eukaryota > Metazoa > Arthropoda > Insecta > Plecoptera > Taeniopterygidae > Brachyptera > Brachyptera risi. The sequence goes on from OZ023335.1 coordinate 5,474,339, forward strand.
TCGGAGAGCCCGTGTTTTCAGGCCCAGAACAAATCACCTAACATGGTGGCTGGACGACGAATGTATGATGTTTGTTGGAGCGCGATGTCGGAGAGCCCGTGTTTTCAGGCCCAGAATGAATCACCTAACACGGTGGCTGGACGACGAATGTATGATGTTTGTTGGAGCGCGAGTCGGAGAGCCCGTGTTTTTAGGCCCAGAATGATTCATCTAGCACGGCGGCTGGACGACGAATGTATGATGTTTGTTGGAGCGCGAGGTCGGAGAGGCCGTGTTTTCAGGCCCAGAATGAATCATCTAACACGGCGGCTGGACGGTGAATTGTTGATGTTTGTTGGAGCGCGAGGTCGGAGAGCCCGTGTTTCCAGGCCCGGAATAAATCATCTAACACGATGGCTGGACGACGAATGTCTGATATTTGTTGGAGCGCGAGGTCGGAGAGCCCGTGTTTTCAGGCCCAGAATAAATCATCTAACACGGTGGCTGGACGGTGAATTGTTGATGTCTGTTGGAGCGAGGTTCGAGGGCCCGTGTTTTCAGGCCCAGAATAAATCATCTAACACGGTGGCTGGACGACGAATGTGTGATGTTTGTTGGAGCGCGAGGTCGGAGGGCCTGTGTTATTAGGCCCAGAATAAATCATCTAACACGGTGGCTGGACGACGAATGTGTGATGTTTGTTGGAGCGCGAGGTCGGAGAGCCCGTGTTTTCAGGCCCAGAATAAATCATCTAACACGGTGGCTGGACGACGAATTATTGATGTCTGTTGGAGCGCGGGGTCAGAGAGCCCGTGTTTTCAGGCCCAGAATAAATCATCTAACACAGTGGCTGGACGGTGAATTGTTGATGTCTGTTGAAGCGCGAGGTTCGAGGGCCCGTGTTTTCAGGCCCAGATTAAATCATCTAACACGGTGGCTGGACGACGAATGAATGATGTGTGTTGGAGCGCGAGGTCGGATGGCCCGTGTTTCCAGGCCCAGAATAAATCATCTAACACGGTGGCTGGACGACGAATGTGTGATGTATGTTGGAGCGCGAGGTCGGAGGGCCTGTGTTATAAGGCCCAGAATGAATCACCCAACACGGTGGCTGGACGGTGAATTGTTGATGTTTGTTGGAGCGCGAGGTCGGAGCGCCCGTGTTTTTACGCCCATAATAAATCATCTAACACGGTGGCTGAACGACGAATTATTGATGTCTGTTGGAGCGCGAGGTCGGAGAGCCCGTGTTATTAGGCCCGGAATATATCATCTAACACGGTGGCTGGACGACGAATTGTTGATGTTTGTTGGAGCGTGAGGTCGGAGAGCCCTTGTTTTCAGGCCCAGATGAAATCATCCAACACGGTGGCTGGACGACGAATGTATGATGTTTGTTGGACCGCGAGGTCGGAGGGCCCGTGTTTTCAGGCCCAGAATGAATCATCTAACACGGTGTCTGTACGGTGAATTGTTGATGTTTGTTGGAGCGCGAGGTCGGAGGGCTCGTGTTTTTAGGCCCAGAATTAATCATCTAACACGGCGGCTGGACGACGAATTATTGATGTTTGTTGGAGCGCGAGGTCGGAGAGCCCGTGTTTTTAGGCTCAGAATAAATCACCTAACATGGTGGCTGGATGACGAATGTATGATGTTTGTAGGAGCGCGAGGTCGGAGAGCCCGTGTTTTTACGCCCAGAATAAATCATCTAACACGGTGGCTGGACGGTGAATTATTGATGTCTGTTGGAGCGCGAGGTCGGAGGGCCCGTGTTTCTAGGCCCAGAATAAATCACCTAACACGGTGGCTGGACGACAAATTATTGAAGTTTGTTGGAGCGCGAGGTCGGAGAGCCCGTGTTTTCAGGCCCAGAATAAATCATCTAACACGGCGGCTGGACGGTGAATTGTTGATGTTTGTTGGAGCGCGAGGTCGGAGAGCCCGTGATTTTAGGCCCAGAATGAATCATCTAACACGGTGGCCGGACGACGAATGTATGTTGTTTGTTGGAGCGCGAGGTCGGAGAGCCCGTGTTTTTAGGTCCAGAATGAATCACCTAACACGGTGGCTGGACGACGAATGTATGATGTTTGTTGGAGCGCGAGATCGGAGAGCCCGTGTTTTTAGGCCCAGGATAAATCATCTAACACGGCGGCTGGACGGTGAAATGTTGATGTTTGTTGGTGCGCGAGGTCGGAGAGCCCGTCTTTTCAGGCCCGGAATGAAACATCTAACACGGTGGCTGTACGACGAATGTATGATGTTTGTTGGAGCGCGAGGTCGGAGAGCCCGTGTTTTTAGGGCCAGAATAAATCATCTAACACGGCGGCTGGGAGACGAATGTGTAATGTTTGTTGGAGCGCTAGGTCGGAGAGCCCGTGTTTTTAGGCCCAGAATGAATTATCTAACACGGCGGCTGGACGGTGAATTGTTGATGTTTGTTGGAGCGCGAGGTCGGAGAGCCCGTGTTTTCAGGCCCGGAATAAATCATCTAACACGGTGGCTGGACGGTGAATTATTGATGTCTGTTGGAGTGCGAGGTCGGAGAGCCCGTGTTATCAGGCCCAGAATAAATCACCTAACACGGTGGCTGGACGACGAATGTATGATGTTTGTTGGAGCGCAAGGTCGGAGAGCCCGTGTTTTCAGGCCTGGAATAAATCATCTAAAACGGTGGCTGAACGGTGAATTATTGATGTCTGTTGGAGCGCGAGGTCTGAGGGTCCGTGTTATTAGGCCCAGAATGAATCACCCAACACGGTGGCTGGATGACGGATGTATGATGTTTGTTGGAGCGCGAGGACGGAGAGCCCGTGTTTTTAGGCCCATAATGAATCACCCAACACGGTGGCTGGACGACGAATGTGTGATGTTTGTTGGAGCGCGAGGTCGGAGGGCCCGTGTTTTTAGGCTCAGAATGAATCACCCAACACGGTGGCTGGACGACGATTGTATGATGTTTGTTGGAGCGCGAGGTCGGAGAGCCCGTGTTTTTTCTTCCAGAATGAATTATCTAACACGGCGGCTGGACGGTAAATTGTTGATGTTTGTTGGAGCGCGAGGTCGGAGAGCCCATGTTTTCAGGCCCGGAATAATTCATCTAACATGGTGGCTGGACGACGAATGTATGATGTTTGTTGGAGCGCGAGGTCGGAGAGCCCGTGTTCTTAGACCCAGAATGAATCACACAACACGGTGGCTGGACAACGAATGTATGATGTTTGTTGGAGCGCGAGGTTTGAGAGCCCGTGTTTTAAGGCCCAGAATAAATCATCTAACACGGTGGCTGGACGGGGAATTGTTGATGTTTGTTGGAGCGAGGTCGGAGAGCCCGTGTTTTTGGGCCCAGAATGAATCACCTAACACGGTGGCTGGACGACGAATTGTTGATGTCTGTTGGAGCGCGAGGTCGAGGAGCCCGTGTTTTTAGGTCCAGAATAAATCATCTAACACCAAGTGGCTGGACGGTGAATGTTTGATGTTTGTTGGAGCGCGAGGTCGGAGAGCCCGTGTTTTTAGGGCCAGAATGAATCATCTAACACGTTGGCTGGACGGTGAATTATTGATGTCCGTTGGAGCGCGAGGTCGGGGAGCCCGTGTTTTCAGGCCCAGTATGAATCACCTAACACGGTGGCTGGACGGTGAATTATTGATGTCTTTCGGAGCGCGAGGTCGGATAGCCCGTGTTTTTAGGCCCAGAATAAATTACCTAACACGGTGTCTGGACGACGAATTGTTGATGTGTGTTGGAGCGCGAGGTCGGAGAGCCCGTGTTTTTAGGCCCAGAATAAATCATCTAACACAGTGACTGGACGACGACTTATTGATGTCTGTTGTAGCGCGAGGTCGGAGAGCCCTTGTTTTTAGGCCCAGAATGATTCACCTAACACGGTGGCTGGACGACGAATTATTGATGTTTGTTGGAGCGCGAGGTCGGAGAGCCCTGTTTTTAGGGCCAGAATAAATCACCTAACACTGTGGCTGGACGACGAATTGTTGATGTATGTTGGAGCGTGAGGTCGGAGAGCCCGTGATTTCAGGGCCAGATTGAATCATCTAACACGGTGGCTGGACGACGAATGTATGATGTTTGTTGGAGCGCGAGGTCGGAGAGCCCGTGTTTTTAGGCCCAGAATGAATCATCTAACACGGCGGCTGGACGGTAAATTGTTGATGTTTGTTGGAGCGCGAGGTCGGAGAGCCTGTGTTTTCAGGCCCGGAATAAATCATCTAACACGGTGGCTGGACGACGAATGTATGATGTTTGTTGAAGCGCGAAGTCGGAGAGCCCGTGTTTGTAGGCCCAGAATAAATCACCTAACACGGTGGCTGGACGACGAATGTAGGATGTTTGTTGGAGCGCGAGGTCGGAGAGCCCGTGTTTTCAGGCCCAGTATGAATCACCTAACACGGTGGCTGGATGGTGAATCATCGATGTCTTCCGGAGCGCGAGGTCGGAAAGCCGGTGTTTTTAGGCCCAGAATAAATTACCTAACACGGTGTCTGGACGACGAATTGTTGATGTGTGTTGGAGCGCGTGGTCGGAGAGCCCTTGTTTCTAGGCCCAGAATAAATCATCTAACACGGTGACTGGACGACGAATTATTGATGTCTGTTGGAGCGCAAGGTCGGAGAGCCCTTGTTTTTGGGCCCAGAATGATTCACCTAACACGGTGGCTGGACGACGAATTATTGATGTTTGTTGGAGCGCGGGGTCGGAGAGCCCTGTTTTTAGGGCCAGAATAAATCACCTAACACGGTGGCTGGACGAAGAATTTTTGATGTCTGTTGGAGCGCGAGGTCGGAGAGCCCTTGTTTTTGGGCTCAGAATAAATCATCTAACACGGTGGCTGGACGACGAATTATTGATGTCTGTTGGAGCGCGAGGTCGGAGAGCCCTTGTTATTAGGCCCGGAATAAATCACCCAACACGGTGGCTGGACGGTGAATTGTTGATGTCTGTTGGAGCGCGAGGTCAGAGAGCCCCGTGTTATAAGGCCCAGAATAAATCACCTAACACGGTGGCTGGACAACGAATTATTGATGTCTGTTGGAGCGCGAGGTCGCAGAGCCCGTGTTATTAGGCCCAGAATGAATCACCTAACACGGTGGCTGGACAACGAATTATTGATGTCGATAGGAGCGCGAGGTCGGAGAGCCCTTGTTAATAGGCCCAGAATGAATTACCTAACACGGTGGCTGGACGGTGAATTGTTGATGTTTGTTGGAGCGCGAGGTCGGAGAGTCCGTGTTTTCAGGCCCAGAATAAATCATCTAACACTGTGGCTGGACGACGAATCATTGATGTCTGTTGGAGCGCGAGGTCAGAGAGCCCGTGTTTTCAGGCCCAGAATAAATTTCCCAACACGGTGGCTGGACGGTGAATTGTTGATGTCTGTTGGAGCGCGAGGTTCGAGGGCCCGTGTCTTCAGGCCCAGAATAAATCATCTAACACGGTGGCTGGACGACGAATGAGTGATGTTTGTTGAAGCGCGAGGTCGGAGAGCCCGTGTTATTAGGCCCAGAATAAATCACCTAACACGGTGGCTGGACGACGAATGTGTGATGTTTGTAGGAGCGCGAGGTCGGAGGGCCCGTGTTATTAGGCCCAGAATGAATCACCTCACACTGTGGCTGGACGGTGAATTGTTGATGTTTGTTGGAGCGCGAGGTCGGAGAGCCCGTGTTTTCACGCCCATAATAAATCATCCAACACGGTGGCTGAACGACGAATTATTGTTGTCTGTTGGAGCGCGAGGTCGAAGTGCCCGTGTTATTAGGCCCGGGATATATCATCTAACACGGTGGCTGGACGACGAATTGTTGATGTTTGTTGAAGCGCGAGGTCGGAGAGCCCGTTTTTTCAGGCCCAGATGAAATCATCTAACACGGTGGCTGGACGACGAATGTATGATGTTTGTTGGAGCGCGAGGTCGGAGAGCCCGTGTTTTTAGGCCCAGAATCAATCACCTAACACTGTGGCTGGACGACGAATGTATGATGTTTGTTGGAGCGCGAGGTCGGGGAGCCCGTGTTTTCAGGCCCACAATAAATCACCTAACACGGTGGCTGGACGACGAATGTATGATGTTTGTTGGAGCGCGAGGTCGGAGAGTCCGTGTTTTTAGGCCCAGAATGAATCATCTAAAGAGGTGTCTGGACGGTGAATTATTGATGTTTGTTGGAGCGCGAGGTCGGAGGGCCCGTGTTTCTAGGCCCAGAATTAATTATCTAACACGGCGGCTGGACGACGAATGTATGATGTTTGTTGGAGTGCGAGGTCGGAGAGCCCGTGTTTTCAGGCCCAGAATAAATCACCTAACATGGTGGCTGGACGACGAATGTATGATGTTTGTTGGAGCGCTAGGTCGGAGAGCCCGTGTTTTAACGCCCAGAAGAAATCATCTAACACGGTGGCTGGATGGTGAATTTTTGATGTCTGTTGGAGCGCGAGGTCGGAGGGCCCGTGTTATTAGGCCGAGAATAAATCACCTAAACGGTGGATGGACGACGAATGTATGATGTTTGTTGGAGCGCGAGGTCGGAGAGCCCGTGTTTTCAGGCCCAGAATAAATCATCTAACACGGCGGCTGGACGGTGAATTGTTGATGTTTGTTGGAGCGCGAGGTCGGAGAGCCCGTGGTTTAAGGCCCAGAATGAATCATCTGACACGGTGGCTGGACAACGAATGTATGATGTTTGTTGGAGCGCGAGGTCGGAGAGCCCGTGTTTTCAGGCCCAGAATGAATCATCTAACACGGTGGCTGGTCGGTGAATGTGTGATGTTTGTTGGAGCACGAGGTCGGAGAGCCCGTGTTTTTAGGCCCAGAATAAATCATCTATCACGGCGGCTGGACGACGAATGTATGATGTTTGTTGGAGCGCGAGGTCGGAGAGCCCGTGTTTCAGGGCCCAGAATAAATCATCTAACACGGCGGCTGAACGGTGAATTGTTGATGTTTGTTGGAGCGCGAGGTCGGAGAGCCCGTGTTTTCAGGCCCGGAATAAATCATCTAACACGGCGGCTGGACGACGAATGTATGATGTTTGTTGAAGCGCGAGGTCGGAGAGCCCGTGTTTTTAGGCCCAGAATGAATCATCTAACACGGCGGCTGGACGGTGAATTGTTAATGTTTGTTGGAGCGCGAGGTCGAAGAGCCCGTGTTTTCAGGCCCGGAATGAATCATCTAACACGGTGTCTGGACGGTGAATTATTGATGTCTGTTGGAGCGAGAGGTCGGAGAGCCCGTGTTATTAGGCCCAGGATAAATCACCTAACACGGTGGCTGGACGACGAATGTATGATGTTTGTTGGAGCCCGAGGTCGGAGAGCCCGTGTTTTCAGGCCCGGAATAAATCATCTAACACGGTGGCTGGACGGTGAATTATTGATGTCTGTTGGAGCGCGAGGTCGGAGGACCCGTGTTATGAGCCCAGAATAAACACCTTACACGGTGGCTGGACGACGAATGTATGATGTTTGTTGGAGCGCGAGGTCGGGGAGCCCATGTTTTTAGGCCCAGAATGAATCACCTAACACGGTGGCTGGACGATGAATGTATGATGTTCGTTGGAGCGCGAGGTCGGAGAGCCCGTGTTTTTTGGCTCAGAATAAATCACCTAACACGGTGGCTGGACGACGAATGTATGATGTTTGTTGGAGCGCGAGGTCAGAGAGCCCGTGTTTTTAGGCCCAGAATGAATCATCTAACACGGCGGCTGGACGGTGAATTGTTGATGTTTGTTGGAGCGCGAGGTCGGAGAGCCCGTGTTTTCAGGCCCGGAATAAATCATCTAACACGGTGGCTGGACGACGAATGTATGATATTTGTTGGAGCGCGAGGTCGGAGAGCCCGTGTTTTTAGGCCCAGAATGAATCACCCAACACGGTGGCTGAACGACGGATGTATGATGTTTGTTGGAGCGCGGGGTCGGAGAGCCCGTGTTTTCAGGCCCGGAATAAATCATCTAACACGGTGGCTGGACGACGAATGAATGATGTTTGTTGGAGCGCGAGGTCGGAGGGCCCGTGTTTTTAGGCCCAGAATGAATCACCTAACACGGTGGCTGGACGACGAATGTATGATGTTTGTTGGAGCGCGAGGTCGGAGAGCCCGTGTTTTCAGGCCCGGAATAAATCATCTAACACGGTGGCTGGACGACGAATGTATGATGTTTGTTGGAGCGCGAGGTCGGGGAGCCCGTGTTTTCAGGCCCAGGATAAATCATCCAACACGGCGGTTTGACGGTGAATTGTTGATGTTTGTTGGAGCGCGAGGTCGGAGAGCCCGTGTTTTTAGACCCAGAATAAATCATCTAACACGGTGGCTGGACGGTGAATGTTTGATATTTGTTGGAGCGCGAGGTCAGAGAGCCCGTGTTTTTAGGGCCAGAATAAATCATCTAACACGGTGGCTGGACGGTGAATTATTGATGTCTGTTGGAGCGCGAGGTCGGAGAGCCCGTGTTTTTAGGCCCAGAATAAAAAACCTAACACGGTGGCTGGACGATGAATTGTTGATGTTTGTTGGAGCGCGAGGTCGGAGAGCCCGTGTTTTAAGGCCCAGAATAAATCACCTAACAAGGTGGCTGAACGGTGAATTGTTGATGTTTGTTGAAGCGCGAGGTCGGAGAGCCCGTGTTTTCAGGCCCAGAATGAATCACCTAACACGGTGGCTGGACGACGAATTGTTGATGTCTGTAGGAGCGCGAGGTCGAAGAGCCCGTGTTTTAGGGCCAGAATGAATCATCTAACACGGTGGCTGGACGGTGAATGTTTGATGTTTGTTGGAGCGCGAGGTCGGAGAGCCCTTGTTTTTAGGCCCAGTTTGAATCACCCAACACGGTGGCTGGACGGTGAATTATTGATGTCTTTTGGAGCGCGAGGTCGGAGAGCCCGTGTTTTCAGGGCCAGAATAAATCATCTGACACGTTGGCTGGACGGTGAATTATTGATGTCTTTTGGAGCGCGAGGTCGGAGAGCCCGTGTTTTCAGGGCCAGAATAAATCATCTGACACGTTGGCTGGACGGTGAATTATTGATGTCTTTTGGAGCGCGAGGTCGGAGAGCCCGTGTTTTCATGGCCAGAATAAATCATCTGACACGTTGGCTGGACGGTGAATTATTGATGTCTTTTGGAGCGCGAGGTCGGAGACCCCGTGTTTTTAGGCCCAGTATGAATCACCCAACACGGTGGCTGGACGGTGAATTATTGATGTCTTTCGGAGCGCGAGGTCGGAGAGCCCGTGTTTTCAGGCCGAGAATAAATCACCTAACACGGTGGCTGGACGACGAATTATTGATGTTTGTTGGAGCGCGAGGTCGGAGAGCCCTTGTTTTCAGGCCCAGAATGAATCATCTAACACGGTGGCTGGACGGTGAAGTGTTGATGTTTGTTGGAGCGCGATATCGGAGAGCCCATATTTTTAAGCCCTGAACAAATCACCTAACACGGTGGCTGGACGACGAATTATTGATGTTTGTTGGAGCGCGAGGTCGGGAAGCCCGTGTTTTAACGCCCAGAATGGATCACCTAACACGGTGGCTGGACGGTGAATTGTTGATGTCTGTTGGAGCGCGAGGTCGGAGAGCCCGTGTTTTCAGGCCGAGAATAAATCACCTAACACGGTGGCTGGACGACGAATTATTGATGTCTGTTGGAACGCGAGGTCGGAGAGCCCTTGTTTTCAGGCCCAGAATAAATCATCTAACACGGTGACTGGACGACGAATGTATGATGTATGTTGGAGTGCGAGGTCGGAGAGCCGGTGTTTTGACGCCCAGAATAAATCACCTAACACGGTGGCTGGACGACGAATTATTGATGTTTGTTGGAGCGCGAGGTCAGAGAGCCCGTGTTTTCAGGCCCAGAATGAATCACCTAACACGGTGGCTGGACGGTGAATTGTTGATGTCTTTTGGAGTGCGAGGTCGGAGAGCCCTTGTTTTTAGGCCCAGAATGAATCACCTAACACGGTGGCTGGACGACAAATTATTGATGTCTGTTGGAGCGCGAGGTCGGAGAGCCCGTGTTTTTAGGCCCAGAATAAATCCTCCAACACGGTGGCTGGACGGTGAAGTGTTAATGTTCGTTGGAGCGCGAGGTCGGAGAGCCCGTGTTTTTAGGCCCAGAATAAATCACCTAACACGGTGAATTGACGACGAATTATTGATGTTTGTTGGAGCGCGAGGTCGGAGAGCCCGTGTTTTTAGGCCCAGAATAAATCATCCAACACGGTGGCTGGACGACAAATTATTGATTTTTGTTGGAGCGCGAGGTCAGAGAGCCCGTGTTTTTAGGCTCAGAATGAATCATCTAACACGGTGGCTGGACGACGAATTATTGATGTTTGTTGGAGCGCGAGGTCGGAGAGCCCGTGTTTTCAGGCCCAGAATATATCATCTAACACGGTGGCTGGACGGTGAATTGTTGATGTTTGTTGGAGCGCGAGGTCAGAGAGCCCGTGTTTTTTGGCCCAGAATGAATCATCTAACACGGTGGCTGGACGACGAATTGTTGATGTTTGTTGGAGCGCGAGGTCGGAGGGCCCGTGTTATTTGGCCCAGACTGAATCACCTAACACGGTGGCTGGACGACGAATTATTGATGTTTGTTGGAGCGCGAGGTCGGAGAGCCCGTGTTATTAGGCCCAGAATGAATCACCTAACACGGTGGCTGGACGACGAATTATTGATGTCTGTTGGAGCGCGAGGTCGGAGAGCCCTTGTTTTTAGGCCCAGAATATATCATCTAACACGGTGGCTGGACGACGAATTATTGATGTTTGTTGTAGCGCGAGGTCGGATAGCCCTTGTTTTTAGGCCCAGAATATATCATCTAACACGGTGGCTGGACGACGAATGTATGATGTTTGTTGGAGCGTGAGGTCAGAGAGCCCGTGTTTTTGGGCCCACAATAAATCACCTAACACGGTGGCTGGACGACGAATCATTGATGTTTGTTGGAGCGCGAGGTCGGAGAGCCCTTTTTTTAGGCCCAGAATATATCATCTAACACGGTGGCTGGACGACGAATGTATGATGTTTGTTGGAGCGTGAGGTCAGAGAGCTCGTGTTTTTAGGCCCAGAATAAATCATCTAACACGGTTGCTGGACGACGAATTATTGATGTCTGTTGGAGCGCGAGGTCGAAGAGCCCGTGTTATTAGGCCCAGAATAAATCAATCAACACGGTGGCTGGACGGTGAATTGTTGATGTTTGTTGGAGCGCGAGGTCGGAGAGCCCGTGTTTTTAGGCCCAGAATGAATAACCCAACACGGTGGCTGGACGGTGAATTGTTGATGTTTGTTGAAGCGCGAGGTCGGAGAGCCCGTGTTTTTAGGCCCAGAATTAATCAACTAACACGGTGGCTGGACGGTGAATTGTTGATGTTTGTTGGAGCGCGAGGTCGGAGAGCCCGTGATATTAGGCCCAGAATTAATCACCTAACACGGTGGCTGGACGAAGAATTACTGATGTTTGTTGGAGCGCGAGGTCGGAGAGCCCGTGTTTTTAGGCCCAGAATATATCACCTAACACGGTGGCTGGACGACGAATTATTGATGTCTGTTGGAGCGCGAGGTCGGAGAGCCCGTGTTATTAGGCCCAGAATAAATCACCTGACACGGTGGCTGGACGACGAATTACTGATGTTCGTTGGAGCGCGAGGTCGGAGAGCCCGTGTTCTTAGACCCAGAATGAATCACCTAACACTGTGGCTGGAAGACGAATTGTTGATGTCTGTTGGAGCGCGAGGTCTGAGAGCCCTTTTTTCTAGGCCAAGAATAAATCACCCAACACGGTGGCTTGACGTCGAATTATTGATGTCTATCGGAGCGCGAGGTCGGAGAGCCCGTGTTATTAGGCCCAGAATGAATCATCTAACACATTGGCTTGACGACGAATAATTGATGTCTGTTGGAGCGCGAGGTCGGAAAGCCCGTGTTTTTAGGCCCAGAATAAATCACCAAACACGGTGACTGGACGACGAATTACTGATGTTTGTTGGAGCGCGAGGTCGGAGAGCCCGTGTTCTCGGACCCAGAATGGATCACACAACACGGTGGCTGGACGACGAATTGTTGATGTCTGTTGTAGAGCGAGGTCAAGGGCCCGTGTTCTTAGACCCAGAATGAATCACCTAACACGGTGACTGGACGACGTATTGTTGATGTCTGTTGGAGCGCGAGGTCGGAGAGCCCGTGTTATTAGGCCCAGAATGAATCATCTAACACATTGGCTGGACGACAAATTATTGATGTCTGTTGGAGCGCGAGGTCGGAGAGCCTGTGTTTCCAGGCCCAGAATAAATCATCTAACACATTGGCTGGACGACGAATTATTTTAATGATGTTTGTTGGAGCGCGAGGTCGGAGAGCCCTTGTTTTTAGGCCCAGAATAAATCACCTAACACGCTGGCTGGACGACGAATTATTGCTGTCTGTTGGAGCGCGAGGTCGGAGAGCCCGTGTTATTAGGCCCAGAATAAATCACCTAACACGGTGACTGGACGACGAATCATTGATTTCCGTTGCAGCGCGAGGTCGGAGAGCCCTTGTTTTTAGGCCCAGAATATATCATTCAACACGGTGGCTGGACGGTAAATTATTGATGTGTGTTGGAGCGCGAGGTCGGAGAGCCCTCGTTTTTTGGCACAGAATAAATCGTCTAACACGGTGGCTGGACGAAGAATTATTGATGTCTTTTGGAGCGCGAGGTCGGAGAGCCCTTGTTATTAGGCCCGGAATGAATCACCTAACACGGTGGCTGGACGGTGAATCATTGATGTCTGTTGGAGCGCGAGGTCGGAGAGCCCTTGTTTTTAGGCCCAGAATAAATCATCTAACACGGTGGCTGGACGGTGAATTGTTGATGTCTTTTGGAGCGCGAGGTCAGAGAGCCCCGTGTTATTAGGCCCAGAATAAAGCACCTAACACGATGGCTGGACGACGATTCATTGATGTCTGTTGGAGCGCGAGGTCAGAGAGCCCTTGTTATTAGGCCCAGAATGAATCACCTAACACGGTGGCTGGACGGTGAATTGTTGATGTTTGTTGGAGCGCGAGGTCGGAGAGCCCTTGTTTTTAGGCCCAGAATGAATCACCTAACACGGTGGCTGGACGACGAATTATTGATGTCTGTTGGAGCGCGAGGTCAGGGAGCCCTTGTTATTAGGCCCAGAATTAATCACCTATCACGGTGGCTGGACGGTGAATTGTTGATGTCTGTTGGAGCGCGAGGTCGGAGAGCCCTTGTTTTTGGGCCCAGAATAAATCACCTAACACGGTGGCTGGACGACGAATTATTGATGTTTGTTGGAGCGCGAGGTCGGAGAGCCCTTGTTTTTAGGCCCAGAATAAATCATCTGACACAGTGGCTGGACGGTGAATTGTTGATGTCTTTTGGAGCGCGAGGTCGAAGAGCCCTTGTTTTTAGGCCCAGAATAAATCACCTAACACGGTGGCTGGACGACGAATTATTGATGTCTGTTGGAGCGCGAGGTCGGAGAGCCCGTGTTTTTAGGCCCAGAATAAATCCTCCAACACGGTGGCTGGATGGTGAAGTGTTAATTTTCGTTGGAGCGCGAGGTCGGAGAGCCCGTGTTTTTAGGCCCAGAATAAATCACCTAACACGGTGGCTGGACGACGAATTATTGATGTTTGTTGGAGCGCGAGGTCGGAGAGCCCGTGTTTTTGGGCCCAGAATAAATCATCTAACACGGTGGCTGGACGACAAATTATTGATGTTTGTTGGAGCGCGAGGTCGGAGAGCCCTTGTTTTTAGGCCCAGAATAAATCACCTAACACGGTGGCTGGACGGTGAAGTGTTGATGTTCGTTGGAGCGCGAGGTCGGAGAGCCCGTGTTTTTAGGCCCAGAATGAATCATCTAACACGGTGGCTGACGACGAATTATTGATGTTTGTTGGAGCGCGAGGTCGGAGAGCCCGTGTTTTCAGGCCCAGAATATATCATCTAACACGGTGGCTGGACGGTGAATTGTTGATGTTTGTTGGAGCGCGAGGTCAGAGAGCCCGTGTTTTTAGGCCCAGAATGAATCATCTAACACGGTGGCTGGACGACGAATTGTTGATGTTTGTTGGAGCGCGAGGTCGGAGGGCCAGTGTAATAATCCCAGAATGAATCACCTCACACGGTGGCTGGACGGTGAATTGTTGATGTTTGTTGGAGCGCGAGGTCAGAGAGCCCGTGTTTTTAGGCCCAGAATGGATCACCTAACACGGTGGCTGGACGACGAATTATTGATGTCTGTTGGAGCGTGAGGTCGGAGAGCCCTTGTTTTCAGGCCCAGAATATATCATATTACACGGTGGCTGGACGACGAATTATTGATGTCTGTTGGAGCGCGAGGTCGGAGTGCCCGTGTTTCTAGGCCCAGAATGAATCACCTAACACGGTGGCTGGACGGTGAATTGTTGATGTTCGTTGGAGCGCGAGGTCGGAGAGCCCTTGTTTTTAGGCCCAGAATATATCATCTAACACGGTGGCTGGACGACGAATTATTGATGTTGTTGTAGCGCGAGGACGGAGAGCCCGTGTTATTAGGCCCAGAATGAATCACCTAACACGGTGGCTGGACGACGAATTATTGATGTCTGTTGGAGCGCGAGGTCGGAGAGCCCTTGTTTTCAGGCCCGGAATATATCATCTAACACGGTGGCTGGACGACGAATTATTGATGTTTGTTGTAGCGCGAGGTCGGAGAGCCCTTGTTTTTGGGCCCAGAATAAATCATCTAATACGGTGGCTGGACGGTGAATTATTGATGTCTGTTGGAGCGCGAGGTCGGAGAGCCCGTGTTTTTAGGCCCGGAATATATCATCTAACACGGTGGCTGGACGACGAATTATTGATGTTTGTTGGAGCACGAGGTCGGAGAGCCCGTGTTATTAGGCCCAGAATAAATCACCTAACACGGTGGCTGGACGACGAATCATTGATGTTTGTTGGAACGCGAGGTCGGAGAGCCCCTTTTTTAGGCCCAGAATATATCATCTAACACGGTGGCTGGACGACGAATGTATGATGTTTGTTGGAGCGTGAGGTCAGAGAGCCCGTGTTTTTAGGCCCAGAATAAATCACCTAACACGGTGGCTGGACGACGAATCATTGATGTTTGTTGGAGCGCGAGGTCGGAGAGCCCTTTTTTTAGGCCCAGAATATATCATCTAACACGGTGGCTGGACGACGAATGTATGATGTTTGTTGGAGCGTGAGGTCAGAGAGCCCGTGTTTTTAGACCCAGAATAAATCATCTAACACGGTTGCTGGACGACGAATTATTGATGTCTGTTGGAGCGCGAGGTCGGAGAGCCCGTGTTATTAGGCCCAGAATAAATCACCCAACACGGTGGCTGGACGGTGAATTGTTGATGTTTGTTGGAGCGCGAGGTCGGAGAGCCCGTGTTTTTAGGCCCAGAATGAATCACCCAACACGGTGGCTGGACGGTGAATTGTTGATGTTTGTTGGAGCGCGAGGTCGGAGAGCCCGTGATATTAGGCCCAGAAAAAATCACCTAACACGGTGGCTGGACGACGAATTACTGATGTTTGTTGGAGCGCGAGGTCGGAGAGCCCTTTTTTTAGGCCCAGAATATATCATCTAACACGGTGGCTGGACGACGAATGTATGATGTTTGTTGGAGCGTGAGGTCAGAGAGCCCGTGTTTTTAGACCCAGAATAAATCATCTAACACGGTTGCTGGACGACGAATTATTGATGTCTGTTGGAGCGCGAGGTCGGAGAGCCCTTGTTTTTAGGCCCAGAATAAATCATCTAACACGGTGGCTGGACGGTGAATTGTTGATGTCATTTGGAGCGCGAGGTCAGAGAGCCCCGTGTTATTAGGCCCAGAATAAAGCACCTAACACGATGGCTGGACGACGATTCATTGATGTCTGTTGGAGCGCGAGGTCAGAGAGCCCTTGTTATTAGGCCCAGAATGGATCACCTAACACGGTGGCTGGACGGTGAATTGTTGATGTTAGTTGGAGCGCGAGGTCGGAGAGCCCTTGTTTTTAGGCCCAGAATAAATCACCTAACACGGTGGCTGGACGACGAATTATTGATGTCTGTTGGAGCGCGAGGTCAGAGAGCCCTTGTTATTAGGCCCAGAATAAATCACCTATCACGGTGGCTGGACGGTGAATTGTTGATGTCTGTTGGAGCGCGAGGTCGGAGAGCCCTTGTTTTTAGGCCCAGAATACATCACCTAACACGGTGGCCGGACGACGAATTATTGATGTTTGTTGGAGCGCGAGGTCGGAGAGCCCTTGTTTTCAGGCCCAGAATGAATCATCTAACACGAAGGCTGGACGGTGAATTGTTGATGTTGGTTGGAGCGCGAGGTCAGAGAGCCCGTGTTTTTAGGCCAGGAATGAATCATCTAACACGGTGGCTGAGCGACGAATTATTGATGTTTTTTGGAGCGCGTGGTCGGAGAGCACTTTTTTTTAGGCCCAGAATAAAACATCTAACACGGTGGCTGGACGGTGAATTGTTGATGTTTGTTGGAGCGCGAGGTCGGAGAGCCCTTGTTTTTAGGCCCAGAATAAATCATCTAACACGGTGGCTGAGCGACGAATTATTGATGTTTTTTGGAGCGCGTGGTCGGAGAGCCCTTTTTTTTAGGCCCAGAATAAATCATCTAACACGGTGGCTGGACGGTGAATTGTTGATGTTTGTTGGAGCGCGAGGTCGGAGAGCCCTTCTTTTTGGGCCCAGAATAAATCATCTAACAAGGTGGCTGGACGACGAATGTATGATGTTTGTTGGAGCGCGAGGTCGCAGAGCCCGTGTTCTTAGACCCAGAATAAATCACCCAACACGGTGGCTGGACGACGAATTATTGATGTTTGTTGGAGCGCGAGGTCGGAGAGCCCTTGTTTTTGCGCCCAGAATAAATCACCTCACACGGTGGCTGGACGACAAATAATTGAAGTTTGTTGGAGCGCGAGGTCAGAGAGCCCGTGTATTAGGGCCCAGAATAAATCACCTAACTGGTGGCTGGACGACGAATTATTGATGTTTGTTGGAGCGTGAGGTCAGAGAGCCCGTGTCTTCAGGCCCAGAAGAAATCATCTAACACGGTGGCTGGACGACGAATTTTTGATGTTTGTTGGAGCGCGAGGTCGGAGGGCCCGTGTTATTAGGCCCAGAATGAATCACCTAACACGGTGGCTGGACGACGAATTATTGTTGTCTGTTGAAGCGCGAGGTCGGAGAGCCCTTGTTTTTAGGCCCAGAATATATCATCTAACACGGTGGCTGGACGACGAATTATTGATGTTTGTTGGAGCGCGAGGTCGGAGAGCCCTTGTTTTTGGGCCCAGAATAAATCATCTAACACAGTGGCTGGACGGTGAATTATTGATGTCTGTTGGAGCGCGTGGTCGGAGAGCCCGTGTTTTTGGGCCCAGAATATATCATCTAACACGGTGGCTGGTCGACGAATTATTGATGTCTGTTGGAGCGCGAGGTCGGAGAGCCCGTGTTATTAGGCCCAGAATAAATAACCTAACACGGTGGCTGGACGACGAATCATTGATGTTTGTTGGAGCGCGAGGTCGGAGAGCCCTTTTTTTAGGCCCAGAATATATCATCTAACACGGTGGCTGGACGACGAATGTATGATGTCTGTTGGAGCGCGAGGTCAGAGAGCCCGTGTTTTTAGGCCCAGAATGAATCACCTAACATGGTGGCTGGACGACGAATTATTGATGTTCGTTGGAGCGCAAGGTCAGAGAGCCCGTGTTTTTAGGCCCAGAATGAATCATCTAACACTGTGGCTGGACGACAAATTATTGATGTCTGTTGGAGCGCGACGTCGGAGAGCCCGTGTTTTTAGGCCCAGAATATATCATCTAACAGGGTGGCTGGACGACGAACTATTGATGTCTGTTGGAGCGCGAGGTCGGAGAGCCCGTGTTCTTAGACCCAGAATGAATCCTCTTACACGGTGGCTGGACGACGAATTGTTGATGTCTGTTGGAGCGCGAGGTCGTAGTGCTCTTGTTTCTAGGCCAAGAATAAATCACCTAACACGGTGGCTGGACGACGAATTATTGATGTCTGTTGGAGCGCGAGGTCGGAGATCCCGTGTTCATAGGCCCAGATTGAATCACCTAACACGGTGGCTGGACGGTGAATTGTTGATGTTTGTTGGAGCGCGAGGTCGGAGAGCTCGTGTTATTAGGCCCAGAATGAATTACTCAACACGGTGGCTGGACGGTGAGTTGTTGATGTTTGTTGAAGCGCGAGGTCGGAGAGCCCGTGTTTTTAGGCCCAGAATAAATCACCTAACACGGTGGCTGGACGGTGAATTGTTGATGTTTGTTGGAGTGCGAGGTCGGAGAGCCCGTGTTGTTAGACCCAGAATAAATCACCTAACACGGTGGCTGAACGACGAATTACTGATGTTTGTTGAAGCGCGAGGTCGGAGAGCCCGTGTTTTCAGGCCCAGAATATATCACTTAACACGGTGGCTGGACGACGAATCATTGATGTCTGTTGGAGCGCGAGGTCGGAGATCCCGTGTTTTAAGGCCCGGATTAAATCACCTAACACGGTGGCTGGACGACGAATTATTGATGTCTGTTGGAGCGCGAGGTCAGAGAGCCCTTGTTATTAGGCCCAGAATAAATCATCTAACACGGTGGCTGGACGGTGAATTGTTGATGTTTGTTGGAGCGCGATGTTGGAGAGCCCGTGTCATTAGGCCCAGCATAAATCACCTAACACGGTGGCTGGACGGTGAATTGTTGATGTTTGTTGGAGCGCGAGGTCGGAGGGCCCGTGTTTTCAGGCACAGAATGAATCACCTAACACGGTGGCTGGACGACGAATTGTTGATGTCTGTTGGAGCGCGAGGTCTGAGAGCCCTTTTTTCTAGGCCAAGAACAAATCACCCAACACGGTGGCTGGACGTCGAATTATTGATGTCTATCGGAGCGCGAGGTCGGAGAGCCCGTGTTTTTAGGCCCAGAATAAATCACCTAACAAGGTGGCTGGACGACGAATTACTTATGTTTGTTGGAGCGCGATGTCGGAGAGCCCGTGTTCTTAGACCCATAATGGATCACACAACACGGTGGCTGGACGACGAATTGTTGATGTCTGTTGGAGCGCGAGGTCGGAGAGCCCTTGCTTCTAGGCCAAGAATAAATCACCTTACACGGTGGCTGGAAGACCAATTATTGATGTCTGTTGGAGCGCGAGGTCGGACAGCCCGTGTTATTAGGCCCAGAATAAATCACCCCACACGGTGGCTGGACGACGGATTTCTGATGTCTGTTGGAGCGCGAGGTCGGAGAGCCCGTGTTTTTAGACCCAGAATGAATCACCTAACACGGTGGCTGAACGACGAATTGATGATGTCTGTTGGAGCGCGAGGTCGGAGAGCCCTTGTTTCTAGGCCAAGGACAAATCACCAAACACGGTGGCTGGACCACGAATGATTGATGTCTGTTGGAGCGCGAGGTCGGAGAGCCCGTGTCCTTAGACCCAGAATAAATCATCTAACACGGTGGCTGGACGACGTATTGTTGATGTCTGTTGGAGCGCGAGGTCGGAGAGCCCATGTTATTAGGCCCAGAATAAATCATCTAACACATTGGCTGGACGACAAATTATTGATGTCTGTTGGAGCGCGAGGTCGGAGAGCCCGTGTTTCTAGGCCCAGAATAAATCATCTAACACATTGGCTGGACGACGAATTATTTAATTGATGTTTGTTGGAGCGCGAGGTCGGAGAGCCCTTGTTTTTAGGCCCAGAATAAATCACCTAACACGGTGGCTGGACGACGAATTATTGATGTTTGTTGGAGCGCGAGTTCGGAGAGCCCTTGTTCTTAGGCCCAGAATAATTCATCTAACACGGTGGCTGGACGGTGAATTGTTGATGTTTGTTGGAGCGCGAGGTCATAGAGCCCGTGTTTTTAGGCCCAGAATAGATCACCTAACACGGTGGCTGGACGGTGAATTGTTGATGTTTGTTGGAGCGCGAGGTCAGAGAGCCCGTGTTTTTAGGCCCAGAATGAATCATCTAAAACGGTGGCTGGACGACGAATCATTGATGTTTGTTGGAGCGCGTGGTCGGAGAGCCCTTGTTGTTAGGCCCAGAATAAATCATCTAACACGGTGGCTGGACGGTGAATTGTTGATGTTTGTTGGAGCGCGAGGTCAGAGAGCCCGTGTTTTCAGGCCCAGAATGAATCATCTAAAACGGTGGCTGGACGACGAATCATTGATGTTTGTTGGAGCGCGTGGTCGGAGAGCCCTTTTTTCTAGGCCAAGAATAAATCATCTAACACGGTGGCTGGACGGTGAATTGTTGATGTTTGTTGGAGCGCGAGGTCGGAGAGCCCTTGTTTTTGGGCCCAGAATAAATCATCTAACACGGTGGCTGGACGACAAATGTATGATGTTTGTTGCAGCGCGAGGTCGCAGAGCCCGTGTTTTTAGACCAAGAATAAATCACCCATCACGGTGGCTGACGACGAATTATCAATGTTTGTTGGAGCGCGAGGTCGGAGAGCCCTTGTTTTTGGGCCCAGAATAAATCACCTCACACGGTGGCTGGATGACAAATTATTGAAGTTTGTTGGAGCGCGAGGTCAGAGAGCCCGTGTATTAAGGCCCAGAATAATTCACCTAACACGGTGGCTGGACGACGAATTATTGATGTTTGTTGGAGCGTGAGGTCAGAGAGCCCGTGTCTTCAGGCCCAGAAGAAATCATCTAACACGGTGGCTGGACGACGAATTTTTGATGTTTGTTGGAGCGCGATGTCGGAGGGCCCGTGTTATTAGGCCCAGAATGAATCACCTAACACGGTGGCTGGACGACGAATTATTGTTGTCTGTTGGAGCGCGAGGTCGGAGAGCCCTTGTTTTTAGGCCCAGAATATATCATCTAACACGGTGGCTGGATGACGAATTATTGATGTTTGTTGGAGCGCGAGGTCGGAGAGCCCTTGTTTTTGGGCCCAGAATGAATCATCCAACACAGTGGCTGGACGGTGAATTATTGATGTCTGTTGGAGCGCGAGGTCGGAGAGCCCGTGTTTTTAGGCCCAGAATATATCATCTAACACGGTGGCTGGTCGACGAATTATTGATGTCTGTTGGAGCGCGAGGTCGGAGAGCCCGTGTTATTAGGCCCAGAATAAATCACCTAACACGGTGGCTGGACGACGAATCATTGATGTTTGTTGGAGCGCGGGGTCGGAGAGCCCTTTTTTTAGGCCCAGAATATATCATCTAACACGGTGGCTGGACGACGAATGTATGATGTCTGTTGGAGCGTGAGGTCAGAGAGCCCGTGTTTTTAGGCCCAGAATAAATCACCTATCACGGTGGCTGGACGACGAATTATTGATGTTCGTTGGAGCGCAAGGTCAGAGAGCCCGTGTTTTTAGGCCCAGAATGAATCATCTAACACGGTGGCTGGACGACGAACTATTGATGTCTGTTGGAGCGCGATGACGGAGAGCCCGTGTTCTTAGACCCAGAATGAATCACCTAACACGGTGGCTGGACGACGAATTGTTGATGTCTGTTGGAGCGCGAGGTCGGAGAGCTCTTGTTTCTAGGCCAAGAATAAATCACCTAACACGGTGGCTGGACGACGAATTATTGATGTCTGTTGGAGCGCGAGGTCGGAGATCCCGTGTTCATAGGCCCAGATTGAATCACCTTACACGGTGGCTGGACGGTGAATTGTTGATGTTTGTGGAGCGCGAGGTCGGAGAGCTCGTGTTATTAGGCCCAGAATGAATTACCCAACACGGTGGCTGGACGGTGAGTTGTTGATGTTTGTTGAAGCGCGAGGTCGGAGAGCCGGTGTTTTTAGGCCCAGAATAAATCACCTAACACGGTGGCTGGACGGTGAATTGTTGATGTTTGCTGGAGTGCGAGGTCGGAGAGCCCGTGTTGTTAGGCCCAGAATAAATCACATAACACGGTGGCTGAACGACGAATTACTGATGTTTGTTGAAGCGCGAGGTCGGAGAGCCCGTGTTTTCAGGCCCAGAATATATCACTTAACACGGTGGCTGGACGACGAATCATTGATGTCTGTTGGAGCGCGAGGTCGGAGATCCCGTGTTTTTAGGCCCGGATTAAATCACCTAACACGGTGGCTGGACGACGAATTATTGATGTCTGTTGGAGCGCGAGGTCAGAGAGCCCTTGTTATCAGGCCCAGAATGAATCATCTAACACGGTGGCTGGACGGTGAATTGTTGATGTTTGTTGGAGCGCGATGTTGGAGAGCCCGTGTCATTAGGCCCAGGATAAATCACCTAACACGGTGGCTGGACGGTGAATTGTTGATGTTTGTTGGAGCGCGAGGTCGGAGGGCCCGTGTTTTCAGGCACAGAATGAATCACCTAACACGGTGGCTGGACGGTGAATTGTTGATGTTTGTTGGAGCGCGAGGTCGGAGAGCCCGTGTTATTAGGCCCAGAATAAATCACTCAACACGGTGGCTGGACGATGAATTACTGATGTTCGTTGGAGCGCGAGGTCGGAGAGCCCGAGTCCTTAGACCCAGAATGAATCACCTAACACGGTGGCTGGACGACGAATTGTTGATGTCTGTTGGAGCGCGAGGTCTGAGAGCCTTTTTTTCTAGGCCAAGAAAAAATCACCCAACACGGTGGCTGGACGTCGAATTATTGATGTCTATCGGAGCGCGAGGTCAGAGAGCCCGTGTTTTCAGGCCCAGAATGAATCATCTAAAACGGTGGCTGGACGACGAATTATTGATGTTTGTTGGAGCGCGTGGTCGGAGAGCCCTTTTTTTCAGGCCCAGAATAAATCATCTAACACGGTGGCTGGACGGTGAATTGTTGATGTTTGGTGGAGCGCGAGGTCGGAGAGCCATTGTTTTTAGGCCCAGAATAAATCATCTAACACGGTTGCTGGACGACGAATGTATGATGTTTGTTGGAGCGCGAGGTCGGAGAGCCCGTGTTCTTAGACCCAGAATAAATCACCCAACACGGTGGCTGGACGACGAATTATTGATGTTTTTTGGAGCGCGAGGTCGGAGAGCCCGTGTTTTTGGGCCCAGAATAAATCACCTAACACGGTGGCTGGACGACAAATTATCGAAGTTTGTTGGAGCGCGAGGTCAGAGAGCCCGTGAATTAGGGCCAGAATAAATCACCCAACACGGTGGCTGGACGACGAATTATTGATGTTTGTTGGAGCGTGAGGTCAGAGAGCCCGTGTTTTTAGGCCCAGAATAAATCATCTAACAGGGTTGCTGGACGACGAATTATTGATGTCTGTTGGAGCGCGAGGTCGGAGAGCCCGTGTTCTCAGGCCCAGAATTAATCATCTAACACGTTGGCTGGACGGTGAATTGTTGATGTTTGTTGGAGCGCGAGGTCGGAGAGCCCGTGTTTTCAGGCCCAGAATAAATCATCCAACACGGTGGCTGGACGACGAATTATTGATGTTTGTTGGAGCGCGAGGCCAGAGAGCCCGTGTCTTTAGGCCCAGAATAAATCATCTAACACGGTGGCTGGACGGTGAATTGTTGATGTTTGTTGGGGCGCGAGGTCGGAGAGCCCGTGTTCCTAGGCCCAGAATAAATCATCCAACACGGTGGCTGGACGACGAATTATTGTTGTCTGTTAGGGCGCGAGGTCGGAGAGCCCTTGTTTTTAGGCCCAGAATATATCATCTAACACGGTGGCTGGACGACGAATTATTGTTGTCTGTTAGAGCGCGAGGTCGGAGAGCCCGTGTTTTTAGGCCCAGAATAAATCATCTAACACGGTGGCTGGACGACGAAATATTGATGTCTGTCGGAGCGCGAGGTCGAAGAGCCCGTGTTTTTAGGCCCAGAATATATCATCTAACACTGTGGCTGGACGGTGAATTATTGATGTCTGTTGGAGCGCGAGGTCGGAGAGCCCTTGTTTTTGGGCCCAGAATAAATCATCTAACACCGTGGCTGGACGGTGAATTATTGATGTCTGTTGGAGCGCGAGGTCGGAGAGCCCGTGTTTTTAGGCCCAGAATAAATCATCCAACACGGTGGCTGGACGACGAATTATTGATGTTTGTTGGAGCGCGAGGTCGGAGAGCCCTTGTCTTCAGGCCCAGAATAAATCATCTAACACGGTGGCTGGACGGTGAACTGTTGATGTTTGTTGGAGCGCGAGGTCGGAGAGCCCTTGTTTCTAGGCCCAGAATTTATCATCTAACACGGTGGCTGGACGACGAATTATTGATATATGTTGGAGCGCGAGGTCGGAGAGCCCTTGTAATTAGGCCCAGAATATATCATCTAACACAGTGGCTGGACGGTGAATTATTGATGTCTGTCGGAGCGCGAGGTCGGAGAGCCCTTGTTTTTGGGCCCAGAATAAATCATCTAACACATTGGCTGGACGGTGAATTATTGATGTCTGTCGGAGCGCTAGGTCGGAGAGCCCGTGTTTTTAGGCCCAGAATATATCATCTAACACGGTGGCTGGTCGACGAATTATTGATGTCTGTTGGAGCGCGAGGTCGGAGAGCCCGTGTTATTAGGCCCAGAATAAATCATCTAACACGGTGGCAGGACGGTGAATTGTTGATGTTTGTTGGAGCGCGAGGTCAGAGAGCTCGTGTTTTTAGGCCCAGAATGAATCACCTAACACGGTGGCTGGACAACGAATTATTGATGTTTGTTGGAGCACGTGGTCGGAGAGCCCGTGTTTTAAGGCCCAGAATAAATCATCTAACACGGTGGCTGAGCGACGAATTATTGATGGTTTTTGGAGCACGTGGTCGGAGAGCCCGTGTTTTAAGGCCCAGAATAAATCATCTAACACGGTGGCTGAGCGACGAATTATTGATGTTTGTTGGAGCACGTGGTCGGAGAGCCCGTGTTTTAAGGCCCAGAATAAATCATCTAACACGGCGGCTGGACGGTGAATTGTTGATGTTTGTTGGAGCGCGAGGTCAGAGAGCTCGTGTTTTTGGGCCCAGAATGAATCACCTAACACGGTGGCTGGACGACGAATTATTGATGTCTGTTGGAGCGCGAGGTCGGAGGGCCCGTGTTTTTAGGCCCAGAATAAATCACCTAACACGGTGGCTGGACAACGAATTATTGATGTTTGTTGGAGCGCGAGGTCGGAGAGCCCGTGTTTTAAGGCCCAGAATAAATCATCTAACACGGTGGCAGGACGGTGAATTGTTGATGTTTGTTGGAGCGCGAGGTCATAGAGCCCGTGTTTTTAGGCCCAGAATAAATCATCTAACACGGTGGCTGGACGGTGAATTGTTGATGTTTGTTGGAGCGCAAGGTCATAGAGCCCGTGTTTTTAGGCCCAGAATAGATCACCTAACACGGTGGCTGGACGACGAATTATTGATGTTTGTTGGAGCGTGAGGTCGGAGAGCCCTTGTTTTTAGGCCCAGATTAAATCATCTAACACGGTGGCTGGACGGTGAATTGTTGATGTTTGTTGGAGCGCGAAGTCAGAGAGCTCGTGTTTTTAGGCCCAGAATGAATCATCTAACACGGTGGCTGAGCGAAGAATTATTGATGTTTTTTGGAGCAGGTGGTCGGAGAGCCCTTATTTTTGGGCCCAGAATAAATCATCTAACACTGTGGCTGGACGGTGAATTGTTGATGTTTGTTGGAGCGCGAGGTCGGAGAGCCCTTCTTTGAGGCCCAGAATAAATCATCTAACACGGTGGCTGGACGGTGAATTGTTGATATTTGTAGGAGCGCGAGGTCGGAGAGCCCTTGTTTTTAGGCCCAGAATAAATCATCTAACACGGTGACTGGACGGTGAATTGTTGATGTTTGTTGGAGCGCGAGGTCAGAGAGCTCATGTTTTTAGGTCCAGAATGAATCATCTAACACGGTGGCTGAGCGACGAATTATTGATGTTTTTTGGAGCACGTGGTCGGAGAGCCCTTTTTTTTAGGCCCAGAATAAATCATGTAACACGGTGGCTGGACGGTGAATTATTGATGTTTGTTGGAGCGCGATGTCGGAGAGCCCTTGTTTTTGGGCCCAAAATAAATCACCTAACACGGTGGCTGGACGACAAATTATTGAAGTTTGTTGGAGCGCGAGGTCGGAGAGCCCTTGTTTTCAGGCCCAGAACAAATCATCTAACACGGTGGCTGGATGGTGAATTGTTGATGTTTGTAGGAGCGCGAGGTCGGAGAGCCCGTATTTTTACGCACTGAATAAATCACCTAACACAGTGGCTGGACGGTGAATCATTGATGTCTGTTGGAGCGCGAGGTCGGAGAGCCCTTGTTTTTGGGCCCAGAATAAATCATCTAACACGGTGGCTGAACGGTGAATTGTTGATGTCTGTTGGAGCGCGAGGTCAGAGAGCCCCGTGTTATTAGGCCCAGAATAAAGCACCTGACACGGTGGCTGGACGACGAATCATTGATGTCTGTTGGAGCGCGAGGTCAGAGAGCCCTTGTTATTAGGCCCAGTATAAATCATCTAACACGGTGGCTGGACGGTGAATTGTTGATGTTTGTTGGAGCGCGAGGTCGGAGAGCCCTTGTTTTTAGGCCAAGAATAAATCACCTAACACTGTGGCTGGACGACGAATTATTGATGTCTGTTTGAGCGCGAGGTCAGAGAGCCCTTGTTATTAGGCCCAGAATAAATCACCTATCACGGTGGCTGGACGGTGAATTGTTTGTGTCTGTTCGAGCGCGAGGTCGGAGAGCCCTTGTTTCTAGGCCCAGAATAAATCATCTAACACGGTGGCTGGACGACGAATTATTGATGTTTGTTGGAGCGCGAGTTCGGAGAGCCCTTGTTTTTGGGCCCAGAATATTTCATCTAACACGGTGGCTGGACGGTAAATTGTTGATGTTTGTTGGAGCGCGAGGTCATAGAGCCCGTGTTTTTAGGCCCAGAATAGATCACCTAACACGGTGGCTGGACGACGAATTATTGATGTTTGTTGGAGCGCGAGGTCGGAGAGCCCTTGTTTTTAGGCCCAGAATAAATCATTTAAAACGGTGGCTGGACGGTGAATTGTTGATGTTTGTTGGAGCGCGAGGTCAGAGAGCCCGTGTTTTCAGGCCCAAAATGAATCATCTAACACGGTGGCTGGACGACGAATTATTGATGTTTGTTGGAGCGCGAGGTCAGAGAGCCCGTGTTTTTAGGCCCAGAATAAATCATCTAACACGGTGGCTGGACGACGAATTGTTGATGTTTTTTGGAGCGCGAGGTCGGAGAGCCCGTGTTTTTAGGCCCAGAATAAATCCTCTAACACGGTGGCTGGACGACGAATCATTGATGTTTGTTGAAGCGCGAGGTCGGAGAGCCCGTGTTTTTAGGCCCAGAATACATCATCTAACACATTGGCTGGACGACGAATTATTGATGTCTGTTGGAGCGCGAGGTCGGAGAGCCCTCGTTTTTAGGCCCAGAATATATCATCTAACATGGTGGCTGGACGGTGAATTGTTGGTGTCTTTTGGAGCGCGAGGTCGGAGAGCCCGTGTTATTAGGCCTAGAATAAATCATCTAACACGGTGGCTGGACGATGAATCATTGATGTTTGTTGAAGCGCGAGGTCGGAGAGCCCGTGTTTCTAGGCCCAGAATATATCATCTAACACGGTGGCTGGACGGTGAATTATTGATGTCTGTTGGAGCGCGAGGTCGGAGAGCCCTCATTTTTAGGCCCAGAATATATCATCTAACACGGTGGCTTGACAACGAATTATTGATGTCTGTTGGAGCGCGAGGTCGGAGAGCCCGTGTTATTAGGCCTAGAATAAATCATCTAACACGGTGGCTGGACGATGAATCATTGATGTTTGTTGAAGCGCGAGGTCGGAGAGCCCGTGTTTCTAGGCCCAGAATATATCATCTAACACGGTGGCTGGACGGTGAATTATTGATG
This sequence comes from Brachyptera risi, assembly GCA_964007535.1. NCBI lineage: Eukaryota > Metazoa > Arthropoda > Insecta > Plecoptera > Taeniopterygidae > Brachyptera > Brachyptera risi. The sequence goes on from OZ023335.1 coordinate 5,502,239, forward strand.
TCTGTTGGAGCGCGAGGTCGGAGAGCCCTCGTTTTTAAGCCCAGAATATATCATCTAACACGGTGGCTGGACAACGAATTATTGATGTCTGTTGGAGCGCGAGGTCGGAGAGCCCGTGTTATAAAGCCTAGAATAAATCATCTAACACGGTGGCTGGACGATGAATCATTGATGTTCGTTGAAGCGCGAGGTCGGAGAGCCCGTGTTCTTAGACCCAGAATTTTCATCTAACTCGGTGGCTGGACGACGAACTATTAATGTCTGTTGGAGCGCGAGGTCGGAGAGCCCGTGTTCTTAGACCCAGAATGAATCACCTACCACGGTGGCTGGACGATGAATTGTTAATGTCTGTTGGAGCGCGAGGTCGGAGAGCCCTTGTTTCTAGGCCAAGAATAAATCACCCAACACGGTGGCTGGACGACGAATTATTGATGTCTGTTGGAGCGCGAGGTCGGTAATCCCGTGTTTATAGGCCCAGATTGAATCATCTAACACGGCGGCTGGACGGTGAATTGTTGATGTTTGTTGGAGCGCGAGGTCAGAGAGCCCGTGTTTTCAGGCCCAAAATGAATCATCTAACACGGTGGCTGGACGACGAATTATTGATGTTTGTTGGAGCGCGTGGTCGGAGAGCCCGTGTTTTTAGGCCCGGAATAAATCATCTAACACGGTGGCTGGACGACGAATCATTGATGTTTGTCGGAGCGCAAGGTCAGAGAGCCCGTGTTTTAAGGCCCAGAATAAATCATCTAACACGGTGGCTGGACGACGAATTGTTGATGTTTTTTGGAGCGCGAGGTCGGAGAGCCCGTGTTTTTAGGCCCAGAATAAATCCTCTCACACGGTGGCTGGACGACGAATCATTGATGTTTGTTGAGGCGCGAGGTCGGAGAGCCCGTGTTTTTAGGCCCAGAATAAATCATCCAACACGGTGGCTGGACGACGAATTGTTGATGTTTTTTGGAGCGCGAGGTCGGAGAGCCCGTGTTTTCAGGCCCAGAATAAATCATCTAAAACGGTGGCTGGACGACGAATTATTGATGTCTGTTGGAGCGCGAGGTCGGAGAGCCCTTGTTTTCAGGCCCAGAATATATCATCTAACAAGGCGGCTGGACGACGAATTATTGATGTTTGTTGGAGCGCGAGGTCGGAGAGCCCTTGTTTTTGGGCCCAGAATAAATCATCTAACACGGTGGCTGGACGGTGAATTATTGATGTCTGTTGGAGCGCGAGGTCGGAGAGCCCTCGTTTCTAGGCCCAGAATATATCATCTAACACGGTGGCTGGACAACGAATTATTGATGTCTGTTGGAGCGCGAGGTCGGAGAGCCCGTGTTATTAGGCCCAGAATAAATCATCTAACACGGTGGCTGGACGATGAATCATTGATGTTTGTTGAAGCGCGAGGTCGGAGAGCCCGTGTTCTTAGACCCAGAATATATCATCTAACTCGGTGGCTGGACGACGAACTATTAATGTCTGTTGGAGCGCGAGGTCGGAGAGCCCGTGTTCTCAGACCCAGAATGAATCACCTATCACGGTGGCTGGACGATGAATTGTTGATGTCTGTTGGAGCGCGAGGTCGGAGAGCCCTTGTTTCCAGGCCAAGAATAAATCACCTAACACGGTGGCTGGACGACGAATTATTGATGTCTGTTGGAGCGCGAGGTCGAAGATCCCGTGTTTATAGGCCCAGATTGAATCACATAACACGGTGGCTGGACGGTGAATTGTTGATGTTTGTTGGAGCGCGATGTTGGAGAGCCCGTGTCATTAGGCTCAGAATAAATCACCTAACACGGTGGCTGGACGGTGAATTGTTGATGTTTGTTGGAGCGCGAGGTCGGAGAGCCCGTGTTTTCAGGCCCAGAATGAATCACCTAACACGGTGGCTGGACGACGAATGTATGATGTTTGTTGGAGCGCGAGGTCGGAGAGCCCGTGTTCTTAGACCCAGAATGAATCACCTAACACGGTGGCTGGACGACGAATTGTTGATGTCTGTTGGAGCGCGAGGTCTGAGAGCCCTTTTTACTAGGCCAAGAATAAATCACCCAACACGGTGGCTGGACGTCGAATTATTGATGTCTATCGGAGCGCGAGGTCGGAGAGCCCGTGTTATTAGGCCCAGAGTGAATCACCTTACACATTGGCTGGACGACAAATTACTGATGTTTGTTGGAGCGCGAGGTCGGAGATCCCGTGTTCTCAGACCCAGAATGGATCACACAACACGGTGGCTGGACGACGAATTGTTGATGTCTGTTGGAGAGCGAGGTCGGAGAGCCCTTGTTTCTAGGCCAAGAATAAATCACCCAACACGGTGGCTAGACGTCGAATTATTGATGTCTATCGGAGCGCGAGGTCGGAGAGCCCGTGTTATTAGGCCCAGAATGAATCACCTTACACATTGGCTGGACGACAGATTACTGATGTTTGCTGGAGCGCGAGGTCGGAGAGCCCTTGTTCTCAGACCCAGAATGGATCACACAACACGGTGGCTGTACGACGAATTGTTGATGTCTGTTGGAGCGCGAGGTCGGAGAGCCCTTGTTTCTAGGCCAAGAATGAATCACCCAACACGGCGGCTGGACGGTGAATTATTGATGTCTATCGGAGCGCGAGGTCGGAGGGCCCGTGTTTTTAGGCCCAGAATGAATCACCCAACACGGTGGCTGGACGACGAATTACTGATGTTTGTTGGAGCGCGAGGTCGGAGAGCCCGTGTTCTCAGACCCAGAATGGATCACACAACACGGTGGCTGGACGACGAATTGTTGATGTCTGTTGGAGCGCGAGGTCGGAGAGCCCTTTTTTCTAGGCCAAGAATAAATCACCCAACACAGCGGCTGGACGGTGAATTATTGATGTCTATCGGAGCGCGAGGTCGGAGGGCCCGTGTTTTTAGGCCCAGAATAAATCATCTAACACGGTGGCTGGACGGTGAATTGTTGATGTTTGTTGGAGCGCGAGGTCAGAGAGCCCGTGTTTTCAGGCCCAGAATGAATCATCTAAAACGGTGGCTGGACGACGAATCATTGATGTTTGTTGGAGCGCGTGGTCGGAGAGCCCTTTTTTTTAGGCCAAGAATAAATCATCTAACACGGTGGCTGGACGGTGAATTGTTGATGTTTGTTGGAGCGCGAGGTCGGAGAGCCCTTGTTTTTGGGCCCAGAATAAATCATCTAACACGGTGGCTGGACGACGAATGTATGATGTTTGTTGGAGCGCGAGGTCGCAGAGCCCGTGTTCTCAGACCCAGAATAAATCACCCAACACGGTGGCTGGACGACGAATTATTGATGTTTGTTGGAGCGCGAGGTCGGAGAGCCCTTGTTTTTGCGCCCAGAATAAATCACCTCACACGGTGGCTGGACGACAAATTATTGAAGTTTGTTGGAGCGCGAGGTCAGAGAGCCCGTGTATTAGGGCCCAGAATAAATCACCTAACACGGTGGCTGGACGACGAATTATTGATGTTTGTTGGAGCGTGAGGTCAGAGAGTCCGTGTCTTCAGGCCCAGAAGAAATCATCTAACACGGTGGCTGGACGACGAATTTTTGATGTTTGTTGGAGCGCGAGGTCGGAGGGCCCGTGTTATTAGGCCCAGAATGAATCACCTAACACGGTGGCTGGACGACGAATTATTGTTGTCTGTTGGAGCGCGAGGTCGGAGAGCCCTTGTTTTTAGGCCCAGAATATATCATCTAACACGGTGGCTGGACGACGAATTATTGATGTTTGTTGGAGCGCGAGGTCGGAGAGCCCTTGTTTTTGGGCCCAGAATAAATCATCTGACACAGTGGCTGGACGGTGAATTATTGATGTCTGTTGGAGCGCGTGGTCGGAGAGCCCGTGTTTTTGGGCCCAGAATATATCATCTAACACGGTGGCTGGTCGACGAATTATTGATGTCTGTTGGAGCGCGAGGTCGGAGAGCCCGTGTTATTAGGCCCAGAATAAATCACCTAACACGGTGGCTGGACGACGAATCATTGATGTTTGTTGGAGTGCGAGGTCGGAGAGCCCTTTTTTAAGGCCCAGAATATATCATCTAACACGGTGGCTGGACGACGAATGTATGATGTCTGTTGGAGCGCGAGGTCAGAGAGCCCGTGTTTTTAGGCCCAGAATAAATCACCTAACACGGTGGCTGGACGACGAATTATTGATGTTCGTTGGAGCGCAAGGTCAGAGAGCCCGTGTTTTTAGGCCCAGAATGAATCATCTAACACTGTGGCTGGACGACAAATTATTGATGTCTGTTGGAGCGCGAGGTCGGAGAGCCCGTGTTTTTAGGCCCAGAATATATCATCTAACAGGGTGGCTGGACGACGAACTATTGATGTCTGTTGGAGCGCGAGGTCGGAGAGCCCGTGTTCTTAGACCCAGAATGAATCCTCTTACACGGTGGCTGGACGACGAATTGTTGATGTCTGTTGTAGCGCGAGGTCGTAGAGCTCTTGTTTCTAGGCCAATAATAAATCACCTAACACGGTGGCTGGACGACGAATTATTGATGTCTGTTGGAGCGCGAGGTCGGAGATCCCGTGTTCATAGGCCCAGATTGAATCACCTAACACGGTGGCTGGACGGTGAATTGTTGATGTTTGTTGGAGCGCGAGGTCGGAGAGCTCGTGTTATTAGGCCCAGAATGAATTACCCAACACGGTGGCTGGACGGTGAGTTGTTGATGTTTGTTGAAGCGCGAGGTCGGAGAGCCCGTGTTTTTAGGCCCAGAATAAATCACCTAACACGGTGGCTGGACGGTGAATTGTTGATGTTTGTTGGAGTGCGAGGTCGGAGAGCCCGTGTTGTTAGGCCCAGAATAAATCACCTGACACGGTGGCTGAACGACGAATTACTGATGTTTGTTGAAGCGCGAGGTCGGAGAGCCCGTGTTTTCAGGCCCAGAATATATCACTTAACACGGTGGCTGGACGACGAATCATTGATGTCTGTTGGAGCGCGAGGTCGGAGATTCCGTGTTTTTAGGCCCGGATTAAATCTCCTAACACGGTGGCTGGACGACGAATTATTGATGTCTGTTGGAGCGCGAGGTCAGAGAGCCCTTGTTATTAGGCCCAGAATGAATCATCTAACACGGTGGCTGGACGGTGAATTGTTGATGTTTGTTGGAGCGCGATGTTGAAGAGCCCGTGTCATTAGGCCCAGAATAAATCACCTAACACGGTGGCTGGACGGTGAATTGTTGATGTTTGTTGGAGCGCGAGGTCGGAGGGCCCGTGTTTTCAGGCACAGAATGAATCACCTAACACGGTGGCTGGACGGTGAATTGTTGATGTTTGTTGGAGCGCGAGGTCGGAGAGCCCGTGTTATTAGGCCCAGAATAAATCACCTAACACGGTGGCTGGACGATGAATTACTGATGTTCGTTGGAGCGCGAGGTCGGAGAGCCCGAGTTCTTAGACCCAGAATGAATCACCTAACACGGTGGCTGGACGACGAATTGTTGATGTCTGTTGGAGCGCGAGGTCTGAGAGCCCTTTTTTCTAGGCCGAGAATAAATCACCCAACACGGTGGCTGGACGTCGAATTATTGATGTCTATCGGAGCGCGAGGTCGGAGAGCCCGTGTTTTCAGGCCCAGAATAAATCACCTAACACGGTGGCTGTACGACGAATTACTGATGTTTGTTGGAGCGCGATGTCGGAGAGCCCGTGTTCTTAGACCCATAATGGATCACACAACACGGTGGCTGGACGACGAATTGTTGATGTCTGTTGGAGCGCGAGGTCGGAGAGCCCTTGCTTCTAGGCCAAGAATGAATCACCTTACACGGTGGCTGGACGACGAATTATTGATGTCTGTTGGAGCGCGAGGTCGGACAGCCCATGTTATTAGGCCCAGAATAAATCACCTTACACGGTGGCTGGACGACGGATTACTGATGTCTGTTGGAGCGCGAGGTCGGAGAGCCCGTGTTTTTAGACCCAGAATGAATCACCTAACACGGTGGCTGAACGACGAATTGTTGATGTCTGTTGGAGCGCGAGGTCGGAGAGCCCTTGTTTCTAGGCCAAGGACAAATCAACTAACACGGTGGCTGGACCACGAATGATTGATGTCTGTTGGAGCGCGAGGTCGGAGAGCCCGTGTTCTTAGACCCAGAATAAATCACCTAACACGGTGGCTGGACGACGTATTGTTGATGTCTGTTGGAGCGCGAGGTCGGAGAGCCCATGTTATTAGGCCCAGAATAAATCATCAAACACATTGGCTGGACGACAAATTATTGATGTCTGTTGGAGCGCGAGGTCGGAGAGCCCGTGTTTCTAGGCCCAGAATAAATCATCTAACACATTGGCTGGACGACGAATTATTTAATTGTTGTTTGTTGGAGCGCGAGGTCGGAGAGCCCTTGTTTTTAGGCCCAGGATAAATCACCTAACACGGTGACTGGACGACGAATTATTGATGTCTGTTGGAGCGCGAGGTCGGAGAGCCCGTGTTATTAGGCCCAGAATAAATCGCCTAACACGGTGACTGGACGACGAATTATTGATGTCCGTTGGAGCGCGAGGTCGGAGAGCCCGTGTTTTTAGGCCCAGAATATATCATTCAACACGGTGGCTGGACGGTGAACTATTGATGTCTGTTGGAGCGCGAGGTCGGAGAGCCCGTGTTTTCAGGCCCAGAATAAATCATCTAACACGGTGGCTGGACGACGAATTATTGATGTCTGTTGGAGCGCGGGGTCAGAGAGCCCTTGTTTTTAGGCCCAGAATGAATCATCTAACACGGTGGCTGAACGACGAATTATTGATGTCTGTTGGAGCGCGAGGTCGGAGAGCCCGTGTTTTAAGGCCCAGAATAAATCATCTAACACGGTGGCTGGACGACGAATTATTGATGTTTGTTGGAGCGCGAGTTCGAAGAGCCCTGGTTTTTAGGCCCAGAAAATTCATCTAACACGGTGGCTGGACGGTGAATTGTTGATGTTTGTTGGAGCGCGAGGTCATAGAGCCCGTGTTTTTAGGCCCAGAATAGATCACCTAACACAGTGACTGGACGGTGGATTATTGATGTCTGTTGGATCGCGAGGTCGGAGAGCCCGTGTTATTTGGCCCAGAATAAATCGCCTAACACGGTGACTGGATGACGAATTATCGATGTCCGTTGGAGCGCGAGGTCGGAGAGCCCTTGTTTTCAGGCCCAGAATATATCATTCAACACGGTGGCTGGACGGTGAACTATTGATGTCTGTTGGAGCGCGAGGTCAAAAGCCCGTGTATTCAGGCCCAGAATGAATCATCTAACACGGTGGCTGGACGGTGAATTGTTGATGTTTGTTGGAGCGCGAGGTCAGAGAGCCCGTGTTTTCAGGCCCAGAATGAATCATCTAAAACGGTGGCTGGACGACGAATTATTGATGTTTGTTGGAGCGCGTGGTCGGAGAGCCCTTTTTTTCAGGCCCAGAATAAATCATCTAACACGGTGGCTGGACGGTGAATTGTTGATGTTTGGTGGAGCGCGAGGTCGGAGAGCCCTTGTTTTTAGGCCCAGAATAAATCATCTAACACGGTTGCTGGACGACGAATGTATGATGTTTGTTGGAGCGCGAGGTCGGAGAGCCCGTGTTCTTAGACCCAGAATAAATCACCCAACACGGTGGCTGGACGACGAATTATTGATGTTTTTTGGAGCGCGAGGTCGGAGAGCCCGTGTTTTTGGGCCCAGAATAAATCACCTAACACGGTGGCTGGACGACAAATTATCGAAGTTTGTTGGAGCGCGAGGTCAGAGAGCCCGTGAATTAGGGCCCAGAATAAATCACCCAACACGGTGGCTGGACGATGAATTATTGATGTTTGTTGGAGCGTGAGGTCAGAGAGCCCGTGTTTTTAGGCCCAGAATAAATCATCTAACAGGGTTGCTGGACGACGAATTATTGATGTCTGTTGGAGCGCGAGGTCGGAGAGCCCGTGTTCTCAGGCCCAGAATTAATCATCTAACACGTTGGCTGGACGGTGAATTGTTGATGTTTGTTGGAGCGCGAGGTCGGAGAGCCCGTGTTTTCAGGCCCAGATAAATCATCCAACACGGTGGCTGGACGACGATTTATTGATGTTTGTTGGAGCGCGAGGCCAGAGAGCCCGTGTCTTTAGGCCCAGAATAAATCATCTAACACGGTGGCTGGACGGTGAATTGTTGATGTTTGTTGGGGCGCGTGGTCGGAGAGCCCGTGTTCCTAGGCCCAGAATAAATCATCCAACACGGTGGCTGGACGACGAATTATTGTTGTCTGTTAGAGCGCGAGGTCGGAGAGCCCTTGTTTTTAGGCCCAGAATATATCATCTAACACGGTGGCTGGACGACGAATTATTGTTGTCTGTTAGGGCGCGAGGTCGGAGAGCCCGTGTTTTTAGGCCCAGAATAAATCATCTAACACGGTGGCTGGACGACGAATTATTGATGTCTGTCGGAGCGCGAGGTCGGAGAGCCCGTGTTTTTAGGCCCTGAATATATCATCTAACACTGTGGCTGGACGGTAAATTATTGATGTCTGTTGGAGCGCGAGGTCGGAGAGCCCTTGTTTTTGGGCCCAGAATAAATCATCTAACACCGTGGCTGGACGGTGAATTATTGATGTCTGTTGGAGCGCGAGGTCGGAGAGCCCGTGTTTTTAGGCCCAGAATAAATCATCCAACACGGTGGCTGGACGACGAATTATTGATGTTTGTTGGAGCGCGAGGTCGGAGAGCCCTTGTCTTCGGGCCCAGAATAAATCATCTAACACGGTGGCTGGACGGTGAACTGTTGATGTTTGTTGGAGCGCGAGGTCGGAGAGCCCTTGTTTCTAGGCCCAGAATTTATCATCTAACACGGTGGCTGGACGACGAATTATTGATATTTGTTGGAGCGCGAGGTCGGAGAGCCCTTGTTATTAGGCCCAGAATATATCATCTAACACAGTGGCTGGACGGTGAATTATTGATGTCTGTCGGAGCGCGAGGTCGGAGAGCCCTTGTTTTTGGGCCCAGAATAAATCATCTAACACAGTGGCTGGACGGTGAATTATTGATGTCTGTCGGAGCGCTAGGTCGGAGAGCCCGTGTTTTTAGGCCCAGAATATATCATCTAACACGGTGGCTGGTCGACGAATTATTGATGTCTGTTGGAGCGCGAGGTCGGAGAGCCCGTGTTATTAGGCCCAGAATAAATCACCCAACACGAAGGCTGGACGACGAATCATTGATGTCTGTTGGAGCGCGAGGTCAGAGAGCCCGTTTTTAGGCCCCGAATATATCATCTAACACGGTGGCTGGACGACGAATGTATGATGTCTGTTGGAGCGCGAGGTTAGAGAGCCCGTGTTTTTAGGCCCAGAATAAATCACCCAACATGGTGGCTGGACGACGAATTATTGATGTTCGTTGGAGCGCAAGGTCAGAGAGCCCGTGTTCTTAGGCCCAGAATGAATCACCTAACACGGTGGCTGGACGACGAATTGTTGATGTCTGTTGGAGCGCGAGGTCGGAGAGCCCTTGTTTCTAGGCCAAGAATAAATCACCTAACACGGTGGCTGGACGACGAATTATTGATGTCTGTTGGAGCGCGAGGTCGAAGATCCCGTGTTTATAGGCCCAGATTGAATCACCTAACACGGTGGCTGGACGGTGAATTGTTGATGTTTGTTGGAGCGCGAGGTCGGAGAGCCCGTGTTATTAGGCCCAGAATGAATTACCCAACACGGTGGCTGGACGGTGAGTTGTTGATGTTTGTTGAAGCGCGAGGTCGGAGAGCCCGTGTTTTTAGGCCCAGAATAAATCACCTAACACGGTGGCTGGACGGTGAATTGTTGATGTTTGTTGGAGCGCGAGGTCGGAGAGCCCGTGTTATTAGGCCCAGAATAAATCACCTAACACGGTGGCTGAACGACGAATTACTGATGTTTGTTGAAGCGCGAGGTCGGAGAGCCCGTGTTTTCAGGCCCAGAATATATCACCTAACACGGTGGCTGGACGACGAATTATTGATGTCTGTTGGAGCGCGAGGTCGGAGATCCCGTGTTCATAGGCCCAGATTGAATCACCTAACACGGTGGCTGGACGGTGAATTGTTGATGTTTGTTGGAGCGCGAGGTCGGAGAGCTCGTGTTATTAGGCCCAGAATAAATTACCCAACACGGTGGCTGGACGGTGAGTTGTTGATGTTTGTTGAAGCGCGAGGTCGGAGAGCCCGTGTTTTGAGGCCCAGAATAAATCACCGAACACGGTGGCTGGACGGTGAATTGTTGATGTTTGTTGGGGTGCGAGGTCGGAGAGCCCGTGTTTTTAGGCCCAGAATAAATCACCTAACACGGTGGCTGAACGACGAATTACTGATGTTTGTTGAAGCGCGAGGTCGGAGAGCCCGTGTTTTCAGGCCCAGAATATATCACTTAACACGGTGGCTGGACGACGAATCATTGATGTCTGTTGGAGCGCGAGGTCGGAGATCCCGTGTTTTTTGGCCCAGATTAAATCACCTAACACGGTGGCTGGACGACGAATTATTGATGTCTGTTGGAGCGCGAGGTCAGAGAGCCCTTGTTATTAGGCCCAGAATGAATCATCTAACACGGTGGCTGGACGGTGAATTGTTGATGTTTGTTGGAGCGCGATGTTGGAGAGCCCGTATCATTAGGCCCAGAATGAATCACCTAACACGGTGGCTGGACGGTGAATTGTTGATGTTTGTTGGAGCGCGAGGTCGGAGGGCCCGTGTTTTCAGGCACAGAATGAATCACCTAACACGGTGACTGGACGGTGAATTGTTGATGTTTGTTGGAGCGCGAGGTCGGAGAGCCCGTGTTTCTAGGCCCAGAATGAATCATCCAACACATTGGCTGGACGACGAATTATTTAATTGATGTTTGTTGGAGCGCGAGGTCGGAGAGCCCTTGTTTTTAGGCCCAGAATAAATCACCTAACACGGTGACTGGACGACGAATTATTGATGTCTGTTGGAGCGCGAGGTCGGAGAGCCCGTGTTATTAGGCCCAGAATAAATCGCCTAACACGGTGACTGGACGACGAATTATTGATATCCGTTGGAGCGCGAGGTCGGAGAGCCCGTGTTTTTAGGCCCAGAATAGATCACCTAACACGGTGACTGGACGGTGAATTATTGATGTCTGTTGGATCGCGAGGTCGGAGAGCCCGTGTTATTTGGCCCAGAATAAATCGCCTAACACGGTGGCTGGACGGTGAACTATTGATGTCTGTTGGAGCGCGAGGTCGGAGAGCCCGTGTTTTCAGGCCCAGAATAAATCATCTAACACGGTGGCTGGACGACGAATTATTGATGTCTGTTGGAGCGCTTGGTCAGAGAGCCTTTGTTTTTAGGCCCAGAATGAATCATCTAACACGGTGGCTGAACGACGAATTATTGATGTCTGTTGGAGCGCGAGGTCGGAGAGCCCGTGTTTTAAGGCCCAGAATAAATCATCTAACACGGTGGCTGGACGACGAATTATTGATGTTCATTGGAGCGCGAGTTCGAAGAGCCCTTGTTTTTAGGCCCAGAATAATTCATCTAACACGGTGGCTGGACGGTGAATTGTTGATGTTTGTTGGAGCGCGAGGTCATAGAGCCCGTGTTTTTAGGCCCAGAATAGATCACCTAACACGGTGACTGGACGGTGAATTATTGATGTCTGTTGGATCGCGAGGTCGGAGAGCCCGTGTTATTTGGCCCAGAATAAATCGCCTAACACGGTGACTGGACGACGAATTATTGATGTCCGTTGGAGCGCGAGGTCGGAGAGCCCTTGTTTATAGGCCCAGAATATATCATTCAACACGGTGGCTGGACGGTGAACTATTGATGTCTGTTGGAGCGCGAGGTCGGAGAGCCCGTGTTTTCAGGCCCAGAATAAATCATCTAACACGGTGGCTGGACGGTGAATTGTTGATGTTTGGTGGAGCGCGAGGTCGGAGAGCCCTTGTTTTTAGGCCCAGAATAAATCATCTAACACGGTTGCTGGACGACGAATGTATGATGTTTGTTGGAGCGCGAGGTCGGAGAGCCCGTGTTCTTAGACCCAGAATAAATCACCCAACACGGTGGCTGGACGACGGATTATTGATGTTTATTGGAGCGCGAGGTCGGAGAGCCCGTGTTTTTGGGCCCAGAATAAATCACCTAACACGGTGGCTGGACGACAAATTATCGAAGTTTGTTGGAGCGTGAGGTCAGAGAGCCCGTGTATTAGGGCCCAGAATAAATCACCCAACACGGTGGCTGGACGACGAATTATTGATGTTTGTTGGTGCGTGAGGTCAGAGAGCCCGTGTTTTTAGGCCCAGAATAAATCATCTAACAGGGTTGCTGGACGACGAATTATTGATGTCTGTTGGAGCGCGAGGTCGGAGAGCCCGTGTTTTTAGGCCCAGAATTAATCATCTAACACGTTGGCTGGACGGTGAATTGTTGATGTTTGTTGGAGCGCGAGGTCGGAGAGCCCGTGTTTTCAGGCCCAGAATAAATCATCCAACACGGTGGCTGGACGACGAATTATTGATGTTTGTTGGAGCGCGAGGCCAGAGAGCCCGTGTCTTCAGGCCCAGAATAAATCATCTAACACGGTGGCTGGACGGTGAATTGTTGATGTTTGTTGGGGCGCGAGGTCGGAGAGCCCGTGTTCCTAGGCCCAGAATAAATCATCCAACACGGTGGCTGGACGACGAATTATTGTTGTCTGTTGGAGCGCGAGGTCGGAGAGCCCTTGTTTTTAGGCCCAGAATATATCATCTAACACGGTGGCTGGACGACGAATTATTGTTGTCTTTTAGAGCGCGAGGTCGGAGAGCCCGTGTTTTTAGGCCCAGAATAAATCATCTAACACGGTGGCTGGACGACGAATTATTGATGTCTGTCGGAGCGCGAGGTCGGAGAGCCCGTGTTTTTAGGCCCAGAATATATCATCTAACACTGTGGCTGGACGGTGAATTATTGATGTCTGTTGGAGCGCGAGGTCGGAGAGCCCTTGTTTTTGGGCCCAGAATAAATCATCTAACACCGTGGCTGGACGGTGAATTATTGATGTCTGTTGGAGCGCGAGGTCGGAGAGCCCGTGTTTTTAGGCCCAGAATAAATCATCCAACACGGTAGCTGGACGACGAATTATTGATGTTTGTTGGAGCGCGAGGTCGGAGAGCCCTTGTCTTCAGGCCCAGAATAAATCATCTAACACGGTGGCTGGACGGTGAACTGTTGATGTTTGTTGGAGTTCGAGGTCGGAGAGCCCTTGTTTCTAGGCCCAGAATTTATCATCTAACACGGTGACTGGACGACGAATTATTGATATTTGTTGGTGCGCGAGATCGGAGAGCCCTTGTTATTAGGCCCAGAATATATCATCTAACACAGTGGCTGGACGGTGAATTATTGATGTCTGTCGGAGCGCGAGGTCGGAGAGCCCTTGTTTTTGGGCCCAGAATAAATCATCTAACACAGTGGCTGGACGGTGAATTATTGATGTCTGTCGGAGCGCTAGGTCGGAGAGCCCGTGTTTTTAGGCCCAGAATATATCATCTAACACGGTGGCTGGTCGACGAATTATTGATGTCTGTTGGAGCGCGAGGTCGGAGAGCCCGTGTTATTAGGCCCAGAATAAATCACCCAACACGAAGGCTGGACGACGAATCATTGATGTCTGTTGGAGCGCGAGGTCAGAGAGCCCTTTTTTTAGGCCCCGAATATATCATCCAACACGGTGGCTGGACGACGAATGTATGATGTCTGTTGGAGCGCGAGGTTAGAGAGCCCGTGTTTTAAGGCCCAGAATAAATCACCTAACATGGTGGCTGGACGTCGAATTATTGATGTTCGTTGGAGCGCAAGGTCAGAGAGCCCGTGTTTTTAGGCCCAGAATGAATCATCTAACACGGTGGCTGGACGACAAATTATTGATGTCTGTTGGAGCGCGAGGTCGGAGAGCCCGTGTTTTTAGGCCCAGAATATATCATCTGACACGGTGGCTGGACGACGAACTATTGATGTCTGTTGGAGCGCGAGGTCGGAGAGCCCGTGTTCTTAGACCCAGAATGAATCACCTAACACGGTGGCTGGACGACGAATTGTTGATGTCTGTTGGAGCGCGAGGTCGGAGAGCCCTTGTTTCTAGGCCAAGAATAAATCACCTAACACGGTGGCTGGACGACGAATTATTGATGTCTGTTGGAGCGCGAGGTCGGAGATCCCGTGTTTATAGGCCCAGATTAAATCACCTAACACGGTGGCTGGACGGTGAATTGTTGATGTTTGTTGGAGCGCGAGGTCGGAGAGCCCATGTTATTAGGCCCAGAATGAATTACCCAACACGGTGGCTGGACGGTGAGTTGTTGATGTTTGTTGAAGCGCGAGGTCGGAGAGCCCGTGTTTTTAGGCCCAGAATAAATCACCTAACACGGTGGCTGGACGGTGAATTGTTGATGTTTGTTGGAGCGCGAGGTCGGAGAGCCCGTGTTATTAGGCCCAGAATAAATCACCTAACACGGTGGCTGGACGACGAATTACTGATGTTTGTTGAAGCGCGAGGTCGGAGAGCCCGTGTTTTCAGGCCCAGAATATATCACCTAACACGGTGGCTGGACGACGAATTATTGATGTCTGTTGGAGCGCGAGGTCGGAGATCCCGTGTTCATAGGCCCAGATTGAATCACCTAACACGGTGGCTGGACGGTGAATTGTTGATGTTTGTTGGAGCGCGAGGTCGGAGAGCTCGTGTTATTAGGCCCAGAATGAATTACCCAACACGGTGGCTGGACGGTGAGTTGTTGATGTTTGTTGAAGCGCGAGGTCGGAGAGCCCGTGTTTTTAGGCCCAGAATAAATCACCTAACACGGTGGCTGGACGGTGAATTGTTGATGTTTGTTGAAGTGCGAGGTCGGAGAGCCCGTGTTGTTAGGCCCAGAATAAATCACCTAACACGGTGGCTGAACGACGAATTACTGATGTTTGTTGAAGCGCGAGGTCGGAGAGCCCGTCTTTTCAGGCCCAGAATATATCACTTAACACGGTGGCTGGACGACGAATCATTGATGTCTGTTGGAGCGCGAGGTCGGAGATCCCGTGTTTTTAGGCCCGGATTAAATCACCTAACACGGTGGCTGGACGACGAATTATTGATGTCTGTTGGAGCGCGAGGTCAGAGAGCCCTTGTTATTAGGCCCAGAATGAATCATCTAACACGGTGGCTGGACGGTGAATTGTTCATGTTTGTTGGAGCGCGATGTTGGAGAGCCCGTGTCATTAGGTCCAGAATGAATCACCTAACACGGTGGCTGGACGGTGAATTGTTGATGTTTGTTGGAGCGCGAGGTCGGAGGGCCCGTGTTTTCAGGCACAGAATGAATCACCTAACACGGTGGCTGGACGGTGAATTGTTGATGTTTGTTGGAGCGCGAGGTCGGAGAGCCCGTGATATTAGGCCCAGAATAAAACACCTAACACGGTGGCTGGACGATGAATTACTGATTTTCGTTGGAGCGCGAGGTCGGAGAGCCCGAGTTCTTAGACCCAGAATGAATCACCTAACACGGTGGCTGGACGACGAATTGTTGATGTCTGTTGGAGCGCGAGGTCTGAGAGCCCTTTTTTCTAGGCCAAGAATAAATCACCCAACACGGTGGCTGGACGTCGAATTATTGATGTCTATCGGAGCGCGAGGTCGGAGAGCCCGTGTTTTTAGGCCCAGAATAAATCACCTAACACGGTGGCTGGACGACGAATTACTGATGTTTGTTGGAGCGCGATGTCGGAGAGCCCGTGTTCTTAGACCCATAATGGATCACACAACACGGTGGCTGGACGACGAATTGTTGATGTCTGTTGGAGCGCGAGGTCGGAGAGCCCTTGCTTCTAGGCCAAGAATAAATCACCTTACACGGTGGCTGGACGACGAATTATTGATGTCTGTTGGAGCGCGAGGTCGGACAGCCCGTGTTATTAGGCCCAGAATGAATCACCTTACACGGTGGCTGGACGACGGATTACTGATGTCTGTTGGAGCGCGAGGTCGGAGAGCCCGTGTTTTTAGACCCAGAATGAATCACCTAACACGGTGGCTGAACGACGAATCGTTGATGTCTGTTGGAGCGCGAGGTCGGAGAGCCCTTGTTTCTAGGCCAAGGACAAATCACCTAACACGGTGGCTGGACCACGAATGATTGATGTCTGTTGGAGCGCGAGGTCGGAGAGCCCGTGTTTTTAGACCCAGAAGAAAACACCTAACACGGTGGCTGGACGACGTATTGTTGATGTCTGTTGGAGCGCGAGGTCGGAGAGCCCATGTTATTAGGCCCAGAATAAATCATCTAACACATTGGCTGGACGACAAATTATTGATGTCTGTTGGAGCGCGAGGTCGGAGAGCCCGTGTTTCTAGGCCCAGAATAAATCATCTAACACATTGGCTGGACGACGAATCATTGAATTGATGTTTGTTGAAGCGCGAGGTCGGAGAGCCCTTGTTTTTAGGCCCAGAATAAATCACCTAACACGGTGACTGGACGACGAATTATTGATGTCTGTTGGAGCGCGAGGTCGGAGAGCCCGTGTTATTAGGCCCAGAATTAATCGCCTAACACGGTGACTGGACGACGAATTATTGATATCCGTTGGAGCGCGAGGTCGGAGAGCCCGTGTTTTTAGGCCCAGAATATATCATTCAACACGGTGGCTGCACGGTGAACTATTGATGTCTGTTGGAGCGCGAGGTCGGAGAGCCCGTGTTTTCAGGCCCAGAATAAATCATCTAACACGGTGGCTGGACGACGAATCATTGATGTCTGTTGGAGCGCGGGGTCAGAGAGCCCTTGTTTTTAGTCCCAGAATGAATCATCTAACACGGTGGCTGAACGACGAATTATTGATGTCTGTTGGAGCGCGAGGTCGGAGAGCCCGTGTTTTAAGGCCCAGAATAAATCATCTAACACGGTGGCTGGTCGACAAATTATTGATGTTTATTGGAGCGCGAGTTCGAAGAGCCCTTGTTTTTAGGCCCAGAATAATTCATCTAACACGGTGGCTGGACGGTGAATTGTTGATGTTTGTTGGAGCGCGAGGTCATAGAGCCCGTGTTTTTAGGCCCAGAATAGATCATCTAACACGGTGACTGGACGGTGAATTATTGATGTCTGTTGGATCGCGAGGTCGGAGAGCCCGTGTTATTTGGCCCAGAATAAATCGCCTAACACGGTGACTGGACGACGAATTATTGATGTCCGTTGGAGCGCGAGGTCGGAGAGCCCTTGTTTTCAGGCCCAGAATATATCATTCAACACGGTGGCTGGACGGTGAACTATTGATGTCTGTTGGTGCGCGAGGTCGGAGAGCCCGTGTTTTCAGGCCCAGAATAAATCATCTAACACGGTGGCTGGACGGTGAATTGTTGATGTTTGTTGGAGCGCGAGGTCAGAGAGCCCGTGTTTTTAGGCCCAGAATGAATCATCTAAAACGGTGGCTGGACGACGAATTATTGATGTTTGTTGGAGCGCGTGGTCGTAGAGCCCTTTTTTTTAGGCCCAGAATAAATCATCTAACACGGTGGCTGGACGGTGAATTGTTGATGTTTGGTGGAGCGCGAGGTCGGAGAGCCCTTGTTTTTAGGCCCAGAATAAATCATCTAACACGGTTGCTGGACGAGGAATGTATGATGTTTGTTGGAGCGCGAGGTCGGAGAGCCCGTGTTCTCAGACCCAGAATGAATCACCCAACACGGTGGCTGGACGACGAATTATTGATGTTTTTTGGAGCGCGAGGTCGGAGAGCCCGTGTTTTTGGGCCCAGAATAAATCACCTAACACTGTGGCTGGACGACAAATTATCGAAGTTTGTTGGAGCGCGAGGTCAGAGAGCCCGTGTATTAGGGCCCAGAATAAATCACCCAACACGGTGGCTGGACGACGAATTATTGATGTTTGTTGGAGCGTGAGGTCAGAGAGCCCGTGTTTTTGGGCCCAGAATAAATCATCTAACAGGGTTGCTGGACGACGAATTAATGATGTCTGTTGGAGCGTGAGGTCGGAGAGCCCGTGTTTTCAGGCCCAGAATTAATCATCTAACACGTTGGCTGGACGGTGAATTGTTGATGTTTGTTGGAGCGCGAGGTCGGAGAGCCCGTGTTTTTAGGCCCAGAATAAATCATCCAACACGGTGACTGGACGACGAATTATTGATGTTTGTTGGAGCGCGAGGCCAGAGAGCCCGTGTCTTTAGGCCCAGAATAAATCATACAACACGGTGGCTGGACGGTGAATTGTTGATGTTTGTTGGGGCGCGAGGTCGGAGAGCCCGTGTTCCTAGGCCCAGAATAAATCATCCAACACGGTGGCTGGACGACGAATTATTGTTGTCTGTTAGAGCGCGAGGTCGGAGAGCCCTTGTTTTTAGGCCCAGAATATATCATCTAACACGGTGGCTGGACGACGAATTATTGTTGTCTGTTAGAGCGCGAGGTCGGAGAGCCCGTGTTTTTAGGCCCAGACTAAATCATCTAACACGGTGGCTGGACGACGAATTATTGATGTCTGTCGGAGCGCGAGGTCGGAGAGCCCGTGTTTTTAGGCCCAGAATATATCATCTAACACTGTGGCTGGACGGTGAATTATTGATGTCTGTTGGAGCGCGAGGTCGGAGAGCCCTTGTTTTTGGGCCCAGAATAAATCATCTAACACCGTGGCTGGACGGTGAATTATTGATGTCTGTTGGAGCGCGAGGTCGGAGAGCCCGTGTTTTTAGGCCCAGAATAAATCATCCAACACGGTGGCTGGACGACGAATTATTGATGTTTGTTGGAGCGCGAGGTCGGAGAGCCCTTGTCTTCAGGCCCAGAATAAATCATCTAACACAGTGGCTGGACGGTGAATTATTGATGTCTGTCGGAGCGCTAGGTCGGACAGCCCGTGTTTTTAGGCCCAGAATATATCATCTAACACGGTGGCTGGTCGACGAATTATTGATGTCTGTTGGAGCGCGAGGTCAGAGAGCCCGTGTTATTAGGCCCAGAATAAATCACCCAACACGAAGGCTGGACGACGAATCATTGATGTCTGTTGGAGCGCGAGGTCAGAGAGCCCTTTTTTTAGGCCCCGAATATATTATCTAACACGGTGGCTGGACGACGAATGTATGATGTCTGTTGGAGCGCGAGGTTAGAGAAACCGTGTTTTAAGGCCCAGAATAAATCACCTAACATGGTGGCTGGACGACGAATTATTGATGTTCGTTGGAGCGCAAGGTCAGAGAGCCCGTGTTTTTAGGCCCAGAATGAATCATCTAACACGGTGGCTGGACGACAAATTATTGATGTCTGTTGGAGCGCGAGGTCGGAGAGCCCGTGTTTTTAGGCCCAGAATATATCATCTGACACGGTGGCTGGACGACGAACTATTGATGTCTGTTGGAGCGCGAGGTCGGAGAGCCCGTGTTCTTAGACCCAGAATGAATCACCTAACACGGTGGCTGGACGACAAATTGTTGATGTCTGTTGGAGCGCGAGGTCGGAGAGCCCTTGTTTCTAGGCCAAGAATAAATCACCTAACACGGTGGCTGGACGACGAATTATTGATGTCTGTTGAAGCGCGAGGTCGGAGATCCCGTGTTTATAGGCCCAGATTGAATCACCTAACACGGTGGCTGGACGGTGAATTGTTGATGTTTGTTGGAGCGCGAGGTCGGAGAGCCCGTGTTATTAGGCCCAGAATGAATTACCCAACACGGTGGCTGGACGGTGAGTTGTTGATGTTTGTTGAAGCGCGAGGTCGGAGAGCCCGTGTTTTTAGGCCCAGAATAAATCACCTAACACGTTGGCTGGACGGTGAATTGTTGATGTTTGTTGGAGCGCGAGGTCGGAGAGCCCGTGTTATTAGGCCCAGAATAAATCACCTAACACGGTGGCTGAACGACGAATTACTGATGTTTGTTGAAGCGCGAGGTCGGAGAGCCCGTGTTTTCAGGCCCAGAATATATCACCTAACACGGTGGCTGGACGACGAATTATTGATGTCTGTTGGAGCGCGAGGTCGGAGATCCCGTGTTCATAGGCCCAGATTGAATCACCTAACACGGTTGCTGGACGGTGAATTGTTGATGTTTGTTGGAGCGCGAGGTCGGAGAGCTCGTGTTATTAGGCCCAGAATGAATTACCCAACACGGTGGCTGGACGGTGAGTTGTTGATGTTTGTTGAAGCGCGAGGTCGGAGAGCCCGTGTTTTTAGGCCCAGAATAAATCACCTAACACGGTGGCTGGACGGTGGATTGTTGATGTTTGTTGGAGTGCGAGGTCGGAGAGCCCGTGTTGTTAGGCCCAGAATAAATCACCTAACACGGTGGCTGAACGACGAAAAACTGATGTTTGTTGAAGCGCGAGGTCGGAGAGCCCGTGTTTTCAGGCCCAGAATATATCACTTAACACGGTGGCTGGACCACGAATCATTGATGTCTGTTGGAGCGCGAGGTCGGAGATCCCGTGTTTTTAGGCCCGGATTAAATCACCTAACACGGTGGCTGGACGACGAATTATTGATGTCTGTTGGAGCGCGAGGTCAGAGAGCCCTTGATATTAGGCCCAGAATGAATCATCTAACACGGTGGCCGGACGGTGAATTGTTGATGTTTGTTGGAGCGCGATGTTGGAGAGCCCGTGTCATTAGGCCCAGAATGAATCACCTAACACGGTGGCTGGACGGTGAATTGTTGATGTTTGTTGGAGCGCGAGGTCGGAGGGCCCGTGTTTTCAGGCACAGAATGAATCACCTAACACGGTGGCTGGACGGTGAATTGTTGATGTTTGTTGGAGCGCGAGGTCGGAAAGCCCGTGATATTAGGCCCAGAATAAAACACCTAACACGGTGGCTGGACGATGAATTACTGATTTTCGTTGGAGCGCGAGGTTGGAGAGCCCGAGTTCTTAGACCCAGAATGAATCACCTAACACGGTGGCTGGACGACGAATTGTTGATGTCTGTTGGAGCGCGAGGTCTGAGAGCCCTTTTTTCTAGGCCAAGAATAAATCACCCAACACGGTGGCTGGACGTCGAATTATTGATGTCTATCGGAGCGCGAGGTCGGAGAGCCCGTGTTTTTAGGCCCAGAATAAATCACCTAACACGGTGGCTGGACGACGAATTACTGATGTTTGTTGGAGCGCGATGTCGGAGAGCCCGTGTTCTTAGACCCATAATGGATCACACAACACGGTGGCTGGACGACGAATTGTTGATGTCTGTTGGAGCGCGAGGTCGGAGAGCCCTTGCTTCTAGGCCAAGTATAAATCACCTTACACGGTGGCTGGACGACGAATTATTGATGTCTGTTGGAGCGCGAGGTCGGACAGCCCGTGTTATTAGGCCCAGTATGAATCACCTTACACGGTGGCTGGACGACGGATTACTGATGTCTGTTGGAGCGCGAGGTCGGAGAGCCCGTGTTTTTAGACCCAGAATGAATCACCTAACACGGTGGCTGAACTACGAATTGTTGATGTCTGTTGGAGCGCGAGGTCGGAGAGCCCTTGTTTCTAGGCCAAGGACAAATCACCTAACACGGTGGCTGGACCACGAATGATTGATGTCTGTTGGAGCGCGAGGTCGGAGAGCCCGTGTTCTTAGACCCAGAAGAAAACACCTAACACGGTGGCTGGACGACGTATTGTTGATGTCTGTTGGAGCGCGAGGTCGGAGAGCCCATGTTATTAGGCCCAGAATAAATCATCTAACACATTGGCTGGACGACAAATTATTGATGTCTGTTGGAGCGCGAGGTCGGAAAGCCCGTGTTTCTAGGCCCAGAATAAATCATCTTACACATTGGCTGGACGACGAATTATTGAATTGATGTTTGTTGGAGCGCGAGGTCGGAGAGCCCTTGTTTTTAGGCCCAGAATGAATCAACTAACACGGTGACTGGACGACGAATTATTGATGTCTGTTGGAGCGCGAGGTCGGAGAGCCCGTGTTATTAGGCCCATAATAAATCGCCTAACACGGTGACTGGACGACGAATTATTGATATCCGTTGGAGCGCGAGGTCGGAGAGCCCGTGTTTTTAGGCCCAGAATATATCATTCAACACGGTGGCTGGACGGTGAACTATTGAGGTCTGTTGGAGCGCGAGGTCGGAGAGCCCGTGTTTTCAGGCCCAGGATGAATCATCTAACACGGTGGCTGGACGACGAATTATTGATGTCTGTTGGAGCGCGGGGTCAGAGAGCCCTTGTTTTTAGGCCCAGAATGAATCATCTAACACGGTGGCTGAACGACGAATTATTGATGTCTGTTGGAGCGCGAGGTCGGAGAGCCCGTGTTTTAAGGCCCAGAATAAATCATCTAACACGGCGGTTGGACGACAAATTATTGATGTTTATTGGAGCGCGAGTTCGAAGAGCCCTTGTTTTTAGGCCCATAATAATTCATCTAACACGGTGGCTGGACGGTGAATTGTTGATGTTTGTTGGAGCGCGAGGTCATAGAGCCCGTGTTTTTAGGCCCAGAATAGATCACCTAACACGGTGACTGGACGGTGAATTATTGATGTCTGTTGGATCGCGAGGTCGGAGAGCCCGTGTTATTTGGCCCAGAACAAATCGCCTAACACGGTGACTGGACGACGAATTATTGATGTCCGTTGGAGCGCGAGGTCGGAGAGCCCTTGTTTTTAGGCCCAGAATATACCATTCAACACGGTGGCTGGACGGTGAACTATTGATGTCTGTTGGAGCGCGAGGTCGGAGAGCCCGTGTTTTCAGGCCCAGAATAAATCATCTAACACGGTGGCTGGACGGTGAATTGTTGATGTTTGTTGGAGCGCGAGGTCAGAGAGCCCGTGTTTTTAGGCCCAGAATGAATAATCTAAAACGGTGGCTGGACGACGAATTATTGATGTTTGTTGGAGCGCGTGGTCGGAGAGCCCTTTTTTTTAGGCCCAGAATAAATCATCTAACACGGTGGCTGGACGGTGAATTGTTGATGTTTGGTGGAGCGCGAGGTCGGAGAGCCCTTGTTTTTAGGCCCAGAATAAATCATCTAACACGGTTGCTGGACGACGAATGTATGATGTTTGTTGGAGCACGAGGTCGGAGAGCCCGTGTTCTTAGACCCAGAATAAATCACCCAACACGGTGGCTGGACGACGAATTATTGATGTTTTTTGAAGCGCGAGGTCGGAGAGCCCGTGTTTTTGGGCCCAGAATAAATCACCTAACACGGTGGCTGGACGACAAATTATCGAAGTTTGTTGGAGCGCGAGGTCAGATAGCCCGTGTATTAGGGCCCAGAATAAATCACCCAACACGGTGGCTGGACGACGAATTATTGATGTTTGTTGGAGCGTGAGGTCAGAGAGCCCGTGTTTTTAGGCCCAGAATAAATCATCTAACAGGGTTGCTGGAGGACGAATTATTGATGTCTGTTGGAGCGCGAGGTCGGAGAGCCCGTGTTTTCAGGCCCAGAATTAATCATCTAACACGTTGGCTGGACGGTGAATTGTTGATGTTTGTTGGAGCGCGAGGTCGGAGAGCCCGTGTTTTCAGGCCCAGAATGAATCATCCAACACGGTGGCTGGACGACGAATTATTGATGTTTGTTGGAGCGCGAGGCCAGAGAGCCCGTGTCTTTAGGCCCAGAATAAATCATCTAACACGGTGGCTGGACGCTGAATTGTTGATGTTTGTTGGGGCGCGAGGTCGGAGAGCCCGTGTTCTTAGGCCCAGAATAAATCATCCAACACGGTGGCTGGACGACGAATTATTGTTGTCTGTTAGAGCGCGAGGTCGGAGAGCCCTTGTTTTTAGGCCCAGAATATATCATCTAACACGGTGGCTGGACGACGAATTATTGTTGTCTGTTAGAGCGCGAGGTCGGAGAGCCCGTGTTTTTAGGCCCAGAATAAATCATCTAACACGGTGGCTGGACGACGAATTATTGATGTCTGTTGAAGCGCGAGGTCGGAGAGCCCGTGTTTTCAGGCCCAGAATATATCACCTAACACGGTGGCTGGACGACGAATTATTGATGTCTGTTGGAGCGCGAGGTCGGAGATCCCGTGTTCATAGGCCCAGATTGAATCACCTAACACGGTGGCTGGACGGTGAATTGTTGATGTTTGTTGGAGCGCGAGGTCGGAGAGCTCGTGATATTAGGCCCAGAATGAATTACCCAACACGGTGGCTGGACGGTGAGTTGTTGATGTTTGTTGAAGCGCGAGGTCGGAGAGCCCGTGTTTTTAGGCCCAGAATAAATCACCTAACACGGTGGCTGGACGGTGAATTGTTGATGTTTGTTGGAGTGCGAGGTCGGAGAGCCCGTGTTGTTAGGCCCAGAATAAATCACCTAACACGGTGGCTGAACGACGAATTACTGATGTTTGTTGAAGCGCGAGGTCGGAGAGCCCGTGTTTTCAGGCCCAGAATATATCACTTAACACGGTGGCTGGACGACGAATCATTGATGTCTGTTGGAGCGCGAGGTCGGAGATCCCGTGTTTTTAGGCCCGGATTAAATCACCTAACACGGTGGCTGGACGACGAATTATTGATGTCTGTTGGAGCGCGAGGTCAGAGAGCCCTTGATATTAGGCCCAGAATGAATCATCTAACACGGTGGCTGGACGGTGAATTGTTTATGTTTGTTGGAGCGCGATGTTGGAGAGCCCGTGTCATTAGGCCCAGAATGAATCACCTAACACGGTGGCTGGACGGTGAATTGTTGATGTTTGTTGGAGCGCGAGGTCGGAGGGCCCGTGTTTTCAGGCACAGAATGAATCACCTAACACGGTGGCTGGACGGTGAATTGTTGATGTTTGTTGGAGCGCGAGGTCGGAAAGCCCGTGATATTAGGCCCAGAATAAAACACCTAACACGGTGGCTGGACGATGAATTACTGATTTTCGTTGGAGCGCGAGGTCGGAGAGCCCGAGTTCTTAGACCCAGAATGAATCACCTAACACGGTGGCTGGACGACGAATTGTTGATGTCTGTTGGAGCGCGAGGTCTGAGAGCCCTTTTTTCTAGGCCAAGAATAAATCACCCAACACGGTGGCTGGACGTCGAATCATTGATGTCTATCGGAGCGCGAGGTCGGAGAGCCCGTGTTTTTAGGCCCAGAATAAATCACCTAACACGGTGGCTGGACGACGAATTACTGATGTTTGTTGGAGCGCGATGTCGGAGAGCCCGTGTTCTTAGACCCATAATGGATCACACAACACGGTGGCTGGACGACGAATTGTTGATGTCTGTTGGAGCGCGAGGTCGGAGAGCCCTTGCTTCCAGGCCAAGAATAAATCACCTTACACGGTGGCTGGACGACGAATTATTGATGTCTGTTGGAGCGCGAGGTCGGACAGCCCGTGTTATTAGGCCCAGTATGAATCACCTTACACGGTGGCTGGACGACGGATTACTGATGTCTGTTGGAGCGCGAGGTCGGAGAGCCCGTGTTTTTAGACCCAGAATGAATCACCTAACACGGTGGCTGAACTACGAATTGTTGATGTCTGTTGGAGCGCGAGGTCGGAGAGCCCTTGTTTCTAGGCCAAGGACAAATCACCTAACACGGTGGCTGGACCACGAATGATTGATGTCTGTTGGAGCGCGAGGTCGGAGAGCCCGTGTTCTTAGACCCAGAAGAAAACACCTAACACGGTGGCTGGACGACGTATTGTTGATGTCTGTTGGAGCGCGAGGTCGGAGAGCCCATGTTATTAGGCCCAGAATAAATCATCTAACACATTGGCTGGACGACAAATCATTGATGTCTGTTGGAGCGCGAGGTCGGAAAGCCCGTGTTTCTAGGCCCAGAATAAATCATCTAACACATTGGCTGGACGACGAATTATTGAATTGATGTTTGTTGGAGCGCGAGGTCGGAGAGCCCTTGTTTTTAGGCCCAGAATGAATCACCTAACACGGTGACTGGACGACGAATTATTGATTTCTGTTGGAGCGCGAGGTCGGAGAGCCCGTGTTATTAGGCCCAGAATAAATCGCCTAACACGGTGACTGGACGACGAATTATTGATATCCGTTGGAGCGCGAGGTCGGAGAGCCCGTGTTTTTAGGCCCAGAATATATCATTCAACACGGTGGCTGGACGGTGAACTATTGATGTCTGTTGGAGCGCGAGGTCGGAGAGCCCGTGTTTTCAGGCCCAGAATGAATCATCTAACACGGTGGCTGGACGACGAATTATTGATGTCTGTTGGAGCGCGGGGTCAGAGAGCCCTTGTTTTTAGGCCCAGAATGAATCATCTAACACGGTGGCTGAACGACGAATTATTGATGTCTGTTGGAGCGCGAGGTCGGAGAGCCCGTGTTTTAAGGCCCAGAATAAATCATCTGACACGGCGGCTGGACGACAAATTATTGATGTTTATTGGAGCGCGAGTTCGAAGAGCCCTTGTTTTTAGGCCCAGAATAATTCATCTAACACGGTGGCTGGACGGTGAATTGTTGATGTTTGTTGGAGCGCGAGGTCATAGAGCCCTTGTTTTTAGGCCCAGAATAGATCACCTAACACGGTGACTGGACGGTGAATTATTGATATCTGTTGGATCGCGAGGTCGGAGAGCCCGTGTTATTTGGCCCAGAACTAATCGCCTAACACGGTGACTGGACGACGAATTATTGATGTCCGTTGAGCGCGAGGTCGGAGAGCCCTTGTTTTTAGGCCCAGAATATATCATTCAACACGGTGGCTGGACGGTGAACTATTGATGTCTGTTGGAGCGCGAGGTCGGAGAGCCCGTGTTTTCAGGCCCAGAATAAATCATCTAACACGGTGGCTGGACGGTGAATTGTTGATGTTTGTTGGAGCGCGAGGTCAGAGAGCCCGTGTTTTTAGGCCCAGAATGAATCATCTAAAACGGTGGCTGGACGACGAATTATTGATGTTTGTTGGAGCGCGTGGTCGGAGAGCCCTTTTTTTTAGGCCCAGAATAAATCATCTAACACGGTGGCTGGACGGTGAATTGTTGATGTTTGGTGGAGCGCGAGGTCGGAGAGCCCTTGTTTTTAGGCCCAGAATAAATCATCTAACACGGTTGCTGGACGACGAATGTATGATGTTTGTTGGAGCGCGAGGTCGGAGAGCCCGTGTTCTTAGACCCAGAATAAATCACCCAACACGGTGGCTGGACGACGAATTATTGAAGTTTTTTGAAGCGCGAGGTCGGAGAGCCCGTGTTTTTGGGCCCAGAATAAATCACCTAACACGGTGGCTGGACGACAAATTATCGAAGTTTGTTGGAGCGCGAGGTTAGATTGCCCGTGTATTAGGGCCCAGAATAAATCACCCAACACGGTGGCTGGACGACGAATTATTGATGTTTGTTGGAGCGTGAGGTCAGAGAGCCCGTGTTTTTAGGCCCAGAATAAATCATCTAACAGGGTTGCTGGACGACGAATTATTGATGTCTGTTGGAGCGCGAGGTCGGAGAGCCCGTGTTTTCAGGCCCAGAATTAATCATCTAACACGTTGGCTGGACGGTGAATTGTTGATGTTTGTTGGAGCGCGAGGTCGGAGAGCCCGTGTTTTTAGGCCCAGAATAAATCATCCAACACGGTGGCTGGACGACGAATTATTGATGTTTGTTGGAGCGCGAGGCCAGAGAGCCCGTGTCTTTAGGCCCAGAATAAATCATCTAACACGGTGGCTGGACGGTGAATTGTTGATGTTTGTTGGGGCGCGAGGTCGGAGAGCCCGTGTTCTTAGGCCCAGAATAAATCATCCAACACGGTGGCTGGACGACGACTTATTGTTGTCTGTTAGAGCGCGAGGTCGGAGAGCCCTTGTTTTTAGGCCCAGAATATATCATCTAACACGGTGGCTGGACGACGAATTATTGTTGTCTGTTAGAGCGCGAGGTCGGAGAGCCCGTGTTTTTAGGCCCAGAATAAATCATCTAACACGGTGGCTGGACGACGAATTATTGATGTCTGTCGGAGCGCGAGGTCGGAGAGCCCGTGTTTTCAGGCCCAGAATATATCATCTAACACGGTGGCTGGACGGTGAATTGTTGATGTCTGTTGGAGCGCGAGGTCGGAGAGCCCTTGTTTATGGGCCCAGAATAAATCATTCAACACGGTGGCTGGACGGTGAATTATTGATGTCTGTTGGAGCGCGAGGTCGGAGAGCCCGTGTTTTCAGGCCCAGAATGAATCATCCAACACGGTGGCTGGACGACGAATTATTGATGTTTGTTGGATCGCGAGGTCGGAGAGCCCTTGTCTTTAGGCCCAGAATAAATCATCTAACACGGTGGCTGGACGGTGAATTGTTGATGTTTGTTGGAGCGCGAGGTCGGAGAGCCCTTGTTTCTAGGCCCAGAATTTATCATCTAACACGGTGGCTGGACGACGAATTATTGATATTTGTTGGAGCGCGAGGTCGGAGAGCCCTCGTTATTAGGCCCAGAATATATCATCTAACACAGTGGCTGGACGGTGAATTATTGATGTCCGTTGGAGCGCGAGGTCGGAGAGCCCTTGTTTTTGAGCCCAGAATAAATCACCTAACACGGTGGCTGAACGACGAATTACTGATGTTTGTTGAAGCGCGAGGTCGGAGAGCCCGTGTTTTCAGGCCCAGAATATATCACCTAACACGGTGGCTGGACGACGAATCATTGATGTCTGTTGGAGCGCGAGGTCGGAGATCCTGTGTTTCTAGGCCCAGATTGAATCACCTAACACGGTGGCTGGACGGTGAAATGTTGATGTTTGTTGGAGCGCGATGTTGGAGAGCCAGTGTCATTAGGCCCAGAATATATCAACTAACACGGTGGCTGGACGACGAATTATTGATGTCTGTTGGAGCGCGAGTTCGGAGATCCCGTGTTTCTAGGCCCAGATTGAATCACCTAACACGGTGGCTGGACGGTGAATTGTTGATGTTTGTTGGAGCGCGATGTTGGAAAGCCCGTGTCATTAGGCCCAGAATAAATCACCTAACACGGTGGCTGGACGGTGAATTGTTGATGTTTGTTGGAGCGCGAGGTCGGAGAGCCCGTGTTTTCAGGCACAGAATAAGTCACCCAACACGGTGGCTGGACGGTGAATTGTTGATGTTTGTTGGAGCGCGAGGTCGGAGAGCCCGTGTTATTAGGCCCCGAATAAATCACCTAACACGGTGGCTTGACGACGAATTACTGATGTTCGTTGGAGCGCGAGGTCGGAGAGCCCGAGTTCTAAGACCCAGAATGAATCACCTAACACGGTGGCTGGACGACGAATTGTTGATGTCTGTTGGAGCGCGAGGTCTGAGAGCCCTTTATTCTAGGCCAAGAATAAATCACCTTACACGGTGGCTGGACGACGAATTATTGATGTCTGTTGGAGCGCGAGGTCGGACAGCCCGTGTTATAAGGCCCAGAATAAATCACCTTACACGGTGGCTGGACGACGAATTACTGATGTCTGTTGGAGCGCGAGGTCGGAGAGCCTGTGTTCTCAGACCCAGAATGAATCAACTAACACGGTGGCTGGACGACGAATTGTTGATGTCTGTTGGAGCGCGAGGTCGGAGAGCCCTTGTTTCTAGGCCAAGGACAAATCACCTAACACGGTGGCTGGACGACGAATGATTGATGTCTTTTGGAGCGCGAGGTCGGAGAGCCCGTGTTCTGAGACCCAGAATAAATCACCTAACACGGTGGCTGGACGACGTATTGTTGATGTCTGTTGGAGCGCGAGGTCGGAGAGCCCGTGTTATTAGGCCCAGAATAAATCATCTAACACATTGGCTGGACGACAAATTATTGATGTCTGTTGGAGCGCGAGGTCGGAGAGCCCGTGTTTCTAGGCCCAGAATGAATCATCTAACACATTGGCTGGACGACGAATTATTTAATTGATGTTTGTTGGAGCGCGAGGTCGGAGAGCCCTTGTTTTTAGGCCCAGAATAAATCACCTAACACGGTGGCTGGACGACGAATTATTGATGTCTGTTGGAGCGCGAGGTCGGAGAGCCCGTGTTATTAGGCCCAGAATAAATCGCCTAACACGGTGACTGGACGACGAATCATTGATGTCCGTTGGAGCGCGAGGTCGGAGAGCCCTTGTTTTTAGGCCCAGAATATATCATTCAACACGGTGGCTGGACTGTGAACTATTGATGTCTGTTGGAGCGCGAGGTCGGAGAGCCCGTGTTTTCAGGCCCAGAATGAATCATCTAACACGGTGGCTGGACGACGAATTATTGATGTCTGTTGGAGCGCGGGGTCAGAGAGCCCTTGTTTTTAGGCCCAGAATGAATCATCTAACACGGTGGCTGAACGACGAATTATTGATGTCTGTTGGAGCGCGAGGTCGGAGAGCCCGTGTTTTAAGGCCCAGAATAAATCATCTGACACGGCGGCTGGACGACAAATTATTGATGTTTATTGGAGCGAGTTCGAAGAGCCCTTGTTTTTAGGCCCAGAATAATTCATCTAACACGGTGGCTGGACGGTGAATTGTTGATGTTTGTTGGAGCGCGAGGTCATAGAGCCCTTGTTTTTAGGCCCAGAATAGATCACCTAACACGGTGACTGGACGGTGAATTATTGATATCTGTTGGATCGCGAGGTCGGAGAGCCCGTGTTATTTGGCCCAGAACAAATCGCCTAACACGGTGACTTGACGACGAATTATTGATGTCCGTTGGAGCGCGAGGTCGGAGAGCCCTTGTTTTTAGGCCCAGAATATATCATTCAACACGGTGGCTGGACGGTGAACTATTGATGTCTGTTGGAGCGCGAGGTCGGAGAGCTCGTGTTTTCAGGCCCAGAATAAATCATCTAACACGGTGGCTGGACGGTGAATTGTTGATGTTTGTTGGAGCGCGAGGTCAGAGAGCCCGTGTTTTTAGGCCCAGAATGAATCATCTAAAACGGTGGCTGGACGACGAATTATTGATGTTTGTTGGAGCGCGTGGTCGGAGAGCCCTTTTTTTTAGGCCCAGAATAAATCATCTAACACGGTGGCTGGACGGTGAATTGTTGATGTTTGGTGGAGCGCGAGGTCGGAGAGCCCTTGTTTTCAGGCCCAGAATAAATCATCTAACACGGTTGCTGGACGACGAATGTATGATGTTTGTTGGAGCGCGAGGTCGGAGAGCCCGTGTTCTTAGACCCAGAAAAAATCACCCAACACGGTGGCTGGACGACGAATTATTGATGTTTTTTGAAGCGCGAGGTCGGAGAGCCCGTGTTTTTGGGCCCAGAATAAATCACCTAACACGGTGGCTGGACGACAAATTATCGAAGTTTGTTGGAGCGCGAGGTCAGATAGCCCGTGTATTAGGGCCCAGAATAAATCACCCAACACGGTGGCTGGACGACGAATTATTGATGTTTGTTGGAGCGTGAGGTCAGAGAGCCCGTGTTTTTAGGCCCAGAATAAACCATCTAACAGGGTTGCTGGACGACGAATTATTGATGTCTGTTGGAGCGCGAGGTCGGAGAGCCCGTGTTTTCAGGCCCAGAATTAATCATCTAACACGTTGGCTGGACGGTGAATTGTTGATGTTTGTTGGAGCGCGAGGTCGGAGAGCCCGTGTTTTTAGGCCCAGAATAAATCATCCAACACGGTGGCTGGACGACGAATTATTGATGTTTGTTGGAGCGCGAGGCCAGAGAGCCCGTGTCTTTAGGCCCAGAATAAATCATCTAACACAGTGGCTGGACGGTGAATTGTTGATGTTTGTTGGGGCGCGAGGTCGGAGAGCCCGTGTTCTTAGGCCCAGAATAAATCATCCAACACGGTGGCTGGACGACGAATTATTGTTGTCTGTTAGTGCGCGAGGTCGGAGAGCCCTTGTTTTTAGGCCCAGAATATATCATCTAACACGGTGGCTGGACGACGAATTATTGTTGTCTGTTAGAGCGCGAGGTCGGAGAGCCCGTGTTTTTAGGCCCAGAATAAATCTTTTAACACGGTGGCTGGACGACGAATTATTGATGTCTGTCGGAGCGCGAGGTCGGAGAGCCCGTGTTTTCAGGCCCAGAATATATCATCTAACACGGTGGCTGGACGGTGAATTGTTGATGTCTGTTGGAGCGCGAGGTCGGAGAGCCCTTGTTTATGGGCCCAGAATAAATCATTCAACACGGTGGCTGGACGGTGAATTATTGATGTCTGTTGGAGCGCGAGGTCGGAGAGCCCGTGTTTTTAGGCCCAGAATGAATCATCCAACACGGTGGCTGGACGACGAATTATTGATGTTTGTTGGATCGCGAGGTCGGAGAGCCCTTGTCTTTAGGCCCAGAATAAATCATCTAACACGGTGGCTGGACGACGAATTATTGATATTTGTTGGAGCGCGAGGTCGGAGAGCCCTCGTTATTAGGCCCAGAATATATCATCTAACACAGTGGCTGGACGGTGAATTATTGATGTCCGTTGGAGCGCGAGGTCGGAGAGCCCGTGTTTTTAGGCCCAGAATATATCATCTAACACGGTGGCTGGTCGACGAATTATTGATGTCTGTTGGAGCGCGAGGTCGGAGAGCCCGTGTTATTAGGCCCAGAATAAATCACCCAACACGAAGGCTGGACGACGAATCATTGATGTTTGTTGGAGCGCGAGGTCGGAGAGCCCTTTTTTTAGGCCCCGAATATATCATCTAACACGGTGGCTGGACGACGAATGTATGATGTCTGTTGGAGCGCGAGGTCAGAGAGCCCGTGTTTTTAGGCCCAGAATAAATCACCTAACATGGTGGCTGGACGACGAATTATTGATGTTCGTTGGAGCGCAAGGTCAGAGAGCCCGTGTTTTTAGGCCCAGAATGAATCATCTAACACGGTGGCTGGACGACAAATTATTGATGTCTGTTGGAGCGCGAGGTCGGAGAGCCCGTGTTTTTAGGCCCAGAATATATCATCTGACACGGTGGCTGGACGACGAACTATTGATGTCTGTTGGAGCGCGAGGTCGGAGAGCCCGTGTTCTTAGACCCAGAATGAATCACCTAACACGGTGGCTGGACGAAGAATTGTTGATGTCTGTTGGAGCGCGAGGTCGGAGAGCCCTTGTTTCTAGGCCAAGAATAAATCACCTAACACGGTGGCTGGACGACGAATTATTGATGTCTGTGGGAGCGCGAGGTCGGAGATCCCGTGTTTATAGGCCCAGATTGAATCACCTAACACGGTGGCTGGACGGTGAATTGTTGATGTTTGTTGGAGCGCGAGGTCGGAGAGCCCGTGTTATTAGGCCCAGAATGAATTACCCAACACGGTGGCTGGACGGTGAGTTGTTGATGTTTGTTGAAGCGCGAGGTCGGAGAGCCCGTGTTTTTAGGCCCAGAATAAATCACCTAACACGGTGGCTGGACGGTGAATTGTTGATGTTTGTTGGAGCGCGAGGTCGGAGAGCCCGTGTTATTAGGCCCAGAATAAATCACCTAACACGGTGGCTGAACGACGAATTACTGATGTTTGTTGAAGCGCGAGGTCGGAGAGCCCGTGTTTTCAGGCCCAGAATATATCACCTAACACGGTGGCTGGACGACGAATCATTGATGTCTGTTGGAGCGCGAGGTCGGAGATCCTGTGTTTCTAGGCCCAGATTGAATCACCTAACACGGTGGCTGGACGGTGAAATGTTGATGTTTGTTGGAGCGCGATGTTGGAGAGCCAGTGTCATTAGGCCCAGAATAAATCAACTAACACGGTGGCTGGACGACGAATTATTGATGTCTGTTGGAGCGCGAGTTCGGAGATCCCGTGTTTCTAGGCCCAGATTGAATCACCTAACACGGTGGCTGGACGGTGAATTCTTGATGTTTGTTGGAGCGCGATGTTGGAAAGCCCGTGTCATTAGGCCCAGAATAAATCACCTAACACGGTGGCTGGACGGTGAATTGTTGATGTTTGTTGGAGCGCGAGGTCGGAGAGCCCGTGTTTTCAGGCACAGAATAAGTCACCTAACACGGTGGCTGGACGGTGAATTGTTGATGTTTGTTGGAGCGCGAGGTCGGAGAGCCCGTGTTATTAGGCCCCGAATAAATCACCTAACACGGTGGCTTGACGACGAATTACTGATGTTCGTTGGAGCGCGAGGTCGGAGAGCCCGAGTTCTAAGACCCAGAATGAATCACCTAACACGGTGGCTGGACGACGAATTGTTGATGTCTGTTGGAGCGCGAGGTCTGAGAGCCCTTTATTCTAGGCCAAGAATAAATCACCTTACACGGTGGCTGGACGACGAATTATTGATGTCTGTTGGAGCGCGAGGTCGGACAGCCCGTGTTATAAGGCCCAGAATAAATCACCTTACACGGTGGCTGGACGACGAATTACTGATGTCTGTTGGAGCGCGAGGTCGGAGAGCCTGTGTTCTCAGACCCAGAATGAATCAACTAACACGGTGGCTGGACGACGAATTGTTGATGTCTGTTGGAGCGCGAGGTCGGAGAGCCCTTGTTTCTAGGCCAAGGACAAATCACCTAACACGGTGGCTGGACGACGAATGATTGATGTCTTTTGGAGCGCGAGGTCGGAGAGCCCGTGTTCTGAGACCCAGAATAAATCACCTAACACGGTGGCTGGACGACGTATTGTTGATGTCTGTTGGAGCGCGAGGTCGGAGAGCCCGTTTTATTAGGCCCAGAATAAATCATCTAACACATTGGCTGGACGACAAATTATTGATGTCTGTTGGAGCGCGAGGTCGGAGAGCCCGTGTTTCTAGGCCCAGAATGAATCATCTAACACATTGGCTGGACGACGAATTATTTAATTGATGTTTGTTGGATCGCGAGGTCGGAGAGCCCTTGTTTTTAGGCCCAGAATAAATCACCTAACACGGTGGCTGGACGACGAATCATTGATGTCTGTTGGAGCGCGAGGTCGGAGAGCCCGTGTTATTAGGCCCAGAATAAATCGCCTAACACGGTGACTGGACGACGAATCATTGATGTCCGTTGGAGCGCGAGGTCGGAGAGCCCTTGTTTTTAGGCCCAGAATATATCATTCAACACGGTGGCTGGACTGTGAACTATTGATGTCTGTTGGAGCGCGAGGTCGGAGAGCCCGTGATTTAGGCCCAGAATAAATCATCTAACACGGTGGCTGGACGACGAAATATTGATGTCTGTTGGAGCGCGAGGTCGGAGAGCCCGTGTTTTGAGGCCCAGAATAAATCATCTAACACGGTGGCTGGACGACGAATTATTGATGTCTGTTGGAGCGCGAGGTCGGAGAGCCCTTGTTTTTAGGCCCAGGATATATCATTCAACACGGTGGCTGGACGGTGAATTATTGATGTCTGTTGGAGCGCGAGGTCGGAGAGCCCGTGTTTTTAGGCCCAGAATAAATCATCTAACACGGTAGCTGGACGACGAATCATTGATGTTCGTTGGAGCGCGAGGTCGGAGAGCCCTTGTTTTTAGGCCCAGAATATATCATTCAACACGGTGGCAAGACGGTGAATTATTGATGTCTGTTCGAGCGCGAGGTCGGAGAGCCCGTGTTGTTAGGCCCAGAATAAATCATCTAACACGGTGGCTGGACGACGAATTATTGATGTCCGTTGGAGCGCGAGGTCGGAGAGCCCTTGTTTTTAGGCCCAGAATATATCATGCAACACGGTGGCTGGACTTTGAATTATTGATGTCTGTTGGAGCGCGAGGTCGAAGAGCCCGTGTTTTTAGGCCCAGAATAAATCATCCAACACGGTGGCTGGACGACGACTTATTGATGTATGTTGAAGCGCGAGGTCGGAGAGCCCGTGTTTTTAGGCCCAGAATAAATCATCCTACACGGTGGCT
The DNA here is from genome assembly GCA_964007535.1 of Brachyptera risi. Classification (NCBI taxonomy): domain Eukaryota; kingdom Metazoa; phylum Arthropoda; class Insecta; order Plecoptera; family Taeniopterygidae; genus Brachyptera; species Brachyptera risi. The sequence continues at coordinate 5,537,998 of OZ023335.1, forward strand.
GGACGACGAATGATGGAAGTCCGTTGGAGCGCGAGGTCGGAGAGCCCTTGTTTTTAGGCCCAGAATATATCATTCAACACGGTGGCTGGACGGTGAATTGTTGTTGTCTGTTGGAGCGCGAGGTCAGAGAGCTCGTGTTATTAGGCCCAGAATAAATCATCTAACACGGTGGCTGGACAACGAATTATTGATGTCTGTTGGAGCGCGAGGACGGAGAGCCCGTGTTTTTTGGCCCAGAATAAATCTTCTAACTCGGTGGCTGGACGACGAATTATTGATGTTTGTTGGAGCGCGAGGTCGGAGAGCCATTGTTTTCAGACCCAGATAAAATCTTCCAACACGGTGGCTGGACCGTGAATTGTTGATGTTTGTTGGAGCGCGAGGTCGGAGAGCCCTTGTTTTTAGGCCCGGAATAAATCATCTAACACGGTGGCTGGACGACGAATTGTTGATGTATGTTGGAGCGCGAGGTCGGAGAGCCCTCGTTTTTAGGCCCGGAATAAATCATCTAACACGGTGGCTGGACGACGAATTGTTGATGTTTGTTGGAGCGCGAGGTCGGAGAGCCCGTGTTTTCAGGCCCAGAATTAATCATCTAACACGGTGGCTGGACGGTGAATTGTTGATGTTTGTTGGAGCGTGAGGTCGGAGAGCCATTGTTTTCAGGCCCAGATAAAATCTTCCAACACGGTGGCTGGACCGTGAATTGTTGATGTTTGTTGGAGCGCAAGGTCAGAGAGCCCTTGTTTTTAGGCCCGGAATAAATCATCTAACACGGTGGCTGGACGACGAATTGTTGATGTTTGTTGGAGCGCGAGGTCGGATAGCCTTTGTTTTCAGGCCCAGATAAAATCTTCCAACACGGAGGCTGGACGACGAATTGTTGATGTTTGTTGGAGCGCGAGGTCGGAGAGCCATTGTTTCCAGGCCCAGATAAAATCTTCCAACACGGTGGCTGGACGGTGAATTGTTGATGTTTGTTGGAGCGCGAGGTCAGAGAGCCCGTGTTATTGGGCCCAAATTAAATCACCTGACACGGTGGCTGTACGACGAATTATTGACGTCTGTTGGAGCGCGAGGTCGGAGAGCCCGTGTTATTGGGCCCAAATTAAATCACCTGACACGGTGGCTGGACGGTGAATTGTTAATGTCTGTTGGAGCGCGAGGTCAGAGAGTCCGTGTAATAAGGCCCAGAATAAATCATCTAAAACGGTGGCTGGACGGTGAATTGTTGATGTCCGTTGGAGCGCGAGGTCGGAGAGCCCGTGTTTTTAGGCCCAGAATGAATCACCTAACACGGTGGCTGGACGACGAATTGTTGATGTTTGTTGGAGCGCGAGGTCAGAGAGCCCGTGTTTTTAGGCCCGGGATAAATCATCTAACACGGTGGCTAGACGGTGAATTGTTGATGTCTGTTGGAGCGCGAGGTCAGAGAGCCCGTGTAATTGGGCCCAGACTAAATCACCCAACACGGTGGCTGGACGTCGAATTATTGATGTTTGTTGGAGCACGAGGTCGGAGAGCCCGTGTTTTTAGGCCCAGAATAAATCACCTGACACGGTGGCTGGACGACGAATTGTTGATGTTTGTTGGAGCGCGAGGTCGGAGAGCCATTGTTTTCAGGCCCAGATAAAATCTTCCAACACGGTGGCTGAACCGTGAATTGTTAATGTTTGTTGAAGCGCGAGGTCGGAGAGCCCGTGTTTTTAGGCCCAGAATGAATCATTCAACACGGCGGCTGGACGGTGAATTGTTGATGTTTGTTGGAGCGCGAGGTCGGAGAGCCCGTGTTTTTAGGCCCAGAATGAATCATCTAACACGGTGGCAGGACGGTGAATTGTTGATGTTTGTTGTAGCGTGAGGTCGGAGAGCCCGTGTTTTTAGGCCCAGAATGAATCACCTAACATGGTGGCTGGACGACGAATTGTTGATGTCTGTTGGAGCGCGAGGTCGGAGAGCCCGTGTTCTTTGGCCCAGGATATATCATCTGAAACGGTGGCTGGACGGTGAATTGTTGATGTTTGTTGGAGCGCGAGGTCGGAGAGCCCTTGTTTTTACGCCAGGAATATATCATTCAACACGGTGGCTGGACGGTGAAAAGTTGATGTCTGTTGGAGCGCGAGGTTGGAGAGCCCGTGTTTTTGGGCCCAGAATGAATCACCCAACACGGTGGCTGGACGACGAATGTATAATGTTCGTTGGAGCGCGAGGTCGGAGAGCCCGTGTTTTTGGGCCCAGAAGAAATCATCTAACACGATGGCTGGACGGTGAATTGTTGATGTTTGTTGGAGCGCGAGGTCGGAGAGCACTTGTTTTTAGGCCCAGAATATATCATTCAACACGGTAGCTGGACGGTGAATTGTGTATGTTTGTTGGAGCGTGAGGTCGGAGAGCCCTTGTCTTTAGGCCCAGAATAAATCATCTAACACGGTGGCTGGACGGTGAATTGTTGATGTTTGTTGGAGCGCGAAGTCGGAGAGCCCTTGTTTTTGGGCCCAGATTAAATCATCTAACACGGTGGCTGGACGGTTAATTGTTGATGTTTGTTGGAGCGCGAGGTCGGAGAGCCCTTGTTTTTAGGCCCAGATTGAATCATCTAACACGGTGGCTGGACGGTTAATTGTTGATGTTTGTTGGAGCGCGAGGTCGGAGAGCCCGTGTTTTTACGCCAGGAATATATCATTCAACACGGTGGCTGGACGGTGAATTGTTGATGTTTGTTGGAGCGTGAGGTCGGAGAGCCCGTGTTTTTAGGCTCGAAATATATCATTCAACACGGTGGCTGGACGGTGAATGGTTGATGTTTGTTGGAGCGTTAGGTCGGAGAGCCCTTGTATTAAGGCCCAGATGAATCATCTAACGAGGTGGCTGGACGGTGAATTGTTGATGTTTGTTGGAGCGCGAGGTCGGAGAGCCCGTGTTATTAGGCCCAGAATGAATCACCTAACACGGTGGCTGGACGGTGAATGTATGATGTTTGTTGGAGCGCGAGGTCGGAGAGCTCGTGTTATTAGGCCCAGAATAAATCATCTAACACATTGGCTGGACGACGAATTATTGATGTCTGTTGGAGCGCGATGTCGGAGAGCCCGTGTTTTTAGTCCCGGAATAAATCACCTAACACTGTGGCTGGACGACGAATAACTGATGTTTATTGAAGCGCGAGGTCGGAGAGCCCGTGTTCTTTGACCCAGAATGAATCACACAACACGGTGGCTGGACCACGAATTGTTGATGTCTGTTGGAGCGCGAGGTCGGAGAGCCCTTGTTTCTAGGCCAAGAATAAATCACCTAACACGGTGGCTGGACGGTGAATTGTTGATGTTTGTTGGAGCGCGAGGTCGGAGAGCCCGTGTTTTTAGGCCCAGAATAAATCACCTAACACGGTGGCTGGACGACGAATGTATGATGTTTGTTGGAGCGCGAGGTCGGACAACCCGTGTTTTCAGGCCCAGAATAAATCACCTAACACGGTGGCTGGACGGTGAATTTTTGATGTTTGTTGGAGCGCGAGGTCGGAGAACCCGTGTTTTCAGGCCCAGAATAAATCACCTAACACGGTGGCTGGACGGTGAATTGTTGATGTTTGTTGGAGCGCGAGGTCGGAGAGCCCGTGTTTTTAGGCCCAGAATAAATCACCTAACACGGCGGCTGGACGACGAATTACTGATGTTTGTTGGAGCGCGAGGTCGGAGAGCCCGTGTTTCTAGGCCCATAATGAATCATCTAACACGGTGGCTGGACGACGAATGTATGATGTCTGTTGGAGCGCGAGGTCGGAGAGCCCGTGTTTCCAGGCCCATAATGAATCATCTAACACATTGGCTGGACGACGAATTATTTTATTGATGTCTGTTGGAGCGCGAGGTTGGAGAGCCCGTGTTTCTAGGCCCATAATGAATCATCTAACACATTGGCTGGACGACGAATTATTTTATTGATGTCTGTTGGAGCGCGAGGTCGGAGAGCCCGTGTTTTCAGGCCCGGAATATATCATCTAACACGGTGGCTGGACGGTGAATTGTTGATGTTTGTTGGAGCGCGAGGTCGGAGAGCCCGTGTTTCTGGGCCCATAATGAATCATCTAACACATTGGCTGGACGACGAATTATTTTATTGATGTTTGTTGGAGCGCGAGGCCGGAGAGCCCGTGTTTTCAGGCCCGGAATAAATCATCTAACACGGTGGCTGGACGGTGAATTGTTGATGTTTGTTGGAGCGCGAGGTCGGAGAGCCCGTGTTTCTAGGCCCATAATAAATCACCTAACACGGTTGCTGGACGACGAATGTATGATGTTTGTTGGAGCGCGAGGTCGGAGAGCCCGTGTTCTTAGACCCAGAAAAAATCACCCAACACGGTGGCTGGACGACGAATTATTGATGTTTTTTGAAGCGCGAGGTCGGAGAGCCCGTGTTTTTGGGCCCAGAATAAATCACCTAACACGGTGGCTGGACGACAAATTATCGAAGTTTGTTGGAGCGCGAGGTCAGATAGCCCGTGTATTAGGGCCCAGAATAAATCACCCAACACGGTGGCTGGACGACGAATTATTGATGTTTGTTGGAGCGTGAGGTCAGAGAGCCCGTGTTTTTAGGCCCAGAATAAACCATCTAACAGGGTTGCTGGACGACGAATTATTGATGTCTGTTGGAGCGCGAGGTCGGAGAGCCCGTGTTTTCAGGCCCAGAATTAATCATCTAACACGTTGGCTGGACGGTGAATTGTTGATGTTTGTTGGAGCGCGAGGTCGGAGAGCCCGTGTTTTTAGGCCCAGAATAAATCATCCAACACGGTGGCTGGACGACGAATTATTGATGTTTGTTGGAGCGCGAGGCCAGAGAGCCCGTGTCTTTAGGCCCAGAATAAATCATCTAACACAGTGGCTGGACGGTGAATTGTTGATGTTTGTTGGGGCGCGAGGTCGGAGAGCCCGTGTTCTTAGGCCCAGAATAAATCATCCAACACGGTGGCTGGACGACGAATTATTGTTGTCTGTTAGTGCGCGAGGTCGGAGAGCCCTTGTTTTTAGGCCCAGAATATATCATCTAACACGGTGGCTGGACGACGAATTATTGTTGTCTGTTAGAGCGCGAGGTCGGAGAGCCCGTGTTTTTAGGCCCAGAATAAATCTTTTAACACGGTGGCTGGACGACGAATTATTGATGTCTGTCGGAGCGCGAGGTCGGAGAGCCCGTGTTTTCAGGCCCAGAATATATCATCTAACACGGTGGCTGGACGGTGAATTGTTGATGTCTGTTGGAGCGCGAGGTCGGAGAGCCCTTGTTTATGGGCCCAGAATAAATCATTCAACACGGTGGCTGGACGGTGAATTATTGATGTCTGTTGGAGCGCGAGGTCGGAGAGCCCGTGTTTTTGGGCCCAGAATGAATCATCCAACACGGTGGCTGGACGACGAATTATTGATGTTTGTTGGATCGCGAGGTCGGAGAGCCCTTGTCTTTAGGCCCAGAATAAATCATCTAACACGGTGGCTGGACGACGAATTATTGATATTTGTTGGAGCGCGAGGTCGGAGAGCCCTCGTTATTAGGCCCAGAATATATCATCTAACACAGTGGCTGGACGGTGAATTATTGATGTCCGTTGGAGCGCGAGGTCGGAGAGCCCGTGTTTTTAGGCCCAGAATATATCATCTAACACGGTGGCTGGTCGACGAATTATTGATGTCTGTTGGAGCGCGAGGTCGGAGAGCCCGTGTTATTAGGCCCAGAATAAATCACCCAACACGAAGGCTGGACGACGAATCATTGATGTTTGTTGGAGCGCGAGGTCGGAGAGCCCTTTTTTTAGGCCCCGAATATATCATCTAACACGGTGGCTGGACGACGAATGTATGATGTCTGTTGGAGCGCGAGGTCAGAGAGCCCGTGTTTTTAGGCCCAGAATAAATCACCTAACATGGTGGCTGGACGACGAATTATTGATGTTCGTTGGAGCGCAAGGTCAGAGAGCCCGTGTTTTTAGGCCCAGAATGAATCATCTAACACGGTGGCTGGACGACAAATTATTGATGTCTGTTGGAGCGCGAGGTCGGAGAGCCCGTGTTTTTAGGCCCAGAATATATCATCTGACACGGTGGCTGGACGACGAACTATTGATGTCTGTTGGAGCGCGAGGTCGGAGAGCCCGTGTTCTTAGACCCAGAATGAATCACCTAACACGGTGGCTGGACGAAGAATTGTTGATGTCTGTTGGAGCGCGAGGTCGGAGAGCCCTTGTTTCTAGGCCAAGAATAAATCACCTAACACGGTGGCTGGACGACGAATTATTGATGTCTGTGGGAGCGCGAGGTCGGAGATCCCGTGTTTATAGGCCCAGATTGAATCACCTAACACGGTGGCTGGACGGTGAATTGTTGATGTTTGTTGGAGCGCGAGGTCGGAGAGCCCGTGTTATTAGGCCCAGAATGAATTACCCAACACGGTGGCTGGACGGTGAGTTGTTGATGTTTGTTGAAGCGCGAGGTCGGAGAGCCCGTGTTTTTAGGCCCAGAATAAATCACCTAACACGGTGGCTGGACGGTGAATTGTTGATGTTTGTTGGAGCGCGAGGTCGGAGAGCCCGTGTTATTAGGCCCAGAATAAATCACCTAACACGGTGGCTGAACGACGAATTACTGATGTTTGTTGAAGCGCGAGGTCGGAGAGCCCGTGTTTTCAGGCCCAGAATATATCACCTAACACGGTGGCTGGACGACGAATCATTGATGTCTGTTGGAGCGCGAGGTCGGAGATCCTGTGTTTCTAGGCCCAGATTGAATCACCTAACACGGTGGCTGGACGGTGAAATGTTGATGTTTGTTGGAGCGCGATGTTGGAGAGCCAGTGTCATTAGGCCCAGAATAAATCAACTAACACGGTGGCTGGACGACGAATTATTGATGTCTGTTGGAGCGCGAGTTCGGAGATCCCGTGTTTCTAGGCCCAGATTGAATCACCTAACACGGTGGCTGGACGGTGAATTCTTGATGTTTGTTGGAGCGCGATGTTGGAAAGCCCGTGTCATTAGGCCCAGAATAAATCACCTAACACGGTGGCTGGACGGTGAATTGTTGATGTTTGTTGGAGCGCGAGGTCGGAGAGCCCGTGTTTTCAGGCACAGAATAAGTCACCTAACACGGTGGCTGGACGGTGAATTGTTGATGTTTGTTGGAGCGCGAGGTCGGAGAGCCCGTGTTATTAGGCCCCGAATAAATCACCTAACACGGTGGCTTGACGACGAATTACTGATGTTCGTTGGAGCGCGAGGTCGGAGAGCCCGAGTTCTAAGACCCAGAATGAATCACCTAACACGGTGGCTGGACGACGAATTGTTGATGTCTGTTGGAGCGCGAGGTCTGAGAGCCCTTTATTCTAGGCCAAGAATAAATCACCTTACACGGTGGCTGGACGACGAATTATTGATGTCTGTTGGAGCGCGAGGTCGGACAGCCCGTGTTATAAGGCCCAGAATAAATCACCTTACACGGTGGCTGGACGACGAATTACTGATGTCTGTTGGAGCGCGAGTTCGGAGAGCCTGTGTTCTCAGACCCAGAATGAATCAACTAACACGGTGGCTGGACGACGAATTGTTGATGTCTGTTGGAGCGCGAGGTCGGAGAGCCCTTGTTTCTAGGCCAAGGACAAATCACCTAACACGGTGGCTGGACGACGAATGATTGATGTCTTTTGGAGCGCGAGGTCGGAGAGCCCGTGTTCTGAGACCCAGAATAAATCACCTAACACGGTGGCTGGACGACGTATTGTTGATGTCTGTTGGAGCGCGAGGTCGGAGAGCCCGTTTTATTAGGCCCAGAATAAATCATCTAACACATTGGCTGGACGACAAATTATTGATGTCTGTTGGAGCGCGAGGTCGGAGAGCCCGTGTTTCTAGGCCCAGAATGAATCATCTAACACATTGGCTGGACGACGAATTATTTAATTGATGTTTGTTGGATCGCGAGGTCGGAGAGCCCTTGTTTTTAGGCCCAGAATAAATCACCTAACACGGTGGCTGGACGACGAATCATTGATGTCTGTTGGAGCGCGAGGTCGGAGAGCCCGTGTTATTAGGCCCAGAATAAATCGCCTAACACGGTGACTGGACGACGAATCATTGATGTCCGTTGGAGCGCGAGGTCGGAGAGCCCTTGTTTTTAGGCCCAGAATATATCATTCAACACGGTGGCTGGACTGTGAACTATTGATGTCTGTTGGAGCGCGAGGTCGGAGAGCCCGTGATTTAGGCCCAGAATAAATCATCTAACACGGTGGCTGGACGACGAAATATTGATGTCTGTTGGAGCGCGAGGTCGGAGAGCCCGTGTTTTGAGGCCCAGAATAAATCATCTAACACGGTGGCTGGACGACGAATTATTGATGTCTGTTGGAGCGCGAGGTCGGAGAGCCCTTGTTTTTAGGCCCAGGATATATCATTCAACACGGTGGCTGGACGGTGAATTATTGATGTCTGTTGGAGCGCGAGGTCGGAGAGCCCGTGTTTTTAGGCCCAGAATAAATCATCTAACACGGTAGCTGGACGACGAATCATTGATGTTCGTTGGAGCGCGAGGTCGGAGAGCCCTTGTTTTTAGGCCCAGAATATATCATTCAACACGGTGGCAAGACGGTGAATTATTGATGTCTGTTCGAGCGCGAGGTCGGAGAGCCCGTGTTGTTAGGCCCAGAATAAATCATCTAACACGGTGGCTGGACGACGAATTATTGATGTCCGTTGGAGCGCGAGGTCGGAGAGCCCTTGTTTTTAGGCCCAGAATATATCATGCAACACGGTGGCTGGACTTTGAATTATTGATGTCTGTTGGAGCGCGAGGTCGAAGAGCCCGTGTTTTTAGGCCCAGAATAAATCATCCAACACGGTGGCTGGACGACGACTTATTGATGTATGTTGAAGCGCGAGGTCGGAGAGCCCGTGTTTTTAGGCCCAGAATAAATCATCCTACACGGTGGCTGGACGACGAATGATGGATGTCCGTTGGAGCGCGAGGTCGGAGAGCCCTTGTTTTTAGGCCCAGAATATATCATTCAACACGGTGGCTGGACGGTGAATTGTTGTTGTCTGTTGGAGCGCGAGGTCAGAGAGCTCGTGTTATTAGGCCCAGAATAAATCATCTAACACGGTGGCTGGACAACGAATTATTGATGTCTGTTGGAGCGCGAGGACGGAGAGCCCGTGTTTTTTGGCCCAGAATAAATCTTCTAACTCGGTGGCTGGACGACGAATTATTGATGTTTGTTGGAGCGCGAGGTCGGAGAGCCATTGTTTTCAGACCCAGATAAAATCTTCCAACACGGTGGCTGGACCGTGAATTGTTGATGTTTGTTGGAGCGCGAGGTCGGAGAGCCCTTGTTTTTAGGCCCGGAATAAATCATCTAACACGGTGGCTGGACGACGAATTGTTGATGTATGTTGGAGCGCGAGGTCGGAGAGCCCTCGTTTTTAGGCCCGGAATAAATCATCTAACACGGTGGCTGGACGACGAATTGTTGATGTTTGTTGGAGCGCGAGGTCGGAGAGCCCGTGTTTTCAGGCCCAGAATTAATCATCTAACACGGTGGCTGGACGGTGAATTGTTGATGTTTGTTGGAGCGTGAGGTCGGAGAGCCATTGTTTTCAGGCCCAGATAAAATCTTCCAACACGGTGGCTGGACCGTGAATTGTTGATGTTTGTTGGAGCGCAAGGTCAGAGAGCCCTTGTTTTTAGGCCCGGAATAAATCATCTAACACGGTGGCTGGACGACGAATTGTTGATGTTTGTTGGAGCGCGAGGTCGGATAGCCTTTGTTTTCAGGCCCAGATAAAATCTTCCAACACGGAGGCTGGACGACGAATTGTTGATGTTTGTTGGAGCGCGAGGTCGGAGAGCCATTGTTTCCAGGCCCAGATAAAATCTTCCAACACGGTGGCTGGACGGTGAATTGTTGATGTTTGTTGGAGCGCGAGGTCAGAGAGCCCGTGTTATTGGGCCCAAATTAAATCACCTGACACGGTGGCTGTACGACGAATTATTGACGTCTGTTGGAGCGCGAGGTCGGAGAGCCCGTGTTATTGGGCCCAAATTAAATCACCTGACACGGTGGCTGGACGGTGAATTGTTAATGTCTGTTGGAGCGCGAGGTCAGAGAGTCCGTGTAATAAGGCCCAGAATAAATCATCTAAAACGGTGGCTGGACGGTGAATTGTTGATGTCCGTTGGAGCGCGAGGTCGGAGAGCCCGTGTTTTTAGGCCCAGAATGAATCACCTAACACGGTGGCTGGACGACGAATTGTTGATGTTTGTTGGAGCGCGAGGTCAGAGAGCCCGTGTTTTTAGGCCCGGGATAAATCATCTAACACGGTGGCTAGACGGTGAATTGTTGATGTCTGTTGGAGCGCGAGGTCAGAGAGCCCGTGTAATTGGGCCCAGACTAAATCACCCAACACGGTGGCTGGACGTCGAATTATTGATGTTTGTTGGAGCACGAGGTCGGAGAGCCCGTGTTTTTAGGCCCAGAATAAATCACCTGACACGGTGGCTGGACGACGAATTGTTGATGTTTGTTGGAGCGCGAGGTCGGAGAGCCATTGTTTTCAGGCCCAGATAAAATCTTCCAACACGGTGGCTGAACCGTGAATTGTTAATGTTTGTTGAAGCGCGAGGTCGGAGAGCCCGTGTTTTTAGGCCCAGAATGAATCATTCAACACGGCGGCTGGACGGTGAATTGTTGATGTTTGTTGGAGCGCGAGGTCGGAGAGCCCGTGTTTTTAGGCCCAGAATGAATCATCTAACACGGTGGCAGGACGGTGAATTGTTGATGTTTGTTGTAGCGTGAGGTCGGAGAGCCCGTGTTTTTAGGCCCAGAATGAATCACCTAACATGGTGGCTGGACGACGAATTGTTGATGTCTGTTGGAGCGCGAGGTCGGAGAGCCCGTGTTCTTTGGCCCAGGATATATCATCTGAAACGGTGGCTGGACGGTGAATTGTTGATGTTTGTTGGAGCGCGAGGTCGGAGAGCCCTTGTTTTTACGCCAGGAATATATCATTCAACACGGTGGCTGGACGGTGAAAAGTTGATGTCTGTTGGAGCGCGAGGTTGGAGAGCCCGTGTTTTTGGGCCCAGAATGAATCACCCAACACGGTGGCTGGACGACGAATGTATAATGTTCGTTGGAGCGCGAGGTCGGAGAGCCCGTGTTTTTGGGCCCAGAAGAAATCATCTAACACGATGGCTGGACGGTGAATTGTTGATGTTTGTTGGAGCGCGAGGTCGGAGAGCACTTGTTTTTAGGCCCAGAATATATCATTCAACACGTTAGCTGGACGGTGAATTGTGTATGTTTGTTGGAGCGTGAGGTCGGAGAGCCCTTGTCTTTAGGCCCAGAATAAATCATCTAACACGGTGGCTGGACGGTGAATTGTTGATGTTTGTTGGAGCGCGAAGTCGGAGAGCCCTTGTTTTTGGGCCCAGATTAAATCATCTAACACGGTGGCTGGACGGTTAATTGTTGATGTTTGTTGGAGCGCGAGGTCGGAGAGCCCTTGTTTTTAGGCCCAGATTGAATCATCTAACACGGTGGCTGGACGGTTAATTGTTGATGTTTGTTGGAGCGCGAGGTCGGAGAGCCCGTGTTTTTACGCCAGGAATATATCATTCAACACGGTGGCTGGACGGTGAATTGTTGATGTTTGTTGGAGCGTGAGGTCGGAGAGCCCGTGTTTTTAGGCTCGAAATATATCATTCAACACGGTGGCTGGACGGTGAATGGTTGATGTTTGTTGGAGCGTTAGGTCGGAGAGCCCTTGTATTAAGGCCCAGATGAATCATCTAACGAGGTGGCTGGACGGTGAATTGTTGATGTTTGTTGGAGCGCGAGGTCGGAGAGCCCGTGTTATTAGGCCCAGAATGAATCACCTAACACGGTGGCTGGACGGTGAATGTATGATGTTTGTTGGAGCGCGAGGTCGGAGAGCTCGTGTTATTAGGCCCAGAATAAATCATCTAACACATTGGCTGGACGACGAATTATTGATGTCTGTTGGAGCGCGATGTCGGAGAGCCCGTGTTTTTAGTCCCGGAATAAATCACCTAACACTGTGGCTGGACGACGAATAACTGATGTTTATTGAAGCGCGAGGTCGGAGAGCCCGTGTTCTTTGACCCAGAATGAATCACACAACACGGTGGCTGGACGACGAATTGTTGATGTCTGTTGGAGCGCGAGGTCGGAGAGCCCTTGTTTCTAGGCCAAGAATAAATCACCTAACACGGTGGCTGGACGGTGAATTGTTGATGTTTGTTGGAGCGCGAGGTCGGAGAGCCCGTGTTTTTAGGCCCAGAATAAATCACCTAACACGGTGGCTGGACGACGAATGTATGATGTTTGTTGGAGCGCGAGGTCGGACAACCCGTGTTTTCAGGCCCAGAATAAATCACCTAACACGGTGGCTGGACGGTGAATTTTTGATGTTTGTTGGAGCGCGAGGTCGGAGAACCCGTGTTTTCAGGCCCAGAATAAATCACCTAACACGGTGGCTGGACGGTGAATTGTTGATGTTTGTTGGAGCGCGAGGTCGGAGAGCCCGTGTTTTTAGGCCCAGAATAAATCACCTAACACGGCGGCTGGACGACGAATTACTGATGTTTGTTGGAGCGCGAGGTCGGAGAGCCCGTGTTTCTAGGCCCATAATGAATCATCTAACACGGTGGCTGGACGACGAATGTATGATGTCTGTTGGAGCGCGAGGTCGGAGAGCCCGTGTTTCCAGGCCCATAATGAATCATCTAACACATTGGCTGGACGACGAATTATTTTATTGATGTCTGTTGGAGCGCGAGGTCGGAGAGCCCGTGTTTCTAGGCCCATAATGAATCATCTAACACATTGGCTGGACGACGAATTATTTTATTGATGTCTGTTGGAGCGCGAGGTCGGAGAGCCCGTGTTTTCAGGCCCGGAATATATCATCTAACACGGTGGCTGGACGGTGAATTGTTGATGTTTGTTGGAGCGCGAGGTCGGAGAGCCCGTGTTTCTGGGCCCATAATGAATCATCTAACACATTGGCTGGACGACGAATTATTTTATTGATGTTTGTTGGAGCGCGAGGCCGGAGAGCCCGTGTTTTCAGGCCCGGAATAAATCATCTAACACGGTGGCTGGACGGTGAATTGTTGATGTTTGTTGGAGCGCGAGGTCGGAGAGCCCGTGTTTCTAGGCCCATAATAAATCACCTAACACGGTGGCTGGACGGTGAATTGTTGATGTTTGTTGGAGCGCGAGGTCGGAGAGCCCGTGTTTCTAGGCCCATAATGAATCATCTAACACATTGACTGGATGACGAATTATTTTATTGATGTTTGTTGGAGCGCGAGGTCGGAGAGCCCTTGTTTTTAGGCCCAGAATAAATCACTTAACACGGTGGCTGGACGACGAAATATTGATGTCTGTTGGAGCGCGAGGTCGGAGAGCCCTCGTTTTTAGGCCCAGAATATATCATTCAACACGGTGGCTGGACGGTGAATTATTGATGTCTGTTGGAGCGCGAGGTCGGAGAGCCCGTGTTTTTAGGATCAGAATAAATCATCTAACAAGGTGGCTGGACGACGAATTATTGATGTCTGTTGGAGCGCGAGGACGGAGAGCCCGTGTTTTTTGGCCCAGAATAAATCTTCTAACTCGGTGGCTGGACGACGAATTATTGATGTCTGTTGGAGCGCGAGGTCGGAGAGTCCGTGTTTCCAGGCCCAGAATAAATCACCTAACACGGTTGCTGGACGACGAATTATTGATGTCTGTTGGAGCGCGAGGTCGGACGGAGAGCCCGTGTTTATAGGCCCAGATTGAATCACCTAACACGGTGGCTGGACGGCGAATTGTTCATGTCTGTTGGAGCGCGAGGTCGGAGAGCCCGTGTTTTTAGGCCCAGAATGAATCACCTGACACGGTGGCTGGACGACGAATTGTTGATGTTTGTTGGAGCGCGAGGTCGGAGAGCCCTTGTTTTTAGGCCCGGAATAAATCATCTAACACGGTGGCTGGACGACGAATTGTTGATGTTTGTTGGAGCGCGAGGTCGGAGAGCCATTGATTTCAGGCCCAGATAAAATCTTCCAACACGGTGGCTGGACGACGAATTGTTGATGTTTGTTGGAGCGCGAGGTCGGAGAGCCATTGTTTTCAGGCCCAGATAAAATCTTCCAACACGGTGGCTGGACGGTGAGTTGTTGATGTTTGTTGGAGCGCGAGGTCAGAGAGCCCGTGTTATTGGGCCCAAATTAAATCACCTGACACGGTGGCTGGAAGACGGATTATTGACGTCTGTTGGAGCGCGAGGTCAAAGAGCCCGTGTTTTCAGGCCCAGAATAAATCACCTAACACGGTGGCTGAACGATGAATTATTGATGTCTTTTGGAGCGCGAGGTCAGGGAGCCCGTGTAGTAAGGCCCAGAATAAATCATCTAACACGGTGGCTGGACGGTGAATTGTTGATGTCTGTTGGAGCGCGAGGTCAGAGAGCCCGTGTAATTAGGCCCAGAATAAATCATCTAACACGGTGGCTGGACGGTGAATTGTTGATGTCCGTTGGAGCGCGAGGTCGGAGAGCCCGTGTTTTTAGGCCCAGAATGAATCACCTGAAACGGTAGCTGGACGACGAATTGTTGATGTTTGTTGGAGCGCGAGGTCAGAGAGCCTGTGTTCTTAGGCCCGGAATAAATCATCTAACACGGTGGCTAGACGGTGAATTGTTGATGTCTGTTGGAGCGCGAGGTCAGAGAGCCCGTGTAATTGGGCCCAGACTAAATCACCCAACACGGTGGCTGGACGACGAATTATTGATGTTTGTTGGAGCACGAGGTCGGAGAGCCCGTGTTTTTAGGCCCAGAATAAATCACCTGACACGGTGGCTGGAAGGTGAATTGTTGATGTTTGTTGGAGCGCGAGGTCAGAGAGCCCGTGTTATTGGGCCCAGAATGAATCATTCAACACGGCGGCTGGACGGTGAATTGTTGATGTTTGTTGGAGCGCGAGGTCGGTAAGCCCGTGTTTTTAGGCTCAGAATGAATCATCTAACACGGTGGCAGGACGGTGAATTGTTGATGTTTGTTGTAGCGCGAGGTCGGAGAGCCCGTGTTTTTAGGCCCAGAATAAATCACCTAACATGGTGGCTGGACGACGAATTGTTGATGTCTGTTGGAACGCGAGGTCGGAGAGCCCGTGTTCTTGGGCCCAGAATATATCATCTAACACGGTGGCTGGACGGTGAATTGTTGATGTTTGTTGGAGCGCGAGGTCGGAGAGCCCTTGTTTTTACGCCAGGAATATATCATTCAACACGGTGGCTGGACGGTGAAAAGTTGATGTCTGTTGGAGCGCGAGGTTGGAGAGCCCGTGTTTTTGGGCCCAGAATGAATCACCCAACACGGTGGCTGGACGACGAATGTATAATGTTCATTGGAGCGCGAGGTCGGAGAGCCCGTGTTTTTGGGCCCAGAAGAAATCATCTAACACGATGGCTGGACGGTGAATTGTTGATGTTTGTTGGAGCGCGAGGTCGGAGAGCACTTGTTTTTAGGCCCAGAATATATCATTCAACACGGTAGCTGGACGGTGAATTGTTGATGTTTGTTGGAGCGTGAGGTCGGAGAGCCCTTGTCTTTAGGCCCAGAATAAATCATCTAACACGGTGGCTGGACGGTGAATTGTTGATGTTCGTTGGAGCGCGAGGTTGGAGAGCCCGTGTTTTTACGCCAGGAATATATCATTCAACACGGTGGCTGGACGGTGAATTGTTGATGTTTGTTGGAGCTTGAGGTCGGAGAGCCCGTGTTTTTAGGCTCGAAATATATCATTCAACACGGTGGCTGGACGGTGAATGTATGATGTTTGTTGGAGCGCGAGGTCGGAGAGCCCGTCTTATTAGGCCCAGAATAAATCATCTAACACATTGGCTGGACGACGAATTATTGATGTCTGTTGGAGCGCGATGTCGGAGAGCCCGTGTTTTTAGTCCCAGAATAAATCACCTAACACTGTGGCTGGACGACAAATAACTGATGTTTATTGGAGCGCGAGGTCGGAGAGCCCGTGTTCTTAGACCCAGAATGAATCACACAACACGGTGGCTGGACGACGGATTGTTGATGTCTGTTGGAGCGCGAGGTCGGAGAGCCCTTGTTTCTAGGCCAAGAATAAATCACCTAACAGGGTGGCTGGACGACGAATTGTTGATGTCTGTTGGAGCGCGAGGTCGGAGAGCCCGTGTTTCTAGGCCCATAATGAATCATCTAACACGGTGGCTGGACGGTGAAGTGTTGATGTTTGTTGGAGCGCGAGGTCGGAGAGCCCTTGTTTTCAGGCCCATAATGAATCATCTAACACGGTGGCTGGACGACGAATGTATGATGTTTGTTGGAGCGCGAGGTCGGAGAACCCGTGTTTTCTGGCCCAGAATAAATCACCTAACAAGGTGGCTGGATGGTGAATTGTTGATGTTTGTTGGAGCGCGAGGTCGGAGAGCCCGTGTTTTCAGGCTCAGAATAAATCACCTAACACGGTGGCTGGACGACGAATGTATGATGTTTGTTGGAGCGCGAGGTCGGAGAACCCGTGTTTTCAGGCCCAGAATAAATCACCTAACACGGTGGCTGGACGGTGAATTGTTGATGTTTGTTGGAGCGCGAGGTCGGAGAACCCGTGTTTTCAGGCCCAGAATAAATCACCCAACACGGTGGCTGGACGGTGAATTGTTGATGTTTGTTGGAGCGCGAGGTCGGAGAGCCCGTGTTTTTAGGCCCAGAATAAATCACCTAACACGGTGGCTGGACGACGAATTACTGATGTTTGTTGGAGCGCGAGGTCGGAGAGCCCGTGTTTCTAGGCCCATAATGAATCATCTAACACGGTGGCTGGACGAGTAATGTATGATGTCTGTTGGAGCGCTTGGTCGGAGAGCCCGTGTTTCTAGGCCCATAATGAATCATCTAACACATTGGCTGGACGACGAATTATTTTATTGATGTCTGTTGGAGCGCGAGGTCGGAGAGCCCGTGTTTCTAGGCCCATAATGAATCATCTAACACATTGGCTGGACGACGAATTATTTTATTGAAGTCTGTTGGAGCGCGAGGTCGGAGAGCCCGTGTTTTCAGGCCCGGAATAAATCATCTAACACGGTGGCTGGACGGTGAATTGTTGATGTTTGTTGGAGCGCGAGGTCGGAGAGCCCGTGTTTCTGGGCCCATAATGAATCATCTAACACATTGGCTGGACGACGAATTATTTTATTGATGTTTGTTGGAGCGCGAGGCCGGAGAGCCCGTGTTTTCAGGCCCGGAATAAATCATCTAACACGGTGGCTGGACGGTTAATTGTTGATGTTTGTTGGAGCGCGAGGTCGGAGAGCCCGTGTTTCTAGGCCCATAATAAATCACCTAACACGGTGGCTGGACGGTGAATTATTGATGTCTGTTGGAGCGCGAGGTCGGAGAGCCCATGTCTTAAGGCCCAGAATAAATCATCTAACACATTGGCTGGACGACGAATTATTTTATTGATGTTTGTTGGAGCGCGAGGTCGGAGAGCCCGTGTTTTTAGGCCCAGAATGAATCATCTAACACGGTGGCTGGACGGTGAATTGTTGAGGTCTGTTAGAGCGCGAGGTCGGAGAGCCCGTGTTTGTAGGCTCATAATGAATCATCTAACACATTGGCTGGACGACGAATTATTTTATTGATGTTTGTTGGAGCGCGAGGTCGGAGAGCCCTTGTTTTCAGGCCCGGAATAAATCATCTAACACGGTGGCTGGACGACGAATGTCTGATGTTTGTTGGAGCGCGAGGTCGGAGAGCCCGTGTTTATAGGCCCATAATGAATCATCTAACACATTGGCTGGACGACGAATTATTTTTTTGATGTTTGTTGGAGCGCGAGGTCGGAGAGCCCTTGTTTTTAGGCCCAGAATAAATCACCTAACACGGTGGCTGGACGACGAAATATTGATATCTGTTGGAGCGCGAGGTCGGAGAGCCCTCGTTTTTAGGCCCAGAATATATCATTCAACACGGTGGCTGGACGGTGAATTATTGATGTCTGTTGGAGCGCGAGGTCGGAGAGCCCGTGTTTTTAGGCTCAGAATAAATCATCTAACAAGGTGGCTGGACGACGAATTATTGATGTCTGTTGGAGCGCGAGGTCGGAGAGCCCATGTCTTAAGGCCCAGAATAAATCATCTAACACGGTGGCTGGACGACGAATTATTGATGTCTGTTGGAGCGCGAGGTCGGAGAGCCCATGTTTTCAGGCCCAGAATATATCATTCAACACGGTGGCTGGACGGTGAATTATTGATGTCTGTTGGAGCGCGAGGTCGGAGAGCCCGTGTTTTAAGGCCCAGAATAAATCACCTAACACGGTGGCTGGACGACGAAACATTGATGTTCGTTGGAGCGCGAGGTCGGAGAGCCCTTGTTTTTAGACCCAGAATATATCATTCAACACGGTGGCTAGACGGTGAATTATTGATGTCTGTTGGAGCGCGAGGTCGGAGAGCCTGTGTTTTTAGGCCCAGAATAAATCATCTAACACGGTGGCTGGACGACGAATTATTGATGTCCGTTGGAGCGCGAGGTCGGAGAGTCCTTGTTTTTAGGCCCAGAATATATCATTCAACACGGTGGCTGGACGGTGAATTATTGATGTCCGTTGGAGCGCGAGGTCGGAGAGCCCGTGTTTTCAGGCCCAGAATAAATCATCTAACACGGTGGCTGGACGACGAATTATTGATGTCCGTTGGAGCGCGGGGTCGGAGAGCCCTTGTTTTAAGGCTCAGAATATATGATCTGACACGGTGGCTGGACGACGAAACATTGATGTTCGTTGGAGCGTGAGGTCGGAGAGCCCTTATTTATAGGCCCAGAATATATCATTCAACACGGTGGCTGGACGGTGAATTACTGATGTCTGTTGGAGCGCGAGGTCGGAGAGCCCGTGTTTTTAGGCTCAGAATAAATCATCTAACACGGTGGCTGGACGGTGAATTGTTGATGTCTGTTGGAGCGCGAGGTCAGAGAGCCCGTGTTATTAGGCCCAGTTTGAATCATCTAACACGGTGGCTGGACGACGAATTATTGATGTCTGTTGGAGCGCGAGTTCGGAGAGCCCGTGTTTTTAGGCCCAGAATAAATCATCTAACACGGTGGCTGGACGACGAATTATTGATGTTTGTTGGAGCGCGGGGTCGGAGAGCCCTTGTTTTAAGGCTCAGAATATATCATCTAACAAGGTGGTTGGACGACGAAACATTGATGTTCGTTGGAGCGCGAGGTCGGAGAGCCCTTGTTTTTAGGCCCAGAATAAATCATTCAACACGGTGGCTAGACGGTGAATTATTGATGTCTGTTGGAGCGCGAGGTCGGAGAGCCCGTGTTTTTAGTCCCAGAATAAATCATCTAACACGGTGGCTGGACGACGAATTATTGAGGTCCGTTGGAGCGCGAGGTCGGAGAGCCCGTGTGTTTAGGCCCAAAATAAATCATCTAACACGGTGGCTGGACGACGAATTATTGATGTCCGTTGGAGCGCGAGGTCGGAGAGCCCTTGTTTTTAGGCCCAGAATATATCATTCAACACGGTGGCTGGACGGTGAATTATTGATGTCTGTTGGAGCGCGAGGTCGGAGAGCCCGTGTTTTTAGGCCCATAATAGATCATCTAACACGGTGGCTGGACGGTGAATTGTTGATGACTGTTGGAGCGCGAGGTCAGAGAGCCCGTGTTATTAGGCTCAGTTTAAATCATCTAACACGGTGGCTGGACGACGAATTATTGATGTCTGTTGGAGCGCGAGGTCGGAGAGCCCGTGTTTTAAGGCCCAGAATAAATCATCTAACACGGTGGCTGGACGACGAATTATTGATGTTTGTTGGAGCGCGGGGTCGGAGAGCCCGTGTTCTTAGAACAAGAATTAATCATCTAACACGGTGGCTGGACGACGAATTATTGATGTCTGTTGGAGCGCGAGGTCGGAGAGCCCGTGTTTTTAGGCCCAGAATAATTCATCTAACACGGTGGCTGGACGACGAATTATTGATGTCTGTTGGAGCGTGAGGTCGGAGAGCCCGTGTTTCTGGGCCCAGAATGAATCATCTAACACGGTGGCTGGACGACGAATTGTTGATGTCTGTTGGAGCGCGAGGTCGGAGAGCCCGTGTCTTTAGGCCCAGAATAAATCATCTAACACGGTGGCTGGATGGTGAATTGTTGATGTTTGTTGAAGCGCGAGGTCGGAGAGCCCGTGTTTTTAGGCCCAGAATAAATCATCTAACACGGTGGCTGGACGACGAATTGTTCATGTTTGTTGGAGCGCGAGGTCGGAGAGCCCGTGTCATAAGGCCCAGAATGAAACACCCAACACGGTGGCTGGACGACGAATTATTAATGTCTGTTGGAGCGCGAGGTCGGAGAGCCATTGTTTTTAGGCCCAGATTAAATCTTCCAACACGGTGGCTGGACGACGAATATTTGATGTTTGTTGGAGCGCGAGGTCGGAGAGCCCGTGTAATTTGGCCCAGAATAAATCATCTAACACGGTGGCTGGACGGTGAATTGTTGATGTCTGTCGGAGCGCGAGGTCGGAGAGCCCGTGTTTTTAGGCCAAGAATGAATCACCTAACACGGTGGCTGGACGACGAATTATTGATGTCTGTTGGAGCGCGAGGTCAGAGAGCCCGTGTTTTTAGGCCCAGAATAAATCATCCAACACGGTGGCTAGGAGGTGAATTGTTGATGTCTGTTGGAGCGCGAGGTCAGAGAGCCCGTGTGATTAGGCCCAGACTAGATCACCCAACACGGTGACTTGACGACGAATTATTGATGTCTGTTGGTTCGCGAGGTCGGACAGCCCGTGTTTTTAGGCCCAGAATAAATCATCTAACACGGTGGCTAGAAGGTGATTTGTTGATGTCTGTTGGAGCGCGAGGTCAGAGAGCCCGTGTGATTAGGCCCAGACTAAATCACCCAACACGGTGACTGGACGACGAATTATTGATGTTTGTTGGAGCGCGAGGTCGGACAGCCCGTGTTCTTAGGCCCAGAATAAATCACCTGACACGGTGGCTGGACGACGAATTGTTGATGTTTGTTGGAGCGCGAGGTCGGAGAGCCCGTGTTATTAGACCCAGAATGATTCATTCAACACGGCGGATGGACGGTGAATTGTTGATGTTTGTTGGAGCGCGAGGTCGGAGAGCCCGTGTTTTTAGGCCCAGAATGAATCATCTAACACGGTGGCAGGACGGTGAATTGTTGATGTTTGTTGGAGCGCGAGGTCGGAGAGCCCTTGTTCTTAGGCCCAGAATATATCATCTAACACGGTGGCTGGACGGTGAATTGTTGATGTTTGTTGGAGCGCGAGGTCGGAGAGCCCTTGTTTTTACGCCCGGGATATATCATTCAACACGGTGGCTGGACGGTGAATTGTTGATGTTTGTTGGAGCGCGAGGTCGGAGAGCCCTTGTTTTTACGCCAGGAATATATCATTTAACACGGTGGCTGGACGGTGAATTGTTGATGTCTGTTGGAGCGCGAGGTCGGAGAGCCCGTGTTTTTGGGCAAAGAAGAAATCATCTAACACGATGGCTGGACGGTGAATTGTCGATGTTTGTTGGAGCGCGAGGTCGGAGAGCCCGTGTTTTTGGGCCCAGAAGAAATCATCTAACACGATGGCTGGACGGTGAATTGTCGATATCTGTTGGAGCGCGAGGACGGAGAGCCCTTGTTTTTACGCCCAGATTAAATCATCTAACACGGTGGCTGGACGGTGAATTGTTGATGTTTGTCGGATCGCGAGGTCTGAGTGCCCTCGTTTTTGGGCCCAGAATGAATCATCTAACACGGTGGCTGGACGGTGAATTGTTGATGTTTGTTGGAGCGCGAGGTCGGAGAGCACTTGTTTTTAGGCCCAGAATATATCATTCAACACGGTAGCTGGACGGTGAATTGTTGATGTTTGTTGGAGCGTGAGGTCGGAGAGCCCTTGTCTTTAGGCCCAGAATAAATCATCTAACACGTCGGCTGGACGGTGAATTGTTGATGTTTGTTGGAGCGCGAGGTCGGAGAGCCCTTATTTTCACGCCAGGAATATATCATTCATCACGGTGGCTGGACGGTGAATTGTTGATGTTTGTTGGAGCGTGAGGTCGGAGAGCCCGTGTTTTTAGGCTCGGAATATATCATTCAACACGGTGGCTGGACGGTGAATTGTTGATGTTTGTTGGAGCGCGAGGTCGGAGAGCACTTGTTTTGAGGCCCAGATTGAATCATCTTACACGGTGGCTGGACGGTGAATTGTTGATGTTTGTTGGAGCGCGAGGTCGGAGAGCCCGCGTTTTTAGGCCCAGAATAAATAACCTAACACGGTGGCTGGACGGTGAATTGTTGATGTTTGTTGGAGCGCGAGGTCGGAGAGCCTGTGTTTTAAGGCCCAGAATAGATCACCTAACACGGTGGCTGGACGGTGAATTGTTGATGTTTGTTGGAGCGCGAGGTCGGAGAGCCCGTGTTCTCAGACCCAGAATAAATCACCTATCACGGTGGCTGGACGACGAATGTATGATGTTTGTTGGAGTGCGAGGTCGGAGAGCCCGTGTTCTCAGACCCAGAATAAATCACCTAACACGGTGGCTGGACGACGAATGTATGATGTTTGTTGGAGCGCGAGGTCGGAGAGCCCGTGTTTCTCGGACCCAGAATAAATCACCTAACACGGTGGCTGGACGACGAATGAATGATGTTTGTTGGAGCGCGAGGTCGGGGAGCCCGTGTTCTCAGACCCAGAATAAATCACCTAACACGGTGGCTGGACGACGAATGTATGATGTTTGTTGGAGCGCGAGGTCGGAGAGCCCGTGTTCTTAGACCCAGAATAAATCACCTAACACGGTGGCTGAACGACGAATGTATGATGTTTGTTGGAGCGCGAGGTCGGAGAGCTCGTGTTCTTAGACCCAGAATAAATCACCTAACACGGTGGCTGGACGACGAATGTATGATGTTTGTTGGAGCGCGAGGTCGGAGAGCCCGTGTTCTCAGACCCAGAATAAATCATCTAACACGGTGGCTGGACGATGAATTATTGATGTCTGTTGGAGCGCGAGGTCGGAGAGCCCGTTTTCTCAGGCCCAGAATAAATCATCTAACACGGTGGCTGGACAACGAATGTATGATGTTTGTTGGAGTGCGAGGTCGGAGAGCCCGTGTTCTCAGACCCAGAATAAATCATCTAACACGGTGGCTGGACGACGAATGTATGATGTCTGTTGGAGCGCGAGGTCGGAGAGCCCGTGTTCTCAGACCCAGAATAAATCATCTAACACGGTGGCTGGACGACGAATTATTGATGTCTGTTGGAGCGCGAGGTCGGAGAGCCCGTGTTCTCAGACCCAGAATAAATCATCTAACACGGTGGCTGGACGACGAATGTATGATGTTTGTTGGAGCGCGAGGTCGGAGAGCCCGTGTTCTCAGGCCCAGAATAAATCATCTAACACGGTGGCTGGACGACGAATTATTGATGTCTGTTGGAGCGCGAGGTCGGAGAGCCCGTGTTCTTAGACCCAGAATAAATCATCTAACACGGTGGCTGGACGACGAATGTATGATGTTTGTTGGAGCGCGAGGTCGGAGAGCCCGTGTTCTCAGACCCAGAATAAATCATCTAACACGGTGGCTGGACGACGAATTATTGATGTCTGTTGGAGCGCGGGGTCGGAGGGCCCGTGTTCTCAGGCCCAGAATGAATCATCTAACACGGTGGCTGGACGACGAATGTATGATGTTTGTTGAAGTGCGAGGTCGGGGAGCCCGTGTTCTCAGGCCCAGAATAAATCATCTAACACGGTGGCTGGACGACGAATGTATGTTGTTTGTTGGAGTGCGAGGTCGGAGAGCCCGTGTTCTCAGACCCAGAATAAATCACCTAACACGGCGGCTGGACGGTGAATTATTGATGTCTGTTGGAGCGCGAGGTCGGAGAGCCCGTGTTTTTAGACCCAGAATAAATCACCTAACACGGTGGCTGGACGACGGATGTATGATGTTTGTTGGAGCGCGAGTTCGGAGAGCCCGTGTTTTTAGGCCCAGAATAAATCATCTAACAAGGTGGCTGGACGACGAGTTATTGATGTCTGTTGGAGCGCGAGGTCGGAGAGCCCGTGTTCTCAGGCCCAGAATAAATCACCTAACACGGTGGCTGGACGACGAATGTATGATGTTTGTTGGAGCGCGAGGTCGGAGAGCCCGTGTTTTTAGGCCCAGAATAAATCATCTAACAAGGTGGCTGGACGACGAGTTATTGATGTCTGTTGGAGCGCGAGGTCGGAGAGCCCGTGTTTTTAGGCCCAGAATAAATCACCTAACACGGTGGCTGGACGGTGAATCATTGATGTCTGTTGGAGCGCGAGGTCGGAGAGCCCGTGTTTTTAGGCCAAGAATAAATCATCTAACAAGGTGGCTGGACGACGAGTTCTTGATGTCTGTTGGAGCGCGAGGTCGGAGAGCCCATGTTTTAAGGCCAAGAATGAATCATCTGACACGGTGGCTGGACGACAAATTATTGATGTCTGTTGAAGCGCGAGGTCGGAGAGCCCGTGTTTCCAGGCC
The DNA here is from genome assembly GCA_964007535.1 of Brachyptera risi. NCBI lineage: Eukaryota > Metazoa > Arthropoda > Insecta > Plecoptera > Taeniopterygidae > Brachyptera > Brachyptera risi. Next base: position 5,562,663 of record OZ023335.1, read on the forward strand.
CAGAATAAATCACCTAACACGGTGGCTGGACGACGAATTATTGATGTCTGTTGGAGCGCGAGGTCGGAGAGCCCTCGTTATTAGGCCCAGAATATATCATTCAACACGGTGGCTGGACGGTGAATTATTGATGTCTGTTGGAGCGCGAGGTCGGAGAGCCCGTTGTTTAAGGCCAAGAATGAATCATCTAACACGGTGGCTGGACGACGAATTATTGATGTCTGTTGGAGCGCGATGTCGGAGAGCCCTTGTTTCTAGGCCCAGAATATATCATTCAACACGGTGGCTGGACGGTGAATTATTGATGTCTGTTGGAGCGCGAGGTCGGAGAGCCCGTGTTTTAAGGCCCAGAATAAATCATCCAACACGGTGGCTAGACGACGAAACATTGATGTTCGTTGGAGCGCGAGGTCGGAGAGCCCATGTTTTTAGGCCCAGAATATATAATTCAACACGGTGGCTAGACGGTGAATCATTGATGTCTGTTGGAGCGCGAGGTCGGAGAGCCCGTGTTTTTAGGCCCAGAATAAATCATCTAATACGGTGGCTGGACGACGAATTATTGATGTCCGTTGAAGCGCGAGGTCGGAGAGCCCTTGTTTTTAGGCCCAGAATATATCCTTCAACACGGTGATTGGACGGTGAATTATTGATGTCTGTTGGAGCGCGAGGTCGGAGAGCCCGTGTTTTTAGGCCCAGAATAAATCATCTAACACGGTGGCTGGACGACGAATTATTGATGTCTGTTGGAGCGCGAGGTCGGAGAGCCCGTGTTTTTAGGCCCAAAATAAATCATCTAACACGGTTGCAGGACGACGAATTATTGATGTCCGTTGGAGCGCGAGGTCGGAGAGCCCTTGTTTTTAGGCCCAGAATATATCATTCAACACGGTGGCTGGACGGTGGATTATTGATGTCTGTTGGAGCGCGAGGTCGGAGAGCACGTGTTTTTAGGCCCAGAATAAATCATCTAACACGGTGGCTGGACGGTGAATTGTTGATGTCTGTTGGAGCGCGAGGTCAGAGAGCCCGTGTTATTAGGCCCAGTTTGAATCATCTAACACGGTGGCTGGACGACGAATTATTGATGTCTGTTGGAGCGCGAGGTCGGAGAGCACGTGTTTTTAGGCCCAGAATAAATCATCTAACACGGTGGCTGGAAGGTGAATTGTGGATGTCTGTTGGAGCGCGAGGTCAGAGAGCCCGTGTTATTAGGCCCAGTTTAAATCTTCTAACATGGTGGCTGGACGGTGAATTGTTGATGTTTGTTGGAGCGCGAGGTCGGAGAGCCCGTGTTTTTAGGCCCAAAATGAATCATCTAACACGGTGGCTGGACGACGAATTATTGATGTTTGTTGGAGCGCGGGGTCGGAGAGCCAGTGTTTTTAGAACCAGAATCAATCTTCTAACACGGTGGATGGACGACGAATATTTGATGTTTGTTGGAGCGCTAGGTCGGAGAGCCCGTGTTATTAGGCCCAGAATATATCATCTAACACGGTGGCTGGACGACGAATTATTGATGTTTGTTGGAGCGCGAGGTCGGAGAGCCCGTGTTTTGAGGCCCAGAATAAATCACCTAACACGGTGGCTGAACGACGATTTATTGATGTATGTTGGCGCGCGAGGTCGGAAAGCCCGTGTTTTTAGGCCCAGAATAAATCTTCTAACACGGTGGCTGTACGACGAATTATTGATGTCTGTTGGAGCGCTATGTCGGAGAGCCCGTGTTTTCAGGCCCAGAATGAATCACCTAACACGGTGGCTGGACGACGAATTATTGATGTCTGTTGGAGCGCGAGGTCGGAGAGCCCTTGTTTTTAGGCCCAGAATAAATCACCTAACACGGTGGCTGACGACGAATTATTGATGTCTGTTGGAGCGCGAGGTCAGAGAGCCCGTGTTTTTAGGCCCAGAAAAAATCATCTGACACGATGGCTGGACGGTGAATTGTTGATGTCTGTTGAAGCGCGAGGTCGAAGAGCCCGTGTTTTTAGGCCCAGAATAAATCACCTAACACGGTGGCTGAACGACGAATTATTGATGTCTGTTGGAGCGCGAGGTCGGAGAGCCCGTGTTTTTAGGCCCAGAAAAAATCACCTGACACGGTGGCTGGACGACGAATCATTGATGTCTGTTGAAGCGCGAGGTCGGAGAGCCCGTGTTTTTAGGCCCAGAATAAATCACCCAACACGGTGGCTGGACGATGAATTATTGATGTCTCTTGGAGCGCGAGTTCAGAGAACACGTGTAATTAGGCCCAGAATGAATCATCTAACACGGTGGCTGGACGGTGAATTGTTGATGTCTGTTGGAGCGCGAGGTCAGAGAGCCTGTGTAATTAGGCCCAGAATGAATCATCTAACACGGTGGCTGGACGGTGACTTGTTGATATCTGTTGGAGCGCGAGGTCAGAGAGCCCGTGTTTTTAGGCCCAGAATAAATCACCTAACACGGTGGCTGGACGACGAATTATTGATGTCTGTTGGAGCGAGGTCGGAGAGCCCTCGTTTTAAGGCCCAGAATAAATCACCTGACACGGTTGCTGGACGACGAATGTATGATGTTTGTTGGAGCGCGAGGTCGGAGAGCCCTTGTTTTCAGGCCCAGATAAAATCTTCTAACACTGTGACTGGACGGTGAATTGTTAATGTTTGTTGAAGCGCGAGGTCGGAATGCCCGTGTTTTTAGGCCCAGAATGAATCATTCAACACGGTGGCTGGACGGTGAATTGTTGATGTTTGTTGGAGCGCGAGGACGGAGAGCCCGTGTTTTTAGGCCCAGAATGAATCATCTAACACGGTGGCAGGACGGTGAATTGTTGATGTTTGTTGGAGCGCGAGGTCGGAGAGCCCTTGTTCTTAGGCCCAGAATATATCATCTAACACGGTGGCTAGACGGTGAATTGTTGATGTTTGTTGGAGCGCGTGCTCGAAGAGCCCTTGTTTTTACGCCAGGAATATATCATTCAACACGGTGGCTGGACGGTGAATTGTTGATGTCTGTTGGAGCGCGAGGTCGGAGAGCCCGTGTTTTTGGGCCCAGAAGAAATCATCTAACACGATGGCTGGACGGTGAATTGATGATGTTTGTTGGAGCGCGAGGTCGGAGAGCCCTTGTTTTTACGCCCAGATTGAATCATCTAACACGTTGGCTGGACGGTGAATTGTTGATGTTTGTCGGAGCGCGAGGTCGGAGTGCCCTCGTTTTTCGGCCCAGAATAAATAATCTAACACGGTGGCTGGACTGTGAATTGTTGATGTTTGTTGGAGCGCGAGGTCGGAGAGCACTTGTTCTTAGGCCCAGAATATATCATTCAACACGGTAGCTGGACGGTGAATTGTTGATGTTTGTTGGAGCGTGAGGTCGGAGAGCCCTTGTCTTGAGGCCCAGAATAAATCATCTAACACGGTGGCTGGACGGTGAATTGTTGATGTTTGTTGGAGCGCGAGGTCGGAGAGCCCTTGTTTTTACGCCAGGAATATATCATTCAACACGGTGGCTGGACGGTGAATTGTTGATGTTTGTTGGAGCGTGAGGTCAGAGAGCCCGTGTTTTAAGGCTCGGAATATATCATTCAACACGGTGGCTGGACAGTGAATTGTTGATGTTTGTTGGAGCGCGAGGTCGGAGAGCCCATGTCTTTACGCCCAGATCAAATCATCTAACACGGTTGCTGGACGGTGAATTGTTGATGTTTGTCGGAGCGCGAGGTTGGAGTGCCCTCGTTTTTGGGCCCAGAATAAATCATCTAACACGGTGGCTGGACGGTGAATTGTTGATGTTTGTTGGAGCGCGAGGTCGGAGAGCACTTGTTTTTAGGCCCAGAATATATCATTCGACACGGTAGCTGGACGGTGAATTGTTGATGTTTGTTGGAGCGTGAGGTCGGAGAGCCCTTGTCTTTAGGCCCAGAATAAATCATCTAACACGGTGGCTGGACGGTGAATTGTTGATGTTTGTTGGAGCGCGAGGTCGGAGAGCCCTTGTTTTTACGCCCGGAATATATCATTCAACACTGTAGCTGGACGGTGAATTGTTAATGTTTGTTGGAGCGCGAGGTCGGAGAGCCCGTGTTTTTAGGCTCGGAATATATCATACAACACGATGGCTGGACGGTGAATTGTTGATGTTTGTTCGAACGCGAGGTCGGAGATCCCTTGTTTTTAGGCCCAGATTAAATAATCTAACACGGTGGCTGGACGGTGAATTTTTGATGTTCATTGGAGCGCCAGGTCAGAGAGCCCGTGTTTTCAGGCCCAGAATATATCATCTAACACGGTGGCTGGACGACGAATTATTGATGTCTGTTGGAGCGCGAGGTCGGAGAGCCCGTGTTTTTAGGCCCAGAATAAATCACCTAACACGGTTGCTGGACGGTGAATTGTTGATGTTTGTTGGAGCGCGAGGTCGGAGAGCCCGTGTTATAAGGCTCAGAATAAATCATTTAACACTGTGGCTGGACGGTGAATTGTTGATTTTTGTTGGAGCGCGAGGTCGGAGAGCCCGTGTTATAAGGCCCAGAATAAATCACCTAACACGGTGGCTGGACGACGAATTATTGATGTCTGTTGGAGCGCGAGGTCGGAGAGCCCGTGTTTTAAGGCCCAGAATGAATCACCTAACACGGTGGCTGGAAGGTGAATTGTTGATGTTTGTTGGAGCGCGAGGTCAGAGAGCCCGTGTTATTGGGCCCAGATTAAATCACCTAACACGGTGGCTGGACGGTGAATTATTGATGTTTGTTGGAGCGCGAGGTCAGAGAGCCCGTGTTATTAGGCCCGGATTAAATCATCTAACACGGTGGCTGGACGACGAATTATTGATGTCTGTTGGAGCGCGAGGTCGGAGAGCCCGTGTTTTTAGGCCCAGAATGAATCACCTAACACGGTGGCTGGACGACGAATCATTGGTGTCTGTTGGCGCGCGAGGTCGGAGAGACTTGTTTTTAGGCCCAGAATAAATCACCTAACACGGTGGCTGGACGGCGAATTATTGATGTCTATCGGAGCGCGAGGTCGGAGAGACTTGTTTTTAGGCCCAGAATAAATCACCTGACACGGTGGCTGGACGGCGAATCATTGATGTCTGTTGGAGCGCGAGGTCGGAGAGACTTGTTTTTAGGCCCAGAATAAATCACCTAACACGGTGGCTGGACGACGAATGTATGATGTCTGTTGGAGCGCGAGGTCAGAGAACCCGTGTTTTTAGGCCCAGAATAAATCACATGGCACGGTGTCTGGACGACGAATTATTGATGTCTGTTGGAGCGCGAGGTCGGAGAGCCCGTGTATTTAGGCCCAGAATGAATCATCTAACACGGTGGCTGGACGGTTAATTGTTGATGTCTGTTGGAGCGCGAGGTCGGAGAGCTCTTGTTTTTAGGCCCAGAATGAATCATCCAACACGGTGGCTGGACGGTGAATTATTGATGTCTGTTGGAGCGCGAGGTCGGAGAGCCCGTGTTTTTAGGCCCAGGATGAATCATCCAACACGGTGGCTGGACGGTGAATTATCGATGTCTGTTGGAGCGCGAGGTCGGAGAGCCCTTGTTTCTAGGCCCAGAATGAATCACCTAACACGGTGGCTGGACGACGAATCATTGATGTCTGTTGGAGCGCGAGGTCGGAGAACCCGTGTTTTTATGCCCAAAATAAATCATCTAACACGGTGGCTGGACGGTAATTGTTGATGTCTGTTGGAGCGCGAGGTCGGAGAGACTTGTTTTCAGGCCCAGAATAAATCACCTAACACGGTGGCTGGACGGCGAATTATTGATGTCTGTTGGAGCGCGAGGTCAGAGAACCCGTGTTTTTAGGCCCAGAATAAATCATCTAACACGGTGGCTGGACGGTTAATTGTTGATGTCTGTTGGAGCGCGAGGTCGGAGAGCCCTTGTTTTTAGGCCCAGAATGAATCATCTAACACGGTGGCTGGACGGTTAATTGTTGATGTTTGTTGGAGCGCGAGGTCGGAGAGCCCTTGTTTTTAGGCCCAGAATGAATCATCTAACACGGTGGCTGGACGGTTAATTGTTGATGTTTGTTGGAGCGCGAGGTCGGAGAACCCTTGTTTTTAGGCCCAGAATGAATCATCTAACACGGTGTCTGGACGACGAATTATTGATGTCTGTTGGAGCGCGAGGTCGGAGTGCCCGTGTTTTTAGGCCCAGAATGAATCATCCAACACGGTGGCTGGACGGTGAATTATTGATGTCTGTTGGAGCGCGAGGTCGGAGAGCCCGTGTTTTCAGGCCCAGAATGAATCACCTAACACGGTGGCTGGACGACGAATTGTTGATATTTGTTGGAGCGCGTGGTCGGAGAGCCCGTGTTTTCTGGCCCAGAATAAATCATATAACACGTTGGCTGGACGGTGAATTGTTGATGTCTGTTTGAGCGCGAGGTCGGAGAGCCTGTGTCATTAGGCTCAGAATAAATCACCTAACACGGTGGCTGGACGACGAATTATTGATGTCTGTTGAAGCGCGAGGTCGGAGAGCCCGTGTTTTTAGGCCCAGAATAAATCATCTAACACCGTGGCTGGACTACGAATTATTGATGTCCGTTGGAGCGCGAGGTTGGAGAGCCCTTGTCTTTAGGCCCAGAATAAATCATCTGACACGGTGGCTGGACGGTGAATTGTTGATGTTTGTTGGAGCGCGAGGTCGGAGAGCCCGTGTCATTCGGCTCAGAATAAATCATCTAACACGGTGGCTGGACGGTGAATTGTTGATGTCTGTTGGAGCGCGAGGTCAGAGAGCCAGTGTAATAAGCCCAGAATGAATCACCTAACACGGTGGCTGGACGACGAATTATTGATGTCTGTTGGAGCGCGAGGTCGGAGAGCCCTTGTCTTTAGGCCCAGAATAAATCATCTAACACGGTGGCTGGACGGTGAATTGTTGATGTTTGTTGGAGCGCGAGGTCGGAGAGCCCTTGTTTTTACGCCCGGAATATATCATTCAACACTGTAGCTGGACGGTGAATTGTTGATGTTTGTTGGAGCGCGAGGTCGGAGAGCCCGTGTTTTAAGGCCCAGAATGAATCAACTAACACGGTGGCTGGACGGTGAATTGTTGATGTTTCTTGGAGCGCGAGGTCGGAGAGCCCGTGTCATTAGGCTCAGGATAAATCATCTAACACGGTGGCTTGACGGTGAATTGTTGATTTCTGTTGGAGCGCGAGGTCAGAGAGCCCGTGTCATTGGGCCCAGAATAAATCATCTAACACGGTGGCTGGACGGTGAATTGTTGATGTCTGTTGGAGCGCGAGGTCAGAGAGCCCTTGTTTTTAGGCCCAGAATAAATCTTCTAACACGGTGGCTGGACGACGAATCATTGATGTCTGTTGGAGCGCGAGGTCAGAGAGCTCGTGTCATTGGGCCCAGAATAAATCTTCTAACACGGTGGCTGGACGGTGAATTGTTGATGTCTGTTGGAGCGCGAGGTCAGAGAGCCCTTGTTTTTAGGCCCAGAATGAATCACCTAACACGGTGGCTGGACGACGAATCATTGATGTCTGTTGGAGCGCGAGGTCGGAGAGACTTGTTTTTAGGCCCAGAATAAATCACCTAACACGGTGGCTGGACGACGAATAATTGATGTCCGTTGGAGCGCGAGGTCGGAGAGACTTGTTTTTAGGCCCAGAATAAATCACCTAACACGGTGGCTGGACGACGAATTATTGATGTCTGTTGGAGCGCGAGGTCGGAGAGCCCTTGTTTTCAGGCCCAGAATAAATCACCTAACACGGTGGCTGGACGACGAATTATTGATGTCTGTTGAAGCGCGAGGTCGGGGAGCCCGTGTTTTTAGGCCCAGAATAAATCACCTAACACGGTGGCTGGACGACGAATTATTCATGTCTGTTGGAGCGCGAGGTCGGAGAGCCCGTGTCATTAGGCTCAGAATAAATCATCTAACACGGTGGCTGGACGTTGAATTGTTGATGTCTGTTGGAGCGCGAGGTCAGAGAGCCCGTGTTTTTGGGCCCAGAATGAATCATCTAACACGGTGGCTGGACGTTGAATTGTTGATGTCTGTTCGAGCGCGAGGTAAGAGAGCCAGTGTAATAAGCCCAGAATGAATCACCCAACACGGTGGCTGGACGACGAATTATTGATGTCTGTTGGAGCGCGATGTCGGAGAGCCCGTGTTTTTAGGCCCAGAATGAATCATCTAACACGGTGGCAGGACGGTGAATTGTTGATGTTTGTTGGAGCGCGAGGTCGGAGAGCCCTTGTTCTTAGGCCCAGAATATATCATCTAACACGGTGGCTGGACGGTAAATTGTTGATGTTTGTTGGAGCGCGAGGTCGGAGAGCCCTTGTTTTTACGCCCGGGATATATCATTCAACACGGTGGCTGGACGGTGAATTGTTGATGTTTGTTGGAGCGCGAGGTCGGAGAGCCCTTGTTTTTACGCCCAGATTAAATCTTCTAACACGGTGGCTGGACGGTGTATTTATTGATGTTTGTTGGAGCGCGAGGTCGGAGAGCCCGTGTTTGTGGCCCAGATTAAATCATCTAACACGGTGGCTGGACGGTGAATTGTTGATGTTTCCTGGAGAGCGAGGTCGGAGATCCCTTGTTTTTAGGCCCAGATTTAATCATCCAATACGGTGGCTGGACGGCGAATTGTTGATGTTTGTTGGAGCGCGAGGTCGGAGAGCCCTTGTATTCAGGCCCAGAATAAATCATCTAACACGGTGGCTGGACGATGTATTGTTGATGTTTGTTGGAGCGTGAGGTTGGAGAGCCCTTGTTTTTGGGCCCAGAATGAATCATCTAACACGGTGGCTGAACGGTGATTTGTAGATGTTTGTTGGGGCGCGAGGTCGGAGAGCCCGTGTTCTTAGGCCCAGAATAAATCATCTAACACGGTGGCTGGACGGTGAATTGTTGATGTCTGTTGGAGCGCGAGGTCGGAGAGCACTTGATTTTAGGCCCAGAATATATCATCCAACACGGTGGCTGGACGGTGATTTGTTGATGTTTGTTGGAGCGCGAGGTCGTAGAGCCCTTGTTTTTAGGCCCAGATCAAATCATCGAACACGGTGGCTGGACGGTGAATTGTTATGTTTGTTGGAGCGCGAGGTCGGGGAGCCCTTGTTTTTAGGCCCAGCATATATCATCCAACACTGTGGCTAAGCGGTGAATTGTTGATGTTCGTTGGAACGCGAGGTCGGAGAGCCCTTGTATTCAGGCCCAGAATAAATCATCTAACACGGTGGCTGGACGGTGAATTGTTGATGTTTGTTGAAGCGCGATGTTGGAGAGCCCGTGTTTTTAGGCTCGGAATATATCATACAACACGATGGCTGGACGGTGAATTGTTGATGTTTGTTCGAACGCGAGGTCGGAGATCCCTTGTTTTTAGGCCCAGATTAAATAATCTAACACGGTGGCTGGACGGTGAATTTTTGATGTTTATTGGAGCGCCAGGTCAGAGAGCCCGTGTTTTCAGGCCCAGAATATATCATCTAACACGGTGGCTGGACGACGAATTATTGATCTCTGTTGGAGCGCGAGGTCGGAGAGCCCGTGTTTTTAGGCCCAGAATAAATCACCTAACACGGTTGCTGGACGGTGAATTGTTGATGTTTGTTGGAGCGCGAGGTCGGAGAGCCCGTGTTATAAGGCTCAGAATAAATCACCTAACACGGTGGCTGGACGGTGAATTGTTGATTTTTGTTGGAGCGCGAGGTCGGAGAGCCCTTGTTTTTACGCCCGGAATATATCATTCAACACTGTAGCTGGACGGTGAATTGTTGATGTTTGTTGGAGCGCGAGGTCGGAGAGCCCGTGTTTTAAGGCCCAGAATGAATCAACTAACACGGTGGCTGGACGGTGAATTGTTGATGTTTCTTGGAGCGCGAGGTCGGAGAGCCCGTGTCATTAGGCTCAGGATAAATCATCTAACACGGTGGCTTGACGGTGAATTGTTGATGTCTGTTGGAGCGCGAGGTCAGAGAGCCCGTGTCATTGGGCCCAGAATAAATCATCTAACACGGTGGCTGGACGGTGAATTGTTGATGTCTGTTGGAGCGCGAGGTCAGAGAGCCCTTGTTTTTAGGCCCAGAATAAATCTTCTAACACGGTGGCTGGACGACGAATCATTGATGTCTGTTGGAGCGCGAGGTCAGAGAGCTCGTGTCATTGGGCCCAGAATAAATCTTCTAACACGGTGGCTGGACGGTGAATTGTTGATGTCTGTTGGAGCGCGAGGTCAGAGAGCCCTTGTTTTTAGGCCCAGAATGAATCACCTAACACGGTGGCTGGACGACGAATCATTGATGTCTGTTGGAGCGCGAGGTCGGAGAGACTTGTTTTTAGGCCCAGAATAAATCACCTAACACGGTGGCTGGACGACGAATAATTGATGTCCGTTGGAGCGCGAGGTCGGAGAGACTTGTTTTTAGGCCCAGAATAAATCACCTAACACGGTGGCTGGACGACGAATTATTGATGTCTGTTGGAGCGCGAGGTCGGAGAGCCCTTGTTTTCAGGCCCAGAATAAATCACCTAACACGGTGGCTGGACGACGAATTATTGATGTCTGTTGAAGCGCGAGGTCGGGGAGCCCGTGTTTTTAGGCCCAGAATAAATCACCTAACACGGTGGCTGGACGACGAATTATTGATGTCTGTTGGAGCGCGAGGTCGGAGAGCCCGTGTCATTAGGCTCAGAATAAATCATCTAACACGGTGGCTGGACGTTGAATTGTTGATGTCTGTTGGAGCGCGAGGTCAGAGAGCCCGTGTTTTTGGGCCCAGAATGAATCATCTAACACGGTGGCTGGACGTTGAATTGTTGATGTCTGTTCGAGCGCGAGGTAAGAGAGCCAGTGTAATAAGCCCAGAATGAATCACCCAACACGGTGGCTGGACGACGAATTATTGATGTCTGTTGGAGCGCGATGTCGGAGAGCCCGTGTTTTTAGGCCCAGAATGAATCATCTAACACGGTGGCAGGACGGTGAATTGTTGATGTTTGTTGGAGCGCGAGGTCGGAGAGCCCTTGTTCTTAGGCCCAGAATATATCATCTAACACGGTGGCTGGACGGTAAATTGTTGATGTTTGTTGGAGCGCGAGGTCGGAGAGCCCTTGTTTTTACGCCCGGGATATATCATTCAACACGGTGGCTGGACGGTGAATTGTTGATGTTTGTTGGAGCGCGAGGTCGGAGAGCCCTTGTTTTTACGCCCAGATTAAATCTTCTAACACGGTGGCTGGACGGTGTATTTATTGATGTTTGTTGGAGCGCGAGGTCGGAGAGCCCGTGTTTGTGGCCCAGATTAAATCATCTAACACGGTGGCTGGACGGTGAATTGTTGATGTTTCCTGGAGAGCGAGGTCGGAGATCCCTTGTTTTTAGGCCCAGATTTAATCATCCAATACGGTGGCTGGACGGCGAATTGTTGATGTTTGTTGGAGCGCGAGGTCGGAGAGCCCTTGTATTCAGGCCCAGAATAAATCATCTAACACGGTGGCTGGACGATGTATTGTTGATGTTTGTTGGAGCGTGAGGTTGGAGAGCCCTTGTTTTTGGGCCCAGAATGAATCATCTAACACGGTGGCTGAACGGTGATTTGTAGATGTTTGTTGGGGCGCGAGGTCGGAGAGCCCGTGTTCTTAGGCCCAGAATAAATCATCTAACACGGTGGCTGGACGGTGAATTGTTGATGTCTGTTGGAGCGCGAGGTCGGAGAGCACTTGATTTTAGGCCCAGAATATATCATCCAACACGGTGGCTGGACGGTGATTTGTTGATGTTTGTTGGAGCGCGAGGTCGTAGAGCCCTTGTTTTTAGGCCCAGATCAAATCATCGAACACGGTGGCTGGACGGTGAATTGTTATGTTTGTTGGAGCGCGAGGTCGGGGAGCCCTTGTTTTTAGGCCCAGCATATATCATCCAACACTGTGGCTAAGCGGTGAATTGTTGATGTTCGTTGGAACGCGAGGTCGGAGAGCCCTTGTATTCAGGCCCAGAATAAATCATCTAACACGGTGGCTGGACGGTGAATTGTTGATGTTTGTTGAAGCGCGATGTTGGAGAGCCCGTGTTTTTAGGCTCGGAATATATCATACAACACGATGGCTGGACGGTGAATTGTTGATGTTTGTTCGAACGCGAGGTCGGAGATCCCTTGTTTTTAGGCCCAGATTAAATAATCTAACACGGTGGCTGGACGGTGAATTTTTGATGTTTATTGGAGCGCCAGGTCAGAGAGCCCGTGTTTTCAGGCCCAGAATATATCATCTAACACGGTGGCTGGACGACGAATTATTGATCTCTGTTGGAGCGCGAGGTCAGAGAGCCCGTGTTTTTAGGCCCAGAATAAATCACCTAACACGGTTGCTGGACGGTGAATTGTTGATGTTTGTTGGAGCGCGAGGTCGGAGAGCCCGTGTTATAAGGCTCAGAATAAATCACCTAACACGGTGGCTGGACGGTGAATTGTTGATTTTTGTTGGAGCGCGAGGTCGGAGAGCCCGTGTTATAAGGCCCAGAATAAATCACCTAACACGGTGGCTGGACGACGAATTATTATGTCTGTTGGAGCGCGAGGTCGGAGAGCCCGTGTTTTAAGGCCCAGAATGAATCACCTAACACGGTGGCTGGAAGGTGAATTGTTGATGTTTGTTGGAGCGCGAGGTCAGAGAGCCCGTGTTATTGGGCCCAGATTAAATCACCTAACACGGTGGCTGGACGGTGAATTATTGATGTTTGTTGGAGCGCGAGGTCAGAGAGCCCGTGTTATTAGGCCCAGATTAAATCATCTAACACGGTGGCTGGACGACGAATTAATGATGTCTGTTGGAGCGCGAGGTCGGAGAGCCCGTGTTTTTAGGCCCAGAATGAATCACCTAACACGGTGGCTGGACGACGAATCATTGGTGTCTGTTGGAGCGCGAGGTCGGAGAGACTTGTTTTTAGGCCCGGAATAAATCACCTAACACGGTGGCTGGACGGCGAATTATTGATGTCTATCGGAGCGCGAGGTCGGAGAGACTTGTTTTTAGGCCCAGAATAAATCACCTAACACGGTGGCTGGACGGTTAATTGTTGATGTTTGTTGGAGCGCGAGGTCGGAGAGACTTGTTTTTAGGCCCAGAATAAATCACCTAACACGGTGGCTGGACGACGAATGTATGATGTCTGTTGGAGCGCGAGGTCAGAGAACCCGTGTTTTTAGGCCCAGAATAAATCACATGGCACGGTGTCTGGACGACGAATTATTGATGTCTGTTGGAGCGCGAGGTCGGAGAGCCCGTGTTTTTAGGCCCAGAATGAATCATCCAACACGGTGGCTGGACGGTGAATTATTGATGTCTGTTGGAGCGCGAGGTCGGAGAGCCCGTGTTTTCAGGCCCAGAATGAATCACCTAACACGGTGGCTGGACGACGAATTGTTGATATTTGTTGGAGCGCGTGGTCGGAGAGCCCGTGTTTTCTGGCACAGAATAAATCATATAACACGTTGGCTGGACGTTGAATTGTTGATGTCTGTTTGAGCGCGAGTTCGGAGAGCCCGTGTCATTAGGCTCAGAATAAATCACCTAACACGGTGGCTGGACGACGAATTATTGATGTCTGTTGAAGCGCGAGGTCGGAGAGCCCGTGTTTTTGGGCCCAGAATGAATCATCTAACACGGTGGCTGGACGTTGAATTGTTGATGTCTGTTCGAGCGCGAGGTAAGAGAGCCAGTGTAATAAGCCCAGAATGAATCACCCAACACGGTGGCTGGACGACGAATTATTGATGTCTGTTGGAGCGCGATGTCGGAGAGCCCTTGTTTTTAGGCCCAGAATAAATCACCTAACACGGTGGCTGGACGACGAATTGTTGATGTTTGTTGGAGCGCGAGGTCGGAGAGCCCTTGTTTTCAGGCCCAGATAAAATCTTCTAACACGGTGGCTGGACGGTGAATTGTTGATGTTTGTTGAAGCGCGATGTTGGAGAGCCCGTGTTTTTGGGCCCAGAATGAATCATTCAACACGGTGGCTGGACGGTGAATTGTTGATGTTTGTTGGAGCGCGAGGTCGGAGAGCCCGTGTTTTTAGGCCCAGAATAAATCATCTAACACGGTGGCAGGACGGTGAATTGTTGATGTTTGTTGGAGCGCGAGGTCGGAGAGCCCTTGTTCTCAGGCCCAGAAGATATCATCTAACACGGTGGCTGGACGGTGAATTGTTGATGTTTGTTGGAGCGCGAGGTCGGAGAGCCCTTGATTTCACATCCGGGATATATCATCCAACTCGGTGGCTGGACGGTGAATTGTTGATGTCTGTTGGAGCGCGAGGTCGGAGAGCCCTTGTTTTCAGGCCCAGGATAAATCACCTAACACGGTGGCTGGACGACGAATTATTGATGTCTGTTGGAGCGCGAGGTCAGAGAGCCCGTGTTTTTAGGCCCAGAATAAATCATCTGACACGATGGCTGGACGGTGAATTGTTGATGTCTGTTGGAGTGCGAGGTCGGAGAGCCCGTGTTTTTAGGCCCAGAATCAATCACTTCTCACGGTGGCTGGACGACGAATTATTGATGTCTGTTGGAGCGCTAGGTCGGAGAGCCCGTGTTTCAAGCCCCAGAAAAAATCAACCAACACGGTGGCTGGACGGTGAATTGTTGATGTCTGTTGGAGCGCGAGGTCAGAGAGCCCGTGTAATTAGGCCCAGAATAAATCACCCAACAAGGTGACTGGACGACGAATCATTGATGTCTGTTGGAGCGCGAGGTCGGAGAGTTCTCGTTTTTAGGCCCAGAATAAATCACCTAACACGGTGGCTGGACGACGAATGTTGATGTTTGTTGGAGCGCGAGATCGGAGAGCCCTTGTTTTCAGGCCCTGATGAAATCTTCTAACACGGTGGCTGGACGGTGAATTGTTAATGTTTGTTGAAGCGCGAGGTCGAAGAGCCCGTGTTTTTAGGCCCAGAATGAATCATTCAACACGGTGGCTGGACGGTGAATTGTTGATGTTTGTTGGAGCGCGAGGTCGGAGAGCCCGTGTTTTTGGCCCAGAATGAATCATCTAACACGGTGGCAGGACGGTGAATTGTTAATGTTTGTTGGAGTGCGAGGTCGGAGAGCCCTTGTTCTTAGGCCCAGAATATATCATCTAACACGGTGGATGGACGGTGAATTGTTGATGTTTGTTGGAGCGCGAGGTCGGAGAGCCCTTGTTTTTACGCCCGGGATATATCATTCAACACGGTGGCTGGACGGTGAATTGTTGATGTTTGTTGGAGCGCGAGGTCGGAGAGCCCGTGTTTTTAGGCCCAGAATGAATCATCTAACACGGTGGCAGGACGGTGAATTGTTGATGTTTGTTGGAGCGCGAGGTCGGAGAGCCCTTGTTCTTAGGCCCAGAATATATCATCTAACACGGTGGCTGGACGGTAAATTGTTGATGTTTGTTGGAGCGCAAGGTCGGAGAGCCCTTGTTTTTACGCCCGGGATATATCATTCAACACGGTGGCTGGACGGTGAATTGTTGATGTTTGTTGGAGCGCGAGGTCGGAGAGCCCTTGTTTTTACGCCCAGATTAAATCCTCTAACACGGTGGCTGGACGGTGTATTTATTGATGTTTGTTGGAGCGCGAGGTCGGAGAGCCCGTGTTTGTGGCCCAGATTAAATCATCTAACACGGTGGCTGGACGGTGAATTGTTGATGTTTCCTGGAGAGCGAGGTCGGAGATCCCTTGTTTTAGGCCCAGATTTAATCATCCAATACGGTGGCTGGACGGCGAATTGTTGATGTTTGTTGGAGCGCGAGGTCGGAGAGCCCTTGTATTCAGGCCCAGAATAAATCATCTAACACGGTGGCTGGACGGTGTATTGTTGATGTTTGTTGGAGCGTGAGGTTGGAGAGCCCTTGTTTTTGGGCCCAGAATGAATCATCTAACACGGTGGCTGAACGGTGATTTGTAGATGTTTGTTGGGGCGCGAGGTCGGAGAGCCCGTGTTCTTAGGCCCAGAATGAATCATCTAACACGGTGGCTGGACGGTGAATTGTTGATGTCTGTTGGAGCGCGAGGTCGGAGAGCACTTGATTTTAGGCCCAGAATATATCATCCAACACGGTGGCTGGACGGTGATTTGTTGATGTTTGTTGGAGCGCGAGGTCGTAGAGCCCTTGTTTTTAGGCCCAGATCAAATCATCGAACACGGTGGCTGGACGGTGAATTGTTATGTTTGTTGGAGCGCGAGGTCGGGGAGCCCTTGTTTTTAGGCCCAGCATATATCATCCAACACTGTGGCTAAGCGGTGAATTGTTGATGTTCGTTGGAACGCGAGGTCGGAGAGCCCTTGTATTCAGGCCCAGAATGAATCATCTAACACGGTGGCTGGACGGTGAATTGTTGATGTTTGTTGAAGCGCGATGTTGGAGAGCCCGTGTTTTTAGGCTCGGAATATATCATACAACACGATGGCTGGACGGTGAATTGTTGATGTTTGTTCGAACGCGAGGTCGGAGATCCCTTGTTTTTAGGCCCAGATTAAATAATCTAACACGGTGGCTGGACGGTGAATTTTTGATGTTTATTGGAGCGCCAGGTCAGAGAGCCCGTGTTTTCAGGCCCAGAATATATCATCTAACACGGTGGCTGGACGACGAATTATTGATGTCTGTTGGAGCGCGAGGTCGGAGAGCCCGTGTTTTTAGGCCCAGAATAAATCACCTAACACGGTTGCTGGACGGTGAATTGTTGATGTTTGTTGGAGCGCGAGGTCGGAGAGCCCGTGTTATAAGGCTCAGAATAAATCACCTAACACGGTGGCTGGACGGTGAATTGTTGATTTTTGTTGGAGCGCGAGGTCGGAGAGCCCGTGTTATAAGGCCCAGAATAAATCACCTAACACGGTGGCTGGACGACGAATTATTATGTCTGTTGTAGCGCGAGGTCGGAGAGCCCGTGTTTTAAGGCCCAGAATGAATCACCTAACACGGTGGCTGGAAGGTGAATTGTTGATGTTTGTTGGAGCGCGAGGTCAGAGAACCCGTGTTATTGGGCCCAGATTAAATCACCTAACACGGTGGCTGGACGGTGAATTATTGATGTTTGTTGGAGCGCGAGGTCAGAGAGCCCGTGTTATTAGGCCCAGATTAAATCATCTAACACGGTGGCTGGACGACGAATTAATGATGTCTGTTGGAGCGCGAGGTCGGAGAGCCCGTGTTTTTAGGCCCAGAATGAATCACCTAACACGGTGGCTGGACGACGAATCATTGGTGTCTGTTGGAGCGCGAGGTCGGAGAGACTTGTTTTTAGGCCCGGAATAAATCACCTAACACGGTGGCTGGACGGCGAATTATTGATGTCTATCGGAGCGCGAGGTCGGAGAGACTTGTTTTTAGGCCCAGAATAAATCACCTAACACGGTGGCCGGACGGCGAATCATTGATGTCTGTTGGAGCGCGAGGTCGGAGAGACTTGTTTTTAGGCCCAGAATAAATCACCTAACACGGTGGCTGGACGACGAATGTATTATGTCTGTTGGAGCGCGAGGTCAGAGAACCCGTGTTTTTAGGCCCAGAATAAATCACATGGCACGGTGTCTGGACGACGAATTATTGATGTCTGTTGGAGCGCGAGGTCGGAGAGCCCGTGTATTTAGGCCCAGAATGATTCATCTAACACGGTGGCTGGACGGTTAATTGTTGATGTCTGTTGGAGCGCGAGGTCGGAGAGCTCTTGTTTTTAGGCCCAGAATGAATCATCCAACACGGTGGCTGGACGGTGAATTATTGATGTCTGTTGGAGCGCGAGGTCGGAGAGCCCGTGTTTTTAGGCCCAGAATGAATCATCCAACACGGTGGCTGGACGGTAATTGTTGATGTCTGTTGGAGCGCGAGGTCGGAGAGCCCGTGTTTTTAGGCCCAGAATGAATCATCTAACACGGTGGCTGGACGGTAATTGTTGATGTCTGTTGGAGCGCGAGGTCGGAGAGCCCGTGTTTTTAGGCCCAGAATGAATCATCTAACACGGTGGCTGGACGGTAATTGTTGATGTCTGTTGGAGCGCGAGGTCGGAGAGACTTGTTTTCAGGCCCAGAATAAATCACCTAACACGGTGGCTGGACGGCGAATTATTGATGTCTGTTGGAGCGCGAGGTCAGAGAACCCGTGTTTTTAGGCCCAGAATAAATCATCTAACACGGTGGCTGGACGGTTAATTGTTGATGTCTGTTGGAGCGCGAGGTCGGAGAGCCCTTGTTTTTAGGCCCAGAATGAATCATCTAACACGGTGGCTGGACGGTTAATTGTTGATGTTTGTTGGAGCGCGAGGTCGGAGAGCCCTTGTTTTCAGGCCCAGAATGAATCATCTAACACGGTGGCTGGACGGTTAATTGTTGATGTTTGTTGGAGCGCGAGGTCGGAGAACCCTTGTTTTTAGGCCCAGAATGAATCATCTAACACGGTGTCTGGACGACGAATTATTGATGTCTGTTGGAGCGCGAGGTCGGAGAGCCCGTGTTTTTAGGCCCAGAATGAATCATCCAACACGGTGGCTGGACGGTGAATTATTGATGTCTGTTGGAGCGCGAGGTCGGAGAGCCCGTGTTTTCAGGCCCAGAATGAATCACCTAACACGGTGGCTGGACGACGAATTGTTGATATTTGTTGGAGCGCGTGGTCGGAGAGCCCGTGTTTTCTGGCACAGAATAAATCATATAACACGTTGGCTGGACGTTGAATTGTTGATGTCTGTTTGAGCGCGAGTTCGGAGAGCCCGTGTCATTAGGCTCAGAATGAATCACCTAACACGGTGGCTGGACGACGAATTATTGATGTCTGTTGAAGCGCGAGGTCGGAGAGCCCGTGTTTTTAGGCCCAGAATGAATCATCTAACACGGTGGCTGGACGACGAATTATTGATGTCTGTTGGAGCGCGAGGTTGGAGAGCCCTTGTCTGTAGGCCCAGAATAAATCATCTAACACGGTGGCTGGACGGTGAATTGTTGATGTTTGTTGGAGCGCGAGGTCGGAGAGCCCGTGTCATTCGGCTCAGAATAAATCATCTAACACGGTGGCTGGACGGTGAATTGTTGATGTCTGTTGGAGCGCGAGGTCAGAGAGCCAGTGTAATAAGCCCAGAATGAATCACCTAACACGGTGGCTGGACGACGAATTATTGATGTCTGTTGGAGCGCGAGGTCGGAGAGCCCTTGTCTTTAGGCCCAGAATAAATCATCTAACACGGTGGCTGGACGGTGAAATTGTTGATGTTTGTTGGAGCGCGAGGTCGGAGAGCCCTTGTTTTTACGCCCGGAATATATCATTCAACACTGTAGCTGGACGGTGAATTGTTGATGTTTGTTGGAGCGCGAGGTCGGAGAGCCCGTGTTTTAAGGCCCAGAATGAATCACCTAACACGGTGGCTGGACGGTGAATTGTTGATGTTTCTTGGAGCGCGAGGTCGGAGAGCCCGTGTCATTAGGCTCAGGATAAATCATCTAACACGGTGGCTTGACGGTGAATTGTTGATGTCTGTTGGAGCGCGAGGTCAGAGAGCCCGTGTCATTGGGCCCAGAATAAATCATCTAAAACGGTGGCTGGACGGTGAATTGTTGATGTCTGTTGGAGCGCGAGGTCAGAGAGCCCTTGTTTTTAGGCCCAGAATAAATCTTCTAACACGGTGGCTGGACGACGAATCATTGATGTCTGTTGGAGCGCGAGGTCAGAGAGCCCGTGTCATTAGGCCCAGAATAAATCATCTAACACGGTGGCTGGACGGTGAATTGTTGATGTCTGTTGGAGCGCGAGGTCAGAGAGCCCTTGTTTTCAGGCCCAGAATGAATCACCTAACACGGTGGCTGGACGACGAATCATTGATGTCTGTTGGAGCGCGAGGTCGGAGAGACTTGTTTTTAGGCCCAGAATAAATCACCTAACACGGTGGCTGGACGACGAATAATTGATGTCTGTTGGAGCGCGAGGTCGGAGAGACTTGTTTTTAGGCCCAGAATAAATCACCTATAACGGTGGCTGGACGACGAATTATTGATGTCTGTTGGAGCGCGAGGTCGGAGAGCCCTTGTTTTCAGGCCCAGAATAAATCACCTAACACGGTGGCTGGACGACGAATTATTGATGTCTGTTGAAGCGCGAGGTCGGGGAGCCCGTGTTTTTAGGCCCAGAATAAATCACCTAACACGGTGGCTGGACGACGAATTATTGATGTCTGTTGGAGCGCGAGGTCGGAGAGCCCGTGTCATTAGGCTCAGAATAAATCATCTAACACGGTGGCTGGACGGTGAATTGTTGATGTCTGTTGGGGCGCGAGGTCAGAGAGCCCGTGTCATTAGGCCCAGAATAAATCATCTAACACGGTGGCTGGACGGTGAATTGTTGATGTCTGTTGGAGCGCGAGGTCGGAGAGCCCGTGTTTTTAGGCCCAGAATAAATCACCCAACACGGTGGCTGGACGACGAATTATTGATGTCTGTTTGAGCGCGAGGTCAGAGAGCCCGGGTTTTTGGGCCCAGAATGGATCATCTAACACGGTGGCTGGACGTTGAATTGTTGATGTCTGTTGGAGCGCGAGGTAAGAGAGCCAGTGTAATAAGCCCAGAATGAATCACCCAACACGGTGGCTGGACGACGAATTATTGATGTCTGTTGGAGCGCGATGTCGGAGAGCCCTTGTTTTTAGGCCCAGAATAAATCACCTAACACGGTGGCTGAACGACGAATTGTTGATGTTTGTTGGAGCGCGAGGTCGGAGAGCCCTTGTTTTCAGGCCCAGATAAAATCTTCTAACACGGTGGCTGGATGGTGAATTGTTTATGTTTGTTGAAGCGCGATGTTGGAGAGCCCGTGTTTTTGGGCCCAGAATGAATCATTCAACACGGTGGCTGGACGGTGAATTGTTGATGTTTGTTGGAGCGCGAGGTCGGAGAGCCCGTGTTTTTAGGCCCAGAATAAATCATCTAACACGGTGGCAGGACGGTGAATTGTTGATGTTTGTTGGAGCGCGAGGTCGGAGAGCCCTTGTTCTCAGGCCCAGAAGATATCATCTAACACGGTGGCTGGACGGTGAATTGTTGATGTTTGTTGGAGCGCGAGGTCGGAGAGCCCTTGTTTTCACATCCGGGATATATCATCCAACTCGGTGGCTGGACGGTGAATTGTTGATGTCTGTTGGAGCGCGAGGTCGGAGAGCCCTTGTTTTCAGGCCCAGGATAAATCACCTAACACGGTGGCTGGACGACGAATTATTGATGTCTGTTGGAGCGCGAGGTCAGAGAACCCGTGTTTTTAGGCCCAGAATAAATCATCTGACACGATGGCTGGACGGTGAATTGTTGATGTCTGTTGGAGTGCGAGGTCGGAGAGCCCGTGTTTTTAGGCCCAGAATCAATCACTTCTCACGGTGGCTGGACGACGAATTATTGATGTCTGTTGGAGCGCTAGGTCGGAGAGCCCGTGTTTCAAGGCCCAGAAAAAATCAACCAACACGGTGGCTGGACGGTGAATTGTTGATGTCTGTTGGAGCGCGAGGTCAGAGAGCCCGTGTGATAAGGCCCAGAATAAATCACCCAACAAGGTGACTGGACGACGAATCATTGATGTCTGTTGGAGCGCGAGGTCGGAGAGCCCTCGCTTTTAGGCCCAGAATAAATCACCTAACACGGTGGCTGGACGACGAATGTTGATGTTTGTTGGAGCGCGAGATCGGAGAGCCCTTGTTTTCAGGCCCTGATGAAATCTTCTAACACGGTGGCTGGACGGTGAATTGTTAATGTTTGTTAAAGCGCGAGGTCGAAGAGCCCGTGTTTTAAGGCCCAGAATGAATCATTCAACACGGTGGCTGGACGAAGAATTGTTGATGTTTGTTGGAGCTCGAGGTCGGAGAGCCCGTGTTTTTAGGCCCAGAATGAATCATCTAACACCGTGGCAGGACGGTGAATTGTTAATGTTTGTTGGAGTGCGAGGTCGAAGAGCCCTTGTTCTTAGGCCCAGAATATATCATCTAACACGGTGGCTGGACGGTAAATTGTTGATGTTTGTTGGAGCGCGAGGTCGGAGAGCCCTTGTTTTTACGCCCGGGATATATCATTCAACACGGTGGCTGGACGGTGAATTGTTGATGTTTGTTGGAGCGCGAGGTCGGAGAGCCCTTGTTTTTACGCCCAGATTAAATCTTCTAACACGGTGGCTGGACGGTGTATTGTTGATGTTTGTTGGAGCGCGAGGTCGGAGAGCCCGTGTTTGTGGCCCAGATTAAATCATCTAACACGGTGGCTGGACGGTGAATTGTTGATGTTTCCTGGAAAGCGAGGTCGGAGATCCCTTGTTTTTAGGCCCAGATTCAATCATCCAATACGGTGGCTGGACGGCGAATTGTTGATGTTTGTTGGAGCGCGAGGTCGGAGAGCCCTTGTATTCAGGCCCAGAATAAATTATCTAACACGGTGGCTGGACGGTGTATTGTTGATGTTTGTTGGAGCGTGAGGTTGGAGAGCCCTTGTTTTTGGGCCCAGAATAAATCATCTAACACGGTGGCTGGACGGTGATTTGTAGATGTTTGTTGGGGCGCGAGGTCGGAGAGCCCGTGTTCTTAGGCCCAGAATAAATCATCCAACACGGTGGCTGGACGGTGAATTGTTGATGTCTGTTGGAGCGCGAGGTCGGAGAGCACTTGATTTTAGGCCCAGAATATATCATCCAACACGGTGGCTGGACGGTGATTTGTTGATGTTTGTTGGAGCGCGAGGTCGTAGAGCCCTTGTATTCAGGCCCAGAATAAATCATCTAACACGGTGGCTGGACGGTCAATTGTTGATGTTTGTTGAAGCGCGATGTTGGAGAGCCCGTGTTTTTAGGCCCAGAATAAATCATCTAACACGGTGGCAGGACGGTGAATTGTTGATGATTGTTGGAGCGCGAGGTCGGAGAGCCCTTGTTTTTAGGCCCAGATCAAATCATCGAACACGGTGGCTGGACGGTGAATTGTTATGTTTGTTGAAGCGCGAGGTCGGGGAGCCCTTGTTTTTAGGCCCAGCATATATCATACAACACGGTGGCTGGACGGTGAATTGTTGATGTTTGTTGAAGCGCGATGTTGGAGAGCCCGTGTTTTTGGGCCCAGAATGAATCATTCAACACGGTGGCTGGACGGTGAATTGTTGATGTTTGTTGGAGCGCGAGGTCGGAGAGCCCGTGTTTTTAGGCCCGGAATAAATCATCTAACACGGTGGCAGGACGGTGAATTGTTGATGTTTGTTGGAGCGCGAGGTCGGAGAGCCCTTGTTCTCAGGCCCAGAAGATATCATCTAACACGGTGGCTGGACGGTGAATTGTTGATGTTTGTTGGAGCGCGAGGTCGGAGAGCCCTTGTTTTCACATCCGGGATATATCATCCAACTCGGTGGCTGGACGGTGAATTGTTGATGTCTGTTGGAGCGCGAGGTCGGAGAGCCCTTGATTTTAGGCCCAGGATAAATCACCTAACACGGTGGCTGGACGACGAATTATTGATGTCTGTTGGAGCGCGAGGTCAGAGAGCCCGTGTTTTTAGGCCCAGAATAAATCATCTGACACGATGGCTGGACGGTGAATTGTTGATGTCTGTTGGAGTGCGAGGTCGGAGAGCCCTTGTTTTTAGGCCCAGGATGAATCATCTGACACGATGGCTGGACGGTGAATTGTTGATGTCTGTTGGAGTGCGAGGTCGGAGAGCCCGTGTTTTTAGGCCCAGAATCAATCACTTCTCACGGTGGCTGGACGACGAATTATTGATGTCTGTTGGAGCGCTAGGTCGGAGAGCCCGTGTTTTAAGGCCCAGAAAAAATCATCCAACACGGTGGCTGGACGGTGAATTGTTGATGTCTGTTGGAGCGCGAGGTCAGAGAGCCCGTGTAATTAGGCCCAGAATAAATCACCCAACAAGGTGACTGGACGACGAATCATTGATGTCTGTTGGAGCGCGAGGTCGGAGAGCCCTCGTTTTTAGGCCCAGAATAAATCACCTAACACGGTGGCTGGACGACGAATGTTGATGTTTGTTGGAGCGCGAGGTCGGAGAGCCCTTGTTTTCAGGCCCTGATGAAATCTTCTAACACGGTGGCTGGACGGTGAATTGTTAATGTTTGTTGAAGCGCGAGGTCGAAGAGCCCGTGTTTTTAGGCCCAGAATGAATCATTCAACACGGTGGCTGGACGGTGAATTGTTGATGTTTGTTGGAGCGCGAGGTCGGAGAGCCCGTGTTTTTAGGCCCAGAATGAATCATCTAACACGGTGGCAGGACGGTGAATTGTTGATGTTTGTTGGAGTGCGAGGTCGGAGAGCCCTTGTTCTTAGGCCCAGAATATATCATCTAACACGGTGGCTGGACGGTAACTTGTTGATGTTTGTTGGAGCGAGAGGTCGGAGAGCCCTTGTTTTTACGCCCGGGATATATCATTCAACACGGTGGCTGGACGGTGAATTGTTGATGTTTGTTGGAGCGCGAGGTCGGAGAGCCCTTGTTTTTACGCCCAGATTGAATCTTCTAACACGGTGGCTGGACGGTGTATTGTTGATGTTTGTTGGAGCGCGAGGTCGGAGAGCCCGTGTTTGTGGCCCAGATTAAATCATCTAACACGGTGGCTGGACGGTGAATTGTTGATGTTTCCTGGAAAGCGAGGTCGGAGATCCCTTGTTTTTAGGCCCAGATTTAATCATCCAATACGGTGGCTGGACGGCGAATTGTTGATGTTTGTTGGAGCGCGAGGTCGGAGAGCCCTTGTATTCAGGCCCAGAATAAATCATCTAACACGGTGGCTGGACGGTGAATTGTTGATGTTTGTTGGAGCGTGAGGTTGGAGAGCCCTTGTTTTTGGGCCCAGAATAAATCATCTAACACGGTGGCTGGACGGTGATTTGTAGATGTTTGTTGGGGCGCGAGGTCGGAGAGCCCGTGTTCTTAGGCCCAGAATAAATCATCTAACACGGTGGCTGGACGGTGAATTGTTGATGTTTGTTGGAGCGCGAGGTCGGAGAGCACTTGTTTTTGGGCCCAGAATATATCATCTAACACGGTGGCTGGACGGTGATTTGTTGATGTTTGTTGGAGCGCGAGGTCGTAGAGCCCTTGTTTTTAGGCCCGGATCAAATCATCGAACACGGTGGCTGGACGGTGAATTGTTATGTTTGTTGGAGCGCGAGGTCGGGGAGCCCTTGTTTTTAGGCCCAGCATATATCATCCAACACTTTGGCTGAGCGGTGAATTGTTGATGTTCGTTGGAACGCGAGGTCGGAGAGCCCTTGTATTCAGGCCCAGAATAAATCATCTAACACGGTGGCTGGACCGTGAATTGTTGATGTTTGTTGAAGCGCGATGTTGGAGAGCCCGTGTTTTTAGGCCCAGAATAAATCATCTAACACGGTGGCAGCACGGTGAATTGTTGATGTTTGTTGGAGCGCGAGGTCGGAGAGCCCTTGTTTTTAGGCCCAGATCAAATCATCGAACACGGTGGCTGGACGGTGAATTGTTATGTTTGTTGGAGCGCGAGGTCGGGGAGCCCTTGTTTTTAGGCCCAGCATATATCATCCAACACGGTGGCTGGACGGTGAATTGTTGATGTTTGTTGAAGCGCGATGTTGGAGAGCCCGTGTTTTTGGGCCCAGAATGAATCATTCAACACGGTGGCTCGACGGTGAATTGTTGATGTTTGTTGGAGCGCGAGGTCGGAGAGCCCGTGTTTTTAGACCCGGAATAAATCATCTAACACGGTGGCAGGACGGTGAATTGTTTATGTTTGTTGGAGCGCGAGGTCGGAGAGCCCTTGTTGTCAGGCCCAGAAGATATCATCTAACACGGTGGCTGGACGGTGAATTGTTGATGTTTGTTGGAGCGCGAGGTCGGAGAGCCCTTGTTTTCACATCCGGGATATATCATCCAACTCGGTGGCTGGACGGTGAATTGTTGATGTCTGTTGGAGCGCGAGGTCGGAGAGCCCTTGTTTTTAGGCCCAGGATAAATCACCTAACACGGTGGCTGGACGACGAATTATTGATGTCTGTTGGAGCGCGAGGTCAGAGAGCCCGTGTTTTTAGACCCAGAATAAATCATCTGACACGGTGGCTGGACGGTGAATTGTTGATGTTTGTTGGAGCGCGAGGTCGGAGAGCCCGTGTTTTCTGGCACAGAATAAATCATATAACACGTTGGCTGGACGTTGAATTGTTGATGTCTGTTTGAGCGCGAGTTCGGAGAGCCCATGTCATTAGGCTCAGAATAAATCACCTAACACGGTGGCTGGACGACGAATTATTGATGTCTGTTGAAGCGCGAGGTCGGAGAGCCCGTGTTTTTAGGCCCAGAATGAATCATCTAACACGGTGGCTGGACGGTGAATTGTTGATGTTTGTTGGAGCGCGAGGTCGGAGAGCCCGTGTCATTCGGCTCAGAATAAATCATCTAACACGGTGGCTGGACGGTGAATTGTTGATGTCTGTTGGAGCGCGAGGTCGGAGAGCCCGTGTCATTCGGCTCAGAATAAATCATCTAACACGGTGGCTGGACGGTGAATTGTTGATGTCTGTTGGAGCGCGAGGTCAGAGAGCCAGTGTAATAAGCCCAGAATGAATCACCTAACACGGTGGCTGGACGACGAATTATTGATGTCTGTTGGAGCGCGAGGTCGGAGAGCCCTTGTCTTTAGGCCCAGAATAAATCATCTAACACGGTGGCTGGACGGTGAAATTGTTGATGTTTGTTGGAGCGCGAGGTCGGAGAGCCCTCGTTTTTACGCCCGGAATATATCATTCAACACTGTAGCTGGACGGTGAATTGTTGATGTTTGTTGGAGCGCGAGGTCGGAGAGCCCGTGTTTTAAGGCCCAGAATGAATCACCTAACACGGTGGCTGGACGGTGAATTGTTGATGTTTCTTGGAGCGCGAGGTCGGAGAGCCCGTGTCATTAGGCTCAGGATAAATCATCTAACACGGTGGCTTGACGGTGAATTGTTGATGTCTGTTGGAGCGCGAGGTCAGAGAGCCCGTGTCATTGGGCTCAGAATAAATCATCTAAAACGGTGGCTGGACGGTGAATTGTTGATGTCTGTTGGAGCGCGAGGTCAGAGAGCCCTTGTTTTTAGGCCCAGAATAAATCTTCTAACACGGTGGCTGGACGACGAATCATTGATGTCTGTTGGAGCGCGAGGTCAGAGAGCCCGTGTCATTGGGCCCAGAATAAATCATCTAACACGGTGGCTGGACGGTGAATTGTTGATGTCTGTTGGAGCGCGAGGTCAGAGAGCCCTTGTTTTCAGGCCCAGAATGAATCACCTAACACGGTGGCTGGACGACGAATCATTGATGTCTGTTGGAGCGCGAGGTCGGAGAGACTTGTTTTTGGGCCCAGAATAAATCACCTAACACGGTGGCTGGACGACGAATAATTGATGTCTGTTGGAGCGCGAGGTCGGAGAGACTTGTTTTTAGGCCCAGAATAAATCACCTATAACGGTGGCTGGACGACGAATTATTGATGTCTGTTGGAGCGCGAGGTCGGAGAGCCCTTGTTTTCAGGCCCAGAATAAATCACCTAACACGGTGGCTGGACGACGAATTATTGATGTCTGTTGAAGCGCGAGGTCGGGGAGCCCGTGTTTTTAGGCCCAGAATAAATCACCTCACACGGTGGCTGGACGACGAATTATTGATGTCTGTTGGAGCGCGAGGTCGGAGAGCCCGTGTCATTAGGCTCAGAATAAATCATCTAACACGGTGGCTGGACGGTGAATTGTTGATGTCTGTTGGGGCGCGAGGTCAGAGAGCCCGTGTCATTAGGCCCAGAATAAATCATCTAACACGGTGGCTGGACGGTGAATTGTTGATGTCTGTTGGAGCGCGAGGTCGGAGAGCCCGTGTTTTTAGGCCCAGAATAAATCACCCAACACGGTGGCTGGACGACGAATTATTGATGTCTGTTTGAGCGCGAGGTCAGAGAGCCCGGGTTTTTGGGCCCAGAATGGATCATCTAACACGGTGGCTGGACGTTGAATTGTTGATGTCTGTTGGAGCGCGAGGTAAGAGAGCCAGTGTAATAAGCCCAGAATGAATCACCCAACACGGTGGCTGGACGACGAATTATTGATGTCTGTTGGAGCGCGATGTCGGAGAGCCCTTGTTTTTAGGCCCAGAATAAATCACCTAACACGGTGGCTGGACGACGAATTGTTGATGTTTGTTGGAGCGCGAGGTCGGAGAGCCCTTGTTTTCAGGCCCAGATAAAATCTTCTAACACGGTGGCTGGATGGTGAATTGTTTATGTTTGTTGAAGCGCGATGTTGGAGAGCCCGTGTTTTTGGGCCCAGAATGAATCATTCAACACGGTGGCTGGACGGTGAATTGTTGATGTTTGTTGGAGCGCGAGGTCGGAGAGCCCGTGTTTTTAGGCCCAGAATAAATCATCTAACACGGTGGCAGGACGGTGAATTGTTGATGTTTGTTGGAGCGCGAGGTCGGAGAGCCCTTGTTCTCAGGCCCAGAAGATATCATCTAACACGGTGGCTGGACGGTGAATTGTTGATGTTTGTTGGAGCGCGAGGTCGGAGAGCCCTTGTTTTCACATCCGGGATATATCATCCAACTCGGTGGCTGGACGGTGAATTGTTGATGTCTGTTGGAGCGCGAGGTCGGAGAGCCCTTGTTTTCAGGCCCAGGATAAATCACCTAACACGGTGGCTGGACGACGAATCATTGATGTCTGTTGGAGCGCGAGGTCGGAGAGACTTGGTTTTAGGCCCAGAATAAATCACCTAACACGGTGGCTGGACGACGAATAATTGATGTCTGTTGGAGCGCGAGGTCGGAGAGACTTGTTTTTAGGCCCAGAATAAATCACCTATAACGGTGGCTGGACGACGAATTATTGATGTCTGTTGGAGCGCGAGGTCGGAGAGCCCTTGTTTTCAGGCCCAGAATAAATCACCTAACACGGTGGCTGGACGACGAATTATTGATGTCTGTTGAAGCGCGAGGTCGGGGAGCCCGTGTTTTTAGGCCCAGAATAAATCACCTAACACGGTGGCTGGACGACGAATTATTGATGTCTGTTGGAGCGCGAGGTCGGAGAGCCCGTGTCATTAGGCTCAGAATAAATCATCTAACACGGTGGCTGGACGGTGAATTGTTGATGTCTGTTGGGGCGCGAGGTCAGAGAGCCCGTGTCATTAGGCCCAGAATAAATCATCTAACACGGTGGCTGGACGGTGAATTGTTGATGTCTGTTGGAGCGCGAGGTCGGAGAGCCCGTGTTTTTAGGCCCAGAATAAATCACCCAACACGGTGGCTGGACGACGAATTATTGATGTCTGTTTGAGCGCGAGGTCAGAGAGCCCGGGTTTTTGGGCCCAGAATGGATCATCTAACACGGTGGCTGGACGTTGAATTGTTGATGTCTGTTGGAGCGCGAGGTAAGAGAGCCAGTGTAATAAGCCCAGAATGAATCACCCAACACTGTGGCTGGACGACGAATTATTGATGTCTGTTGGAGCGCGATGTCGGAGAGCCCTTGTTTTTAGGCCCAGAATAAATCACCTAACACGGTGGCTGGACGACGAATTGTTGATGTTTGTTGGAGCGCGAGGTCGGAGAGCCCTTGTTTTCAGGCCCAGATAAAATCTTCTAACACGGTGGCTGGATGGTGAATTGTTTATGTTTGTTGAAGCGCGATGTTGGAGAGCCCGTGTTTTTGGGCCCAGAATGAATCATTCAACACGGTGGCTGGACGGTGAATTGTTGATGTTTGTTGGAGCGCGAGGTCGGAGAGCCCGTGTTTTTAGGCCCAGAATAAATCATCTAACACGGTGGCAGGACGGTGAATTGTTGATGTTTGTTGGAGCGCGAGGTCGGAGAGCCCTTGTTCTCAGGCCCAGAAGATATCATCTAACACGGTGGCTGGACGGTGAATTGTTGATGTTTGTTGGAGCGCGAGGTCGGAGAGCCCTTGTTTTCACATCCGGGATATATCATCCAACTCGGTGGCTGGACGGTGAATTGTTGATGTCTGTTGGAGCGCGAGGTCGGAGAGCCCTTGTTTTCAGGCCCAGGATAAATCACCTAACACGGTGGCTGGACGACGAATTATTGATGTCTGTTGGAGCGCGAGGTCAGAGAACCCGTGTTTTTAGGCCCAGAATAAATCATCTGACACGATGCCTGGACGGTGAATTGTTGATGTCTGTTGGAGTGCGAGGTCGGAGACCCCGTGTTTTTAGGCCCAGAATCAATCACTTCTCACGGTGGCTGGACGACGAATTATTGATGTCTGTTGGAGCGCTAGGTCGGAGAGCCCGTGTTTCAAGGCCCAGAAAAAATCAACCAACACGGTGGCTGGACGGTGAATTGTTGATGTCTGTTGGAGCGCGAGGTCAGAGAGCCCGTGTGATTAGGCCCAGAATAAATCACCCAACAAGGTGACTGGACGACGAATCATTGATGTCTGTTGGAGCGCGAGGTCGGAGAGCCCTCGCTTTTAGGCCCAGAATAAATCACCTAACACGGTGGCTGGACGACGAATGTTGATGTTTGTTGGAGCGCGAGATCGGAGAGCCCTTGTTTTCAGGCCCTGATGAAATCTTCTAACACGGTGGCTGGACGGTGAATTGTTAATGTTTGTTAAAGCGCGAGGTCGAAGAGCCCGTGTTTTAAGGCCCAGAATGAATCATTCAACACGGTGGCTGGACGAAGAATTGTTGATGTTTGTTGGAGCTCGAGGTCGGAGAGCCCGTGTTTTTAGGCCCAGAATGAATCATCTAACACCGTGGCAGGACGGTGAATTGTTAATGTTTGTTGGAGTGCGAGGTCGAAGAGCCCTTGTTCTTAGGCCCAGAATATATCATCTAACACGGTGGATGGACGGTGAATTGTTGATGTTTGTTGGAGCGCGAGGTCGGAGAGCCCTTGTTTTTACGCCCGGGATATATCATTCAACACGGTGGCTGGACGGTGAATTGTTGATGTTTGTTGGAGCGCGAGGTCGGAGAGCCCGTGTTTTTAGGCCCAGAATGAATCATCTAACACGGTGGCAGGACGGTGAATTGTTGATGTTTGTTGGAGCGCGAGGTCGGAGAGCCTTTGTTCTTAGGCCCAGAATATATCATCTAACACGGTGGCTGGACGGTAAATTGTTGATGTTTGTTGGAGCGCGAGGTCGGAGAGCCCTTGTTTTTACGCCCGGGATATATCATTCAACACGGTGGCTGGACGGTGAATTGTTGATGTTTGTTGGAGCGCGAGGTCGGAGAGCCCTTGTTTTTACGCCCAGATTAAATCTTCTAACACGGTGGCTGGACGGTGTATTGTTGATGTTTGTTGGAGCGCGAGGTCGGAGAGCCCGTGTTTGTGGCCCAGATTAAATCATCTAACACGGTGGCTGGACGGTGAATTGTTGATGTTTCCTGGAAAGCGAGGTCGGAGATCCCTTGTTTTTAGGCCCAGATTCAATCATCCAATACGGTGGCTGGACGGCGAATTGTTGATGTTTGTTGGAGCGCGAGGTCGGAGAGCCCTTGTATTCAGGCCCAGAATAAATTATCTAACACGGTGGCTGGACGGTGTATTGTTGATGTTTGTTGGAGCGTGAGGTTGGAGAGCCCTTGTTTTTGGGCCCAGAATAAATCATCTAACACGGTGGCTGGACGGTGATTTGTAGATGTTTGTTGGGGCGCGAGGTCGGAGAGCCCGTGTTCTTAGGCCCAGAATAAATCATCCAACACGGTGGCTGGACGGTGAATTGTTGATGTCTGTTGGAGCGCGAGGTCGGAGAGCACTTGATTTTAGGCCCAGAATATATCATCCAACACGGTGGCTGGACGGTGATTTGTTGATGTTTGTTGGAGCGCGAGGTCGTAGAGCCCTTGTTTTTAGGCCCAGATCAAATCATCGAACACGGTGGCTGGACGTTGAATTGTTATGTTTGTTGGAGCGCGAGGTCGGGGAGCCCTTGTTTTTAGGCCCAGCATATATCATCCAACACTGTGGCTGAGCGGTGAATTGTTGATGTTCGTTGGAACGCGAGGTCGGAGAGCCCTTGTATTCAGGCCCAGAATAAATCATCTAACACGGTGGCTGGACGGTCAATTGTTGATGTTTGTTGAAGCGCGATGTTGGAGAGCCCGTGTTTTTAGGCCCAGAATAAATCATCCAACATGGTGGCAGGACGGTGAATTGTTGATGATTGTTGGAGCGCGAGGTCGGAGAGCCCTTGTTTTTAGGCCCAGATCAAATCATCGAACACGGTGGCTGGACGGTGAATTGTTATGTTTGTTGAAGCGCGAGGTCGGGGAGCCCTTGTTTTTAGGCCCAGCATATATCATACAACACGGTGGCTGGACGGTGAATTGTTGATGTTTGTTGAAGCGCGATGTTGGAGAGCCCGTGTTTTTGGGCCCAGAATGAATCATTCAACACGGTGGCTGGACGGTGAATTGTTGATGTTTGTTGAAGCGCGAGGTCGGAGAGCCCGTGTTTTTAGGCCCGGAATAAATCATCTAACACGGTGGCAGGACGGTGAATTGTTGATGTTTGTTGGAGCGCGAGGTCGGAGAGCCCTTGTTCTCAGGCCCAGAAGATATCATCTAACACGGTGGCTGGACGGTGAATTGTTGATGTTTGTTGGAGCGCGAGGTCGGAGAGCCCTTGTTTTCACATCCGGGATATATCATCCAACTCGGTGGCTGGACTGTGAATTGTTGATGTCTGTTGGAGCGCGAGGTCGGAGAGCCCTTGTTTTTAGGCCCAGGATAAATCACCTAACACGGTGGCTGGACGACGAATTATTGATGTCTGTTGGAGCGCGAGGTCAGAGAGCCCGTGTTTTTAGGCCCAGAATGAATCATCTGACACGATGGCTGGACGGTGAATTGTTGATGTCTGTTGGAGTGCGAGGTCGGAGAGCCCTTGTTTTTAGGCCCAGGATAAATCATCTGACACGATGGCTGGACGGTGAATTGTTGATGTCTGTTGGAGTGCGAGGTCGGAGAGCCCGTGTTTTTAGGCCCAGAATCAATCACTTCTCACGGTGGCTGGACGACGAATTATTGATGTCTGTTGGAGCGCTAGGTCGGAGAGCCCGTGTTTTAAGGCCCAGAAAAAATCATCCAACACGGTGGCTGGACGGTGAATTGTTGATGTCTGTTGGAGCGCGAGGTCAGAGAGCCCGTGTAATTAGGCCCAGAATAAATCACCCAACAAGGTGACTGGACGACGAATCATTGATGTCTGTTGGAGCGCGAGGTCGGAGAGCCCTCGTTTTTAGGCCCAGAATAAATCACCTAACACGGTGGCTGGACGACGAATGTTGATGTTTGTTGGAGCGCGAGGTCGGAGAGCCCTTGTTTCCAGGCCCTGATGAAATCTTCTAACACGGTGGCTGGACGGTGAATTGTTAATGTTTGTTGAAGCGCGAGGTCGAAGAGCCCGTGTTTTTAGGCACAGAATGAATCATTCAACACGGTGGCTGGACGGTGAATTGTTGATGTTTGTTGGAGCGCGAGGTCGGAGAGCCCGTGTTTTTAGGCCCAGAATGAATCATCTAACACGGTGGCAGGACGGTGAATTGTTGATGTTTGTTGGAGTGCGAGGTCGGAGAGCCCTTGTTCTTAGGCCCAGAATATATCATCTAACACGGTGGCTGGACGGTAACTTGTTGATGTTTGTTGGAGCGAGAGGTCGGAGAGCCCTTGTTTTCACGCCCGGGATATATCATTCAACACGGTGGCTGGACGGTGAATTGTTGATGTTTGTTGGAGCGCGAGGTCGGAGAGCCCTTGTTTTTACGCCCAGATTGAATCTTCTAACACGGTGGCTGGACGGTGTATTGTTGATGTTTGTTGGAGCGCGAGGTCGGAGAGCCCGTGTTTGTGGCCCAGATTAAATCATCTAACACGGTGGCTGGACGGTGAATTGTTGATGTTTCCTGGAAAGCGAGGTCGGAGATCCCTTGTTTTTAGGCCCAGATTTAATCATCCAATACGGTGGCTGGACGGCGAATTGTTGATGTTTGTTGGAGCGCGAGGTCGGAGAGCCCTTGTATTCAGGCCCAGAATAAATCATCTAACACGGTGGCTGGACGGTGAATTGTTGATGTTTGTTGGAGCGTGAGGTTGGAGAGCCCTTGTTTTTGGGCCCAGAATAAATCATCTAACACGGTGGCTGGACGGTGATTTGTAGATGTTTGTTGGGGCGCGAGGTCGGAGAGCCCGTGTTCTTAGGCCCAGAATAAATCATCCAACACGGTGGCTGGACGGTGAATTGTTGATGTTTGTTGGAGCGCGAGGTCGGAGAGCACTTGTTTTTGGGCCCAGAATATATCATCTAACACGGTGGCTGGACGGTGATTTGTTGATGTTTGTTGGAGCGCGAGGTCGTAGAGCCCTTGTTTTTAGGCCCAGATCAAATCATCGAACACGGTGGCTGGACGGTGAATTGTTATGTTTGTTGGAGCGCGAGGTCGGGGAGCCCTTGTTTTTAGGCCCAGCATATATCATCCAACACTGTGGCTGAGCGGTGAATTGTTGATGTTCGTTGGAACGCGAGGTCGGAGAGCCCTTGTATTCAGGCCCAGAATAAATCATCTAACACGGTGGCTGGACGGTGAATTGTTGATGTTTGTTGAAGCGCGATGTTGGAGAGCCCGTGTTTTTAGGCCCAGAATAAATCATCTAACACGGTGGCAGCACGGTGAATTGTTGATGTTTGTTGGAGCGCGAGGTCGGAGAGCCCTTGTTTTTAGGCCCAGATCAAATCATCGAACACGGTGGCTGGACGGTGAATTGTTATGTTTGTTGGAGCGCGAGGTCGGGGAGCCCTTGTTTTTAGGCCCAGCATATATCATCCAACACGGTGGCTGGACGGTGAATTGTTGATGTTTGTTGAAGCGCGATGTTGGAGAGCCCGTGTTTTTGGGCCCAGAATGAATCATTCAACACGGTGGCTGGACGGTGAATTGTTGATGTTTGTTGGAGCGCGAGGTCGGAGAGCCCGTGTTTTTAGGCCCGGAATAAATCATCTAACACGGTGGCAGGACGGTGAATTGTTTATGTTTGTTGGAGCGCGAGGTCGGAGAGCCCTTGTTGTCAGGCCCAGAAGATATCATCTAACACGGTGGCTGGACGGTGAATTGTTGATGTTTGTTGGAGCGCGAGGTCGGAGAGCCCTTGTTTTCACATCCGGGATATATCATCCAACTCGGTGGCTGGACGGTGAATTGTTGATGTCTGTTGGAGCGCGAGGTCGGAGAGCCCTTGTTTTTAGGCCCAGGATAAATCACCTAACACGGTGGCTGGACGACGAATTATTGATGTCTGTTGGAGCGCGAGGTCAGAGAGCCCGTGTTTTTAGACCCAGAATAAATCATCTGACACGGTGGCTGGACGGTGAATTGTTGATGTCTGTTGGAGCGCGAGGTCAGAGAGCCCGTGTTTTAAGGCCCAGAAAAAATCATCCAACACGGTGGCTGGACGGTGAATTGTTGATGTCTGTTGGAGTGCGAGGTCGGAGAGCCCGTGGTTTTAGGCCCAGAATCAATCACTTCTCACGGTGGCTGGACGACGAATTATTGATGTCTGTTGGAGCGCGAGGTCGGAGAGCCCGTGTTTTAAGGCCCAGAAAAAATCATCCAACACGGTGGCTGGACGGTGAATTGTTGATGTCTGTTGGAGCGCGAGGTCAGAGAGCCCGTGTTTTAAGGCCCAGAAAAAATCATCCAACACGGTGGCTGGACGGTGAATTGTTGATGTCTGTTGGAGCGCGAGGTCAGAGAGCCCGTGTTTTAAGGCCCAGAAAAAATCATCCAACACGGTGGCTGGACGGTGAATTGTTGATGTCTGTTGGAGTGCGAGGTCGGAGAGCCCGTGTTTTTAGACCCAGAATCAATCACTTCTCACGGTGGCTGGACGACGAATTATTGATGTCTGTTGGAGCGCGAGGTCGGAGAGCCCGTGTTTTAAGGCCCAGAAAAAATCATCCAACACGGTGGCTGGACGGTGAATTGTTGATGTTTGTTGGAGCGCGAGGTCGGAGAGCCCGTGTTTTAAGGCCCAGAAATAATCATCCAACACGGTGGCTGGACGGTGAATTGTTGATGTCTGTTGGAGTGCGAGGTCGGAGAGCCCGTGTTTTTAGGCCCAGAATCAATCACTTCTCACGGTGGCTGGACGACGAATTATTGATGTCTGTTGGAGCGCGAGCTCGGAGAGCCCGTGTTTTGAGGCCCAGAAAAAATCATCCAACACGGTGGCTGGACGGTGAATTGTTGATGTTTATTGGAGCGCGAGGTCGGAGAGCCCGTGTTTTAAGGCCCAGAAAAAATCATCCAACACGGTGGCTGAACGGTGAATTGTTGATGTCTGTTGGATTGCGAGGTCAGAGAGCCCGTGTTTTAAGGCCCAGAAAAAATCATCCAACACGGTGGCTGGACGGTGAATTGTTGATGTCTGTTGGAGTGCGAGGTCGGAGAGCCCGTGTTTTTAGACCCAGAATCAATCACTTCTCACGGTGGCTGGACGACGAATTATTGATGTCTGTTGGAGCGCGAGGTCGGAGAGCCCGTGTTTTAAGGCCCAGAAAAAATCATCCAACACGGTGGCTGGACGGTGAATTGTTGATGTTTGTTGGAGCGCGAGGTCGGAGAGCCCGTGTTTTAAGGCCCAGAAAGAATCATCCAACACGGTGGCTGGACGGTGAATTGTTGATGTCTGTTGGAGCGCGAGGTCAGAGAGCCCGTGTAATTAGGCCCAGAATAAATCACCCAACAAGGTGACTGGACGACGAATTATTGATGTCTGATGGAGCGCGAGGTCGGAGAGCCCTCGTTTTTAGGCCCAGAATAAATCACCCAACACGGTGGCTGGACGACGAATGTTGATGTTTGTTGGAGCGCGAGGTCGGAGAGCCCTTGTTTTCAGGCCCTGATGAAATCTTCTAACACGGTGGCTGGACGGTGAATTGTTAATGTTTGTTGCAGCGCGAGGTCGGAGAGCCCGTGTTTTTAGGCCCAGAATGAATCATTCAACACGGTGGCTGGACGGTGAATTGTTGATGTTTGTTGGAGCGCGAGGTCGTAGAGCCCTTGTTTTTAGGCCCAGATCAAATCATCGAACACGGTGGCTGGACGGTGAATTGTTATGTTTGTTGGAGCGCGAGGTCGGGGAGCCCTTGTTTTTAGGCCCAGCATATATCATCCAACACTGTGGCTGAGCGGTGAATTGTTGATGTTCGTTGGAACGCGAGCTCGGAGAGCCCTTGTATTCAGGCCCAGAATAAATCATCTAACACGGTGGCTGGACGGTGAATTGTTGATGTTTGTTGAAGCGTGATGTTGGTGAGCCCGTGTTTTTAGGCCCAGAATAAATCATCTAACACGGTGGCAGCAAGGTAAATTGTTGATGTTTGTTGGAGCGCGAGGTCGGAGAGCCCTTGTTTTTAGGCCCAGATCAAATCATCGAACACGGTGGCTGGACGGTGAATTGTTATGTTTGTTGGAGCGCGAGGTCGGGGAGCCCTTGTTTTTAGGCCCAGCATATATCATCCAACACGGTGGCTGGACGGTGAATTGTTGATGTTTGTTGAAGCGCGATGTTGGAGAGCCCGTGTTTTTGGGCCCAGAATGAATCATTCAACACGGTGGCTGGACGGTGAATTGTTGATGTTTGTTGGAGCGCGAGGTTGGAGAGCCCTCGTTTTTAGGCCCAGAATAAATCACCCAACACGGTGGCTGGACGACGAATGTTGATGTTTGTTGGAGCGCGAGGTCGGAGAGCCCTTGTTTTCAGGCCCTGATGAAATCTTCTAACACGGTGGCTGGACGGTGAATTGTTAATGTTTTTGAAGCGCGAGGTCGGAGAGCCCGTGTTTTTAGGCCCAGAATGAATCATTCAACACGGTGGCTGGACGGTGAATTGTTGATGTTTGTTGGAGCGCGAGGTCGTAGAGCCCTTGTTTTTAGGCCCAGATCAAATCATCGAACACGGTGGCTGGACGGTGAATTGTTATGTTTGTTGGAGCGCGAGGTCGGGGAGCCCTTGTTTTTAGGCCCAGCATATATCATCCAACACTGTGGCTGAGCGGTGAATTGTTGATGTTCGTTGGAACGCGAGGTCGGAGAGCCCTTGTATTCAGGCCCAGAATGAATCATCTAACACGGTGGCTGGACGGTGAATTGTTGATGTTTGTTGAAGCGCGATGTTGGAGAGCCCGTGTTTTTAGGCCCAGAATAAATCATCTAACACGGTGGCAGCACGATGAATTGTTGATGTTTGTTGGAGCGCGAGGTCGGAGAGCCCTTGTTTTTAGGCCCAGATCAAATCATCGAACACGGTGGCTGGACGGTGAATTGTTATGTTTGTTGGAGCGCGAGGTCGGGGAGCCCTTGTTTTTAGGCCCAGCATATATCATCCAACACGGTGGCTGGACGGTGAATTGTTGATGTTTGTTGAAGCGCGATGTTGGAGAGCCCGTGTTTTTGGGCCCAGAATGATTCATTCAACACGGTGGCTGGACGGTGAATTGTTGATGTTTGTTGGAGCGCGAGGTCGGAGAGCCCGTGTTTTTAGGCCCGGAATAAATAATCTAACACGGTGGCAGGACGGTGAATTGTTGATGTTTGTTGGAGCGCGAGGTCGGAGAGCCCTTGTTGTCAGGCCCAGAAGATATCATCTAACACGGTGGCTGGACGGTGAATTGTTGATGTTTGTTGGAGCGCGAGGTCGGAGAGCCCTTGTTTTCACATCCGGGATATATCATCCAACTCGGTGGCTGGACGGTGAATTGTTGATGTCTGTTGGAGCGCGAGGTCGGAGAGCCCTTGTTTTTAGGCCCAGGATAAATCACCTAACACGGTGGCTGGACGACGAATTATTGATGTCTGTTGGAGCGCGAGGTCAGAGAGCCCGTTTTTTTAGACCCAGAATAAATCATCTGACACGGTGGCTGGACGGTGAATTGTTGATGTCTGTTGGAGCGCGAGGTCAGAGAGCCCGTGTTTTGAGGCCCAGAAAAAATCATCCAACACGGTGGCTGGACGGTGAATTGTTGATGTCTGTTGGAGTGCGAGGTCGGAGAGCCCGTGTTTTTAGGCCCAGAATCAATCACTTCTCACGGTGGCTGGACGACGAATTATTGATGTCTGTTGGAGCGCGAGGTCGGAGAGCCCGTGTTTTAAGGCCCAGAAAGAATCATCCAACACGGTGGCTGGACGGTGAATTGTTGATTTCTGTTGGAGCGCGAGGTCAGAGAGCCCGTGTTTTGAGGCCCAGAAAAAATCATCCTACACGGTGGCTGGACGGTGAATTGTTGATGTCTGTTGGAGTGCGAGGTCGGAGAGCCCGTGTTTTTAGACCCAGAATCAATCACTTCTCACGGTGGCTGGACGACGAATTATTGATGTCTGTTGGAGCGCGAGGTCGGAGAGCCCGTGTTTTAAGGCCCAGAAAAAATCATCCAACACGGTGGCTGGACGGTGAATTGTTGATGTTTGTTGGAGCGCGAGGTCGGAGAGCCCGTGTTTTAAGGCCCAGAAAAAATCATCCAACACGGTGGCTGGACGGTGAATTGTTGATGTCTGTTGGAGCGCGAGGTCAGAGAGCCCGTGTAATTAGGCCCAGAATAAATCACCCAACAAGGTGACTGGACGACGAATTATTGATGTCTGATGGAGCGCGAGGTCGGAGAGCCCTCGTTTTCAGATCCAGAATAAATCACCCAACACGGTGGCTGGACGACGAATGTTGATGTTTGTTGGAGCGCGAGGTCGGAGAGCCCTTGTTTTCAGGCCCTGATGAAATCTTCTAGCACGGTGGCTGGACGGTGAATTGTTAATGTTTGTTGAAGCGCGAGGTCGGAGAGCCCGTGTTTTTAGGCCCAGAATGAATCATTCAACACGGTGGCTGGACGGTGAATTGTTGATGTTTGTTGAAGCGCGAGGTCGGAGAGCCCGTGTTTTTAGGCCCAGAATGAATCATCCAACACGGTGGCAGGACGGTGAATTGTTGATGTTTGTTGGAGCGCGAGGTCGGAGAGCCCTTGTTCTTAGGCCCAGAATATATCATCTAACACGGTGGCTGGACGGTGAATCGTTGATGTTTGTTGGAGCGCGAGGTCGGAGAGCCCTTGTTTTTACGCCCGGGATATATCATTCAACACGGTGGCTGGACGGTGAATTGTTGATGTTTGTTGGAGCGCGAGGTCGGAGAGCCCGTGTTTTTAGGCCCAGAATGAATCATCCAACTCGGTGGCTGGATGGTGAATTGTTGATGTCTGTTGGAGCGCGAGGTCGGAGAGCCCTTGTTTTTACGCCCGGGATATATCATCCAACTCGGTGGCTGGACGGTGAATTGTTGATGTTTGTTGGAGCGCGAGGTCGGAGAGCCCTTGTTTTTACGCCCGGGATATATCATCCAACTCGGTGGCTGGACGGTGAATTGTTGATGTCTGTTGGAGCGCGAGGTCGGAGAGCCCTTGTTTTTAGGCCCGGAATAAATCAAACAACACGGTGGCTGGACGACGAATTATTGATGTCTGTTGGAGCGCGAGGTCAGAGAGCCCGTGTTTTTAGGCCCAGAATAAATCATCTGACACGATGGCTGGACGGTGAATTGTTGATGTCTGTTGGAGCGCGAGGTCGGAGAGCCCGTGTTTTCATGCCCAGAATAAATCACTTCTCACGGTGGCTGGACGACGAATTATTGATGTCTTTTGGAGCGCTAGGTCGGTGAGCCCTTGTTTTCAGGCCCTGTTGAAATCTTCTAACACGGTGGCTGGACGGTGAATTGTTGATGTTTGTTGGAGCGCGAGGTCGGAGAGCCCTCGTTTTCAGGCCCAGAATAAATCACCTAACACGGTGGCTGGACGACGAATTGTTGATGTTTGTTGGAGCGCGAGGTCGGAGAGCCCTTGTTTTCAGGCCCTGATTAAATCTTCTAACACGGTGGCTGGACGGTGAATTGTTGATGTTTGTTGGAGCGCGAGGTCGGAGAGCCCGTGTTTTTAGGCCCAGAATGAATCA
Source organism: Brachyptera risi (assembly GCA_964007535.1). NCBI lineage: Eukaryota > Metazoa > Arthropoda > Insecta > Plecoptera > Taeniopterygidae > Brachyptera > Brachyptera risi. The sequence continues at coordinate 5,603,673 of OZ023335.1, forward strand.
TCTAACACGGTGGCAGGACGGTGAATTGTTGATGTTTGTTGGAGCGTGAGGTCGGAGAGCCCTTGTTCTTAGGCCCAGAATATATCATCTAACACGGTGGCTGGACGGTGAATTGTTGATGTTTGTTGGAGCGCGAGGTCGGAGAGCCCTTGTTTTTACGCCCGGGATATATCATTCAACACGGTGGCTGGACGGTGAATTGTTGATGTTTGTTGGAGCGCGAGGTCGGAGAGCCCGTGTTTTTAGGCCCAGAAAGAATCATCTAACACGGTGGCAGGACGGTGAATTGTTGATGTTTTTTGGAGCGCGAGGTCGGAGAGCCCTTGTTCTTAGGCCCAGAATATATCATCTAACACGGTGGCTGGACGGTGAATTGTTGATGTTTCCTGGAAAGCGAGGTCGGAGATCCCTTGTTTTTAGGCCCAGATTTAATCATCCAATACGGTGGCTGGACAGCGAATTGTTGATGTTTGTTGGAGCGCGAGGTCGGAGAGCCCTTGTATTCAGGCCCAGAATAAATCATCTAACACGGTGGCTGGACTGTGAATTGTTGATGTTTGTTGGAGCGTGAGGTTGGAGAGCCCTTGTTTTTGGGCCCAGGATAAATCATCTAACACGGTGGCTGGACGGTGATTTGTAGATGTTTGTTGGGGCGCGGGGTCGGAGAGCCCGTGTTCTTAGGCCCAGAATAAATCATCTAACACGGTGACTGGACGGTGAATTGTTGATGTTTGTTGGAGCGCGAGGTCGGAGAGCACTTGTTTTTAGGCCCAGAATATATCATCTAACACGGTGGCTGGACGGTGATTTGTTGATGTTTGTTGGAGCGCGAGGTCGTAGAGCCCTTGTTTTTAGGCCCAGATCAAATCATCGAACACGGTGGCTGGACGGTGAATTGTTATGTTTGTTGGAGCGCGAGGTCGGGGAGCCCTTGTTTTAAGGCCCAGCATATATCATCCAACACTGTGGCTGAGCGGTGAATTGTTGATGTTCGTTGGAACGCGAGGTCGGAGAGCCCTTGTATTCAGGCCCAGAATAAATCATCTAACACGGTGGCTGGACGGTGAATTGTTGATGTTTGTTGAAGCGAGATGTTGGAGAGCCCGTGTTTTTAGGCCCAGAATAAATCATCTAACACGGTGGCAGGACGGTGAATTGTTGATGTTTGTTGGAGCGCGAGGTCGGAGAGCCCTTGTTTTTAGGCCCAGATCAAATCATCGAACACGGTGGCTGGACGGTGAATTGTTATGTTTGTTGGAGCGCGAGGTCGGGGAGCCCTTGTTTTTAGGCCCAGCATATATCATCCAACACGGTGGCTGGACGGTGAATTGTTGATGTTTGTTGAAGCGCGATGTTGGAGAGTCCGTGTTTTTGGGCCCAGAATGAATCATTCAACACGGTGGCTGGACGGTGAAATGTTGATGTTTGTTGGAGCGCGAGGTCGGAGAGCCCGTGTTTTTAGGCCCGGAATAAATCATCTAACACGGTGGCAGGACGGTGAATTGTTGATGTTTGTTGGAGCGCGAGGTCGGAGAGCCCTTGTTCTCAGGCCCAGAAGATATCATCTAACACGGTGGCTGGACGGTGAATTGTTGATGTTTGTTGGAGCGCGAGGTCGGAGAGCCCTTGTTTTCACATCCGGGATATATCATCCAACTCGGTGGCTGGACGGTGAATTGTTGATGTCTGTTGGAGCGCGAGGTCGGAGAGCCCTTGTTTTTAGGCCCAGGATAAATCACCTAACACGGTGGCTGGACGACGAATTATTGATGTCTGTTGGAGCGCGAGGTCAGAGAGCCCGTGTTTTTAGGCCCAGAATAAATCATCTGACACGATGGCTGGACGGTGAATTGTTGATGTCCGTTGGAGTGCGAGGTCGGAGAGCCCTTGTTTTTAGGCCCAGAATAAATCATCTGACACGATGGCTGGACGGTGAATTGTTGATGTCTGTTGGAGTGCGAGGTCGGAGAGCCCGTGTTTTTAGGCCCAGAATCAATCACTTCTCACGGTGGCTGGACGACGAATTATTGATGTCTGTTGGAGCGCGAGGTCAGAGAGCCCGTGTTTTCAGGCCCTGATGAAATCTTCTAACACGGTGGCTGGACGGTGAATTGTTGATGTCTGTTGGAGCGCGAGGTCGGAGAGCCCTCGTTTTTAGGCCCAGAATAAATCACCTAAGACGGTGGCTGGACGGTGAATTGTTGATGTTTGTTGGAGCGCGAGGTCGGAGAGCCCTTGTTTCGACGCCCGGGATATATCATTCAACACGGTGGCTGGACGGTGAATTGTTGATGTTTGTTGGAGCGCGAGGTCGGAGAGCCCGTGTTTTTAGGCCCAGAATGAATCATCTAACACGGTGGCAGGACGGTGAATTGTTGATGTTTGTTGGAGCGCGAGGTCGGAGAGCCCTTGTTCTTAGGCCCAGAATATATCATCTAACACGGTGGCTGGACGGTAACTTGTTGATGTTTGTTGGAGCGCGAGGTCGGAGAGCCCTTGTTTTTACGCCCGGGATATATCATTCAACACGGTGGCTGGACGGTGAATTGTTGATGTTTGTTGAAGCGCGAGGTCGGAGAGCCCTTGTTTTTACGCCCAGATTAAATCTTCTAACACGGTGGCTGGACGGTGTATTGTTGATGTTTTTTGGAGCGCGAGGTCGGAGAGCCCGTGTTTGTGGCCCAGATTAAATCATCTAACACGGTGGCTGGACGGTGAATTGTTGATGTTTCCTGGAAAGCGAGGTCGGAGATCCCTTGTTTTTAGGCCCAGATTTAATCATCCAATACGGTGGCTGGACGGTGAATTGTTGATGTTTGTTGGAGCGCGAGGTCGGAGAGCACTTGTTTTTAGGCCCAGAATATATCATCTAACACGGTGGCTGGACGGTGATTTGTTGATGTTTGTTGGAGCGCGAGGTCGTAGAGCCCTTGTTTTTAGGCCCAGATCAAATCATCGAACACGGTGGCTGGACGGTGAATTGTGATGTTTGTTGGAGCGCGAGGTCGGGGAGCCCTTGTTTTTAGGCCCAGCATATATCATCCAACACTGTGGCTGAGCGGTGAATTGTTGATGTTCGTTGGAACGCGAGGTCGGAGAGCCCTTGTATTCAGGCCCAGAATAAATCATCTAACACGGTGGCTGGACGGTGAATTGTCGATGTTTGTTGAAGCGCGATGTTGGAGAGCCCGTGTTTTTAGGCCCAGAATAAATCATCTAACACGGTGGCAGGACGGTGAATTGTTGATGTTTGTTGGAGCGCGAGGTCGGAGAGCCCTTGTTTTTAGGCCCAGATCAAATCATCGAACAGGGTGGCTGGACGGTGAATTGTTATGTTTGTTGGAGCGCGAGGTCGGGGAGCCCTTGTTTTTAGGCCCAGCATATATCATCCAACACGGTGGCTGGACGGTGAATTGTTGATGTTTGTTGAAGCGCGATGTTGGAGAGCCCGTGTTTTTGGGCCCAGAATGAATCATTCAACACGGTGGCTGGACGGTGAATTGTTGATGTTTGTTGGAGCGCGAGGTCGGAGAGCCCGTGTTTTTAGGCCCGGAATAAATCATCTAACACGGTGGCAGGACGATGAATTGTTGATGTTTGTTGGAGCGCGAGGTCGGAGAGCCCTTGTTCTCAGGCCCAGAAGATATCATCTAACACGGTGGCTGGACGGTGAATTGTTGATGTTTGTTGGAGCGCGAGGTCGGAGAGCCCTTGTTTTCACATCCGGGATATATCATCCAACTCGGTGGCTGGACGGTGAATTGTTGATGTCTGTTGGAGCGCGAGGTCGGAGAGCCCTTGTTTTTAGGCCCAGGATAAATCACCTAACACGGTGGCTGGACGACGAATTATTGATGTCTGTTGGAGCGCGAGGTCAGAGAGCCCGTGTTTTTAGACCCAGAATAAATCATCTGACACGATGGCTGGACGGTGAATTGTTGATGTCTGTTGGAGTGCGAGGTCGGAGAGCCCGTGTTTTCAGGCCCAGAATCAATCACTTCTCACGGTGGCTGGACGACGAATTATTGATGTCTGTTGGAGCGCGAGGTCGGAGAGCCCGTGTTTTAAGGCCCAGAAAAAATCATCCAACACGGTGGCTGGACGGTGAATTGTTGATGTCTGTTGGCGCGCGAGGTCAGAGAGCCCGTGTTTTAAGGCCCAGAAAAAATCATCCAACACGGTGGCTGGACGGTGAATTGTTGATGTCTGTTGGAGTGCGAGGTCGGAGAGCCCGTGTTTTTAGGCCCAGAATCAATCACTTCTCACGGTGGCTGGACGACGAATTATTGATGTCTGTTGGAGCGCGAGGTCGGAGAGCCCGTGTTTTAAGGCCCAGAAAAAATCATCCAACACGGTGGCTGGACGGTGAATTGTTGATGTTTGTTGGAGCGCGAGGTCGGAGAGCCCGTGTTTTAAGGCCCAGAAAAAATCATCCAACACGGTGGCTGGACGGTGAATTGTTGATGTCTGTTGGAGCGCGAGGTCAGAGAGCCCGTGTAATTAGGCCCAGAATAAATCACCCAACAAGGTGACTGGACGACGAATTATTGATGTCTGTTGGAGCGCGAGGTCGGAGAGCCCTCGTTTTTAGGCTCAGAATAAATCACCTAACACGGTGGCTGGACGACGAATGTATGATGTTTGTTGGAGCGCGAGGTCGGAGAGCCCTTGTTTTCAGGCCCTGATGAAATCTTCTAACACGGTGGCTGGACGGTGAATTGTTAATGTTTGTTGAAGCGCGAGGTCGGAGAGCCCGTGTTTTTAGGCCCAGAATGAATCATTCAACACGGTGGCTGGACGGTGAATTGTTGATGTTTGTTGGAGCGCGAGGTCGGAGAGCCCGTGTTTTTAGGCCCAGAATGAATCATCTAACACGGTGGCAGGACGGTGAATTGTTGATGTTTGTTGGAGCGCGAGGTCGGAGAGCCCTTGTTCTTAGGCCCAGAATATATCATCTAACACGGTGGCTGGACGGTGGATTGTTGATGTTTGTTGGAGCGCGAGGTCGGAGAGCCCTTGTTTTTACGCCCGGGATATATCATTCAACACGGTGGCTGGACGGTGAATTGTTGATGTTTGTTGGAGCGCGAGGTCGGAGAGCCCGTGTTTTTAGGCCCAGAATGAATCATCCAACTCGGTGGCTGGATGGTGAATTGTTGATGTCTGTTGGAGCGCGAGGTCGGAGAGCCCTTGTTTTTACGCCCGGGATATATCATCCAACTCGGTGGCTGAACGGTGAATTGTTGATGTTTGTTGGAGCGCGAGGTCGGAGAGCCCTTGTTTTTACGCCCGGGATATATCATCCAACTCGGTGGCTGGACGGTGAATTGTTGATGTCTGTTGGAGCGCGAGGTCGGAGAGCCCTTGTTTTTAGGCCCAGAATAAATCACCCAACACGGTTGCTGGACGACGAATTATTGATGTCTGTTGGAGCGCGAGGTCAGAGAGCCCGTGTTTTTAGGCCCAGAATGAATCATCTGACACGATGGCTGGACGGTGAATTGTTGATGTCTGTTGGAGCGCGAGGTCGGAGAGCCCTTGTTTTCAGGCCCTGATGAAATCTTCTAACACGGTGGCTGGACGGTGAATTGTTGATGTTTGTTGGAGCGCGAGGTCGGAGAGCCCTCATTTTCAGGCCCAGAATAAATCACCTAACACGGTGGCTGGACGACGAATTGTTGATGTTTGTTGGAGCGCGAGGTCGGAGAGCCCTTGTTTTCAGGCCCTGATGAAATCTTCTAACACGGTGGCTGGACGGTGAATTGTTGATGTTTGTTGGAGCGCGAGGTCGAAGAGCCCGTGTTTTTAGGCCCAGAATGAATCATCTAACACGGTGGCAGGACGGTGAATTGTTGATGTTTGTTGGAGCGTGAGGTCGGAGAGCCCTTGTTCTTAGGCCCAGAATATATCATCTAACACGGTGGCTGGACGGTGAATTGTTGATGTTTGTTGGAGCGCGAGGTCGGAGAGCCCTTGTTTTTACGCCCGGGATATATCATTCAACAAGGTGGCTGGACGGTGAATTGTTGATGTTTGTTGGAGCGCGAGGTCGGAGAGCCCGTGTTTTTAGGCTCAGAATGAATCATCTAACACGGTGGCAGGACGTTGAATTGTTGATGTTTGTTGGAGCGCGAGGTCGGAGAGCCCTTGTTCTTAGGCCCAGAATATATCATCTAACACGGTGGCTGGACGGTGAATTGTTGATGTTTGTTGGAGCGCGAGGTCGGAGAGCCCTTGTTTTTACGCCCGGGATATATCATTCAACACGGTGGCTGGACGGTGAATTGTTGATGTTTGTTGGAGCGTGACGTCGGATAGCCCTTGTTTTTAGGCCCAGATTGAATCATCTAACACGGTGGCTGGACGGTGAATTGTTGATGTTTCCTGGAAAGCGAGGTCGGAGATCCCTTGTTTTGAGGCCCAGATTTAATCATCCAATACGGTGGCTGGATTTCGAATTGTTGATGTTTGTTGGAGCGCGAGGTCGGAGAGCCCTTGTATTCAGGCCCAGAATAAATCATCTAACACGGTGGCTGGACGGTGAATTGTTGATGTTTGTTGGAGCGTGAGGTTGGAGAGCCCTTGTTTTTGGGCCCAGAATAAATCATCTAACACGGTGGCTGGACGGTGATTTGTTGATGTTTTTTGGGGCGCGAGGTCGGAGAGCCCGTGTTCTTAGGCCTAGAATAAATCATCTAACACGGTGGCTGGACGGTGAATTGTTGATGTTTGTTGGAGCGCGAGGTCGGAGAGCATTTGTTTTTAGGCCCAGTATATCATCCAACACGGTGGCTGGACGGTGAATTGTTGATGTTTGTTGGAGCGCGAGGACGTAGAGCCCTTGTTTTCAGGCCCAGATCAAATCATCGAACACGGTGGCTGGACGGTGAATTGTTATGTTTGTTGGAGCGCGAGGTCGGGGAGCCCTTGTTTTAAGGCCCAGCATATATCATCCTACACGGTGGCTGAGCGGTGAATTGTTGATGTTTGTTGAAGCGCGAGGTCGGAGAGCCCTTGTATTCAGGCCCAGAATAAATCATCTAACACGGTGGCTGGACGGTGAATTGTTGATGTTTGTTGGAGCGCGAGGTCGAAGCCCTTGTTTTTGGGCCCAGAATATATCATCTAACACGGTGGCTGGACGATGAATTGTTGATGTTTGATGGAGCGCGAGGTCAGAGAGCCCTTGTTTTTGGGCCCAAGATGAATCATCTAACACGGTGGCTGGACGGTGAGTTGTTGATGTTTGTTGGAGCTCGAGGTCAGAGAGCCCTTGTTTTTGGGCCCAGATTAGATCATCTAACACGGTGGCTGGACGGTGGATTGTTGATGTTTGTTGGAGCGCGAGGTCGGAGAGCCCGTTTCTTCAGGCCCAGAATGAATCATCTAAAACGGTGGCTGGACGGTGAATTGTTGATGTTTGTTGGAGCGCGAGGTCAAAGAGCACTTGTTTTAAGGCCCAGAATATATCATCTAACACGGTGGCTGGACGGTGAATTGTTGATGTTTGTTGGAGCGTGAGGTCGGAGAGCCCTTGTTTTTAGGCCCAGATTAAATCATTTAACACGGTGGCTGGACGGTGAATTGTTGATGTTTGTTGGAGCGCGTGGTTGGAGGGCCCGTGTTTTCAGGACCAGAATGAATCATCTAACACGGTGGCTGGACGGTGAATTGTTGATGTTTGTTGGAGCGCGAGGTCAGAGAGCCCTTGTTTTTTCCCAGAATATATCATCTAACACGGTGGCTGGACGGTGAATTGTTGATGTTTGTTGGAGCGCGATGTCAGAGATTCCTTGTTATTACGCCCAGAATGAATCATCCAACACGGTGGCTTGACGGTGAATTGTTGATGTTTGTTGGAGCGCGAGGTCGGAGAGCCCTTGTTTTTAGGCCCATAATATATCATCTAACACGGTGGCTGGACGGTGAATTGTTGTTGTTCGTTGGAGCGCAAGGTCGGAGAGCCCGTGTTTTTAGGCCCAGATTAAATCATCTAACACGGTGGCTGGACGGTGAATTGTTGATGTTCGTCGGAGCGCGAGGTCGGAGAGCCCATGTTTTTAGGCCCAGATTGAATCATCTAACACTGTGGCTGGACGGTGAATTGTTGATGTTCGTTGGAGCGCGAGGTCGGAGAGCCCTTGTTTTTAGGCCCAGAATATATCATCTAACACGGTGGCTGGACGGTGAATTGTTGATGTTCGTCGGAGTGCGAGGTCGGAGAGCCCATGTTGTTAGGCCCAGAATATATCATCTAACACGGTGGCTGGACGGTGAATTGTTGATATTTGTTGGAGCGCGAGGTCGGAGAGCCCTTGTTTTAAGGCCCAGAATATATCATCTAACACGGTGGCTGGACGATGAATTGTTGATGTCTGTTGGAGCGCGAGGTCGGAGAGCCCGTGTTTTCAGGCCCAGATTAAATCATCCAACACGGTGGCTGGACGGTGAATTGTAGATGTTTGTTGTAGCGCGAGGTCGGAGAGCCCTTGTTTTTGGGCCCAGAATAAATCATCTAACACGGTGACTGGACGGTGAATTGTTGATGTTTGTTGTAGCGCGAGGTCGGAGAGCTCTTGTTCTTAGGCCCAGAATAAATCATCTAACACGGTGGCTGGACGGTGAATTGTTATGTTTGTTGGAGCGCGAGGTCGGGGAGCCCTTGTTTTTAGGCCCAGCATATATCATCCAACACGGTGGCTGAGCGGTGAATTGTTGATGTTTGTTGGAGCGCGAGGTCGGAGAGCCCTTGTATTCAGGCCCAGAATAAATCATCTAACACGGTGGCTGGACGGTGAATTGTTGATGTTTGTTGGAGCTCGAGGTCAGAGAGCCCTTGTTTTTAGGCCCAGATTAGATCATCTAACACGGTGGCTGGACGGTGGATTGTTGATGTTTGTTTGAGCGCGAGGTCGGAGAGCCCGTTTTCTCAGGCTCAGAATGAATCATCTAAAACGGTGGCTGGACGGTGAACTGTTGATGTTTGTTGGAGCGCGAGGTCAAAGAGCCCTTATTTTTAGGCCCAGAATATATCATCTAACACGGTGGCTGGACGGTGAATTGTTGATGTTTGTTGGTGCGTGAGGTCGGAGAGCCCTTGTTTTTACGCCCAGAATGAATCATCTAACACGGTGGCTGGACGGTGAATTGTTGATGTTTGTTGGAGCGCGAGGTTGGAGGGCCCGTGTTTTCAGGCCCAGAATAAATCATCTAACACGGTGGCTGGACGGTGAATTGTTGATGTTCGTTGGAGCGCGAGGTCAGAGAGCCCTTGTTTACTCCCAGAATATATCATCTAACACGGTGGCTGGACGGTGAATTATTGATGTTTGTTGGAGCGCGAGGTCAGAGAGCCCTTGTTATTACGCCCAGAATAAATCATCCAACACGGTGGCTGGACGGTGAATTGTTGATGTTTGTTGGAGCGCGAGGTCGGAGAGCCCTTGTTTTTAGGCCCATAATATATCATCTAACACGGTGGCTGGACGGTGAATTGTTGTTGTTCGTTGGAGCGCTAGGTCGGAGAGCCCGTGTTTTTAGGCCCAGATCAAATCATCTAACACGGTGGCTGGACGGTGAATTGTTGATGTTCGTCGGAGCGCGAGGTCGGAGAGCACATGTTTTTAGGCCCAGATTAAATCATCTAACACGGTGGCTGGACGGTGAATTGTTGATGTTCATTGGAGCGCGAGGTCGGAGAGCCCTTGTTTTTAGGCCCAGAATATATCATCTAACAAGGTGGCTGGACGGTGAATTGTTGATGTTCGTCGGAGCGCGAGGTCGGAGAGCCCATGTTTTTAGGCCCAGAATATATCATCTAACACGGTGGCTGGACGGTGAATTGTTGATGTTTGTTGGAGCGCGAGGTCGGAGAGCCCTGGTTTTTAGGCCCAGAATAAATCATCTAACACGGTGGCTGGACGGTGAATTGTTGATGTCTGTTGGAGCGCGAGTTCGGAGAGCCCGTGTTTTCAGGCCCAGATTAAATCATCCAACACGGTGGCTGGACGGTGAATTGTAGATGTTTGTTGGAGCGCGAGGTCGGAGAGCCCTTGTTTTTGGGACCAGAATAAATCATCTAACACGGTGACTGGACGGTGAATTGTTTATGTTTGTTGGAGCGCGAGGTCGGAGAGCCCTTGTTCTTAGGCCCAGAATAAATCATCTAACACGGTGGCTGGACGGTGAATTGTTGATGTTCGTTGGAGCGCGAGGTCGGAGAGCCCTTGTCTTAAGGCCCAGATTAAATCATTTAACACGGTGTCTGGACGGTGAATTGTTGATGTTTGTTGGAGCGCGACCTCGGAGTGCCCTTGTTTCCAGGCTCGGAATATATCATCTAATACGGTGGCTGGACGGTGAATTGTTGATGTTTGTTGGAGCGCGAGGTCAGAGAGCCCTTGTTTTTATGTCCAGAATAAATCTTCTAACACGATGGCTGGACGACGAATTGTTGATGTTTGTTGGAGCGCGAGGTCGGAGAGCCCTTGTCTTAAGGCCCAGATTGAATCATTTAACACGGTGTCTGAACGGTGAATTGTTGATGTTTGTTGGAGCGCGAGGTCGGAGAGCCCTTGTCTTAAGGCCCAAATTAAATCATTTAACACGGTGTCTGGACGGTGAATTGTTGATGTTTGTTGGAGCGCGAGGTCGGAGTGCCCTTGTTTTCAGGCTCGGAATATATCATCTAATACGGTGGCTGGACGGTGAATTGTTGATGTTTGTTGGAGCGCGAGGTCGGAGAGCCCGTGTTTTCAGGCCCAGAATAAATCACCTAACACGGTGGCTGGACGGTGAATTGTTGATGTTTGTTGGAGCGGGAGGTCGGAGAGCCCTTGTTTTCAGGCCCAGAATGAATCATCTAACACGGTGGCTGGACGGTGAATTGTTGATGTTTGTTGGAGCACGAGGTCGGAGAGCCCGTGTTCTTAGGCCCAGAATAAATCATCTAACACGGTGGCTGGACGGTGAATTGTTGATGTTTGTTGGAGCGTGAGATCGGAGAGCCCTTGTCTTTAGGCCCAGAATAAATCATCTAACACCGTAGCTGGACGGTGAATTGTTGATGTTTGTTGGAGCGCGAGGTCGGAGAGCCCGTGTTTTTAGACTCGGAATATATCATACAACACGATGGCTGGACGGTGAATTGTTGATGTTTGTTTGAACGCGAGGTCGGGGAGCCCTTGTTTTTAGGCCCAGATTAAATCATCTAACACGGTGGCTGGACGGTGAATTGTTGATGTTTGTTGGAGCGCGAGGTCGGAGAGCCGTTGTTTTTTGGCCCAGAATGAATCATCTAACACGGTGGCTGGACGGTGAATTGTTGATGTTTGTTTGAGCGCGAGGTCGGAGAGCCCGTGTTATTAGGCCCAGAATATATCATTCAACACGGTGGCTGGACGGTGAATTGTTGATGTTTGTTGGAGTGGGAGGTCGGAGAGCCCTTGTTTTCAGGCCCAGGATAAATCATCTAACACGGTGGCTGGACGGTGAATTGTTGATGTTTGTTGGAGCGCGAGGTCGCAGAGCCCGTGTTCTTAGGCCCAGAATATATCATCTATCACGGTGGATGGACGGTGAATTGTTGATGTTTGTTGGAGCGCGAGGTCAGAGAGCCCGTGTTTTCAGGGCCAGAATATATCATCTAGCACGGTGAATGGACGACGAATTGTTGATGTTTGTTTGAGCGCGAGGTCGGAGAGCCCGTGTTATAAGGCCCAGAATATATCATTCAACACGGTGGCTGGACGGTGAATTGTTGATGTTTGTTGGAGCGGGAGGTCGGAGAGCCCTTGTTTTTAGGCTCAGAATAAATCATCTAACACGGTGGCTGGACGACGAATTATTGATGTCTGTTGGAGCGTGAGGTCGGAGAGCCCGTGTTATTTGGCCCAGAATAAATCACCTGACACGGTGGCTGGACGACGAATTATTGATGTCTGTTGGAGCGCGAGGTCGGAGAGCCCGTGTTTTTAGGCCCAGAATAAATCACCTAACACGGTGGCTGGACGGTGAATTGTTGATGTTTGTTGGAGCGCGAGGTCGGAGAGCCCGTGATATTAGGCCCAGAATAAATCACCTAACACGGTGGCTGAACGGTGAATTGTTGATGATTGTTGGAGCGCGAGGTCGGAGGGCCCGTGTTATTAGGCCCAGAATAAATCACCTAACACGGTGGCTGGACGGTGAATTGTTGATGTTTGTTGGGGCGCGAGGTCGGAGAGCCCGTGTTATTAGGCCCAGAATAAATCACCTAACACGGTGGCTGGACGATGAATTGTTGATGTTTGTTGGAGCGCGAGGTCGGAGAGCCCGTGTTATTAGGCCCAGAATAAATCACCCAACACGGTGGCTGGACGACGAATTATTGATGTCTGTTGGAGCGCGACGTCGGAGAGCACGTGTTTCAAGGCCCAGAATGAATCACCTAACAAGGTGGCTGGACGGTGAATTGTTGATGTTTGTTGGAGCGCGAGGTCGGAGAGCCCGTGTTATTAGGCCCAGAATAAATCACCCAACACTGTGGCTGGACGACGAATTATTGATGTCTGTTGGAGCGCGAGGTCGGAGAGCCCGTGTTTTAAGGCCCAGAATAAATCACCTAACACGGTGGCTGGACGGTGAATTGTTGATGTTTGTTGTAGCGCGAGGTCTGAGAGCCCGTGTTATTAGGCCCAGAATAAATCACCTATCACGGTGGCTGGACGGTGAATTGTTGATGTTTGTTGGAGCGCGAGGTCGGAGAGCCCGTGTTATTGGGCCCAGAATAAATCACCTAACACGGTGGCTGGACGGTGAATTGTTGATGTTTGTTGGAGCGCGAGGTCGGAGAGCCCGTGTTATTAGGCCCAGAATGAATCACCCAACACGGTGGCTGGACGACGAATTATTGATGTCTGTTGGAGCGCGAGGTCGGAGAGCCCGTGTTTCAAGGCCCAGAATGAATCACCTATCACGGTGGCTGGACGGTGAATTGTTGATGTTTGTTGGCGCGCGAGGTCAGAGAGCCCGTGTTATTGGGCCCAGATTAAATCACCTAACACGGTGGCTGGACGGTGAATTGTTGATGTTTGTTGGAGCGCGAGGTCAGAGAGCCCGTGTTATTGGGCCCCGATTAAATCACCTAACACGGTGGCTGGACGGTGAATTGTTGATGTTTGTTGGAGCGCGAGGTCAGAGAGCCCGTGTTATTAGGCCCAGATTAAATCATCTAACACGGTGGCTGGACGACGAATTGTTGATGTCTGTTGGAGCGCGAGGTCGGAGAGCCCGTGTTTTTAGGCCCAGAATGAATCACCTAACACGGTGGCTGGACGTCGAATCATTGATGTCTGTTGGAGCGCGAGGTCGGAGAGACTTGTTTTTAGGCCCAGAATAAATCACCTAACACGGTGGCTGGACGACGAATTATTGATGTCTGTTGGAGCGCGAGGTCGGAGAGCCCGTGTCATTAGGCTCAGAATAAATCATCTAACACGGTGGCTGGACGGTGAATTGTTGATGTCATTTGGAGCGCGAGGTCAGAGAGCCCGTGTAATTAGGCCCAGAATAAATCATCTAACAAGGTGGCTGGACGGTGAATTGTTGATGTCTGTTGGAGCGCGAGGTCGGAGAGCACGTGTTCTTAGGCCCAGAATAAATCACCCAACACGGTGGCTGGACGACGAATTATTGATGCCTGTTGGAGCGCGAGGTCAGAGAGCCCGTGTTTTCAGGCCCAGAATGAATCATCTAACACGGTGGCTGGACGGTGAATTGTTGATGTCTGTTAGAGCGCGAGGTCATAGAGCCAGTGTAATAAGCCCAGAATGAATCACCTGACACGGTGGCTGGACGACGAATTATCGATGTCTGTTGGAGCGCGAGGTCCGAGAGCCCGTGTTTCTAGGCCCAGAATAAATCACCTAACACGGTGGCTGGACGACGAATTGTTGATGTTTGTTGGAGCTCGAGGTCAGAGAGCCCTTGTTTTTAGGCCCAGATTAGATCATCTGACACGGTGGCTGGACGGTGGATTGTTGATGTTTGTTTTAGCGCGAGGTCGGAGAGCCCGTTTTCTCAGGCTCAGAATGGATCATCTAAAACGGTGGCTGGACGGTGAACTGTTGATGTTTGTTGGAGCGCGAGGTCAAAGAGCCCTTATTTTAAGGCCCAGAATATATCATCTAACACGGTGGCTGGACGGTGAATTGTTGATGTTTGTTGGTGCGTGAGGTCGGAGAGCCCTTGTTTTTACGCCCAGAATGAATCATCTAACACGGTGGCTGGACGGTGAATTGTTGATGTTTGTTGGAGCGCGAGGTTGGAGGGCCCGTGTTTTCAGGCCCAGAATAAATCATCTAACACGGTGGCTGGACCGTGAATTGTTGATGTTTGTTGGAGCGCGAGGTCAGAGAGCCCTTGTTTTTTCCCAGAATATATCATCTAACACGGTGGCTGGACGGTGAATTGTTGATGTTTGTTGGAGCGCGAGGTCAGAGAGCCCTTGTTATTACGCCCAGAATAAATCATCCAACACGGTGGCTGGACGGTGAATTGTTGATGTTTGTTGGAGCGCGAGGTCGGAGAGCCCTTGTTTTAAGGCCCATAATATATCATCTAACACGGTGGCTGGACGGTGAATTGTCGATGTTTGTTGGAGCACGAGGTCGGAGAGCCCTGGTTTTTAGGCCCAGATTAAATCATCTAACACGGTGGCTGGAAGGTGACCTGTTGATGTTCGTCGGAGCGCGAGGTCGGAGAGCACATGTTTTTAGGCCCAGATTAAATCATCTAACACGGTGGCTGGACGGTGAATTGTAGATGTTTGTTGGAGCGCGAGGTCGGAGAGCCCTTGTTTTTGGGACCAGAATAAATCATCTAACACGGTGACTGGACGGTGAATTGTTTATGTTTGTTGGAGCACGAGGTCGGAGAGCCCTTGTTCTTAGGCCCAGAATAAATCATCTAACACGGTGGCTGGACGGTGAATTGTTGATGTTTGTTGGAGCGCGAGGTCGGAGAGCCCATGTCTTAAGGCCCAGATTAAATCATTTAACACGACGTCTGGACGGTGAATTGTTGATGTTTGTTGGAGCGCGACCTCGGAGTGCCCTTGTTCTCAGGCTCGGAATATATCATCTAATACGGTGGCTGGACGGTGAATTGTTGATGTTTGTTGGAGCGCGAGGTCAGAGAGCCCTTGTTTTTATGTCCAGAATAAATCTTCTAACACGATGGCTGGACGACGAATTGTTGATGTTTGTTGGAGCGCGAGGTCGGAGAGCCCTTGTCTTAAGGCCCAGATTAAATCATTTAACACGGTGTCTGAACGGTGAATTGTTGATGTTTGTTGGAGCGCGAGGTCGGAGAGCCCTTGTCTTAAGGCCCAGATTAAATCATTTAACACGGTGTCTGGACGGTGAACTGTTGATGTTCGTTGGAGCGCGAGGTCGGAGTGCCCTTGTTTTCAGGCTCGGAATATATCATCTAATACGGTGGCTGGACGGTGAATTGTTGATGTTTGTTGGAGCGCGAGGTCGGAGAGCCCGTGTTTTCAGGCCCAGAATAAATCACCTAACACGATGGCTGGACGGTGAATTGTTGATGTTTGTTGGAGCGGGAGATCGGAGAGCCCTTGTTTTCAGGCCCAGAATGAATCATCTAACACGGTGGCTGGACGGTGAATTGTTGATGTTTGTTGGAGCACGAGGTCGGAGAGACCGTGTTCTTAGGCCCAGAATAAATCATCTAACACGGTGGCTGGACGGTAAATTGTTGATGTTTGTTGGAGCGTGAGATCGGAGAGCCCTTGTCTTTAGGCCCAGAATAAATCATCTAACACGGTAGCTGGACGGTGAATTGTTGATGTTTGTTGGAGCGCGAGGTCGGAGAGCCCGTGTTTTTAGACTCGGAATATATCATACAACACGATGGCTGGACGGTGAATTGTTGATGTTTGTTTGAACGCGAGGTCGGGAAGCCCTTGTTTTTAGGCCCAGATTAAATCATCTAACACGGTGGCTGGACGGTGAATTGTTGATGTTTGTTGGAGCGCGAGGTCGGAGAGCCGTTGTTTTTTGGCCCAGAATGAATCATCTAACACGGTGGCTGGACGGTGAATTGTTGATGTTTGTTTGAGCGCGAGGTCGGAGAGCCCGTGTTATTAGGCCCAGAATATATCATTCAACACGGTGGCTGGACGGTGAATTGTTGATGTTTGTTGGAGTGGGAGGTCGGAGAGCCCTTGTTTTCAGGCCCAGGATAAATCATCTAACACGGTGGCTGGTCTGTGAATTGTTGATGTTTGTTGGAGCGCGAGGTCGCAGAGCCCGTGTTCTCAGGCCCAGAATATATCATCTATCACGGTGGATGGACGGTGAATTGTTGATGTTTGTTGGAGCGCGAGGTCAGGGAGCCCGTGTTTTCAGGCCCAGAATATATCATCTAGCACGGTGAATGGACGACGAATTGTTGATGTTTGTTTGAGCGCGAGGTCGGAGAACCAGTGTTATTAGGCCCAGAATATATCATTCAACACGGTGGCTGGACGGTGAATTGTTGATGTTTGTTGGAGCGGGAGGTCGGAGAGCCCTTGTTTTTAGGCCCAGAATAAATCATCTAACACGGTGGCTGGACGACGAATTATTGATGTCTGTTGGAGCGTGAGGTCGGAGAGCCCGTGTTATTTGGCCCAGAATAAATCACCTGACACGGTGGCTGGACGACGGATTATTGATGTCTGTTGGAGCGCGAGGTCGGAGAGCCCGTGTTTTTAGGCCCAGAATAAATCACCTAACACGGTGGCTGGACGGTGAATTGTTGATGTTTGTTGAAGCGCGAGGTCGGAGAGCCCGTGATATTAGGCCCAGAATAAATCACCTAACACGGTGGCTGAACGGTGAATTGTTGATGATTGTTGGAGCGCGAGGTCGGAGGGCCCGTGTTATTAGGCCCAGAATAAATCACCTAACACGGTGGCTGGACGGTGAATTGTTGATGTTTGTTGGGGCGCGAGGTCGGAGAGCCCGTGTTATTAGGCCCAGAATAAATCACCTAACACGGTGGCTGGACGATGAATTGTTGATGTTTGTTGGAGCGCGAGGTCGGAGAGCCCGTGTTATTAGGCCCAGGATAAATCACCCAACACGGTGGCTGGACGACGAATTATTGATGTCTGTTGGAGCGCGACGTCGGAGAGCACGTGTTTTAAGGCCCAGAATGAATCACCTGACACGGTGGCTGGACGGTGAATTGTTGATGTTTATTGGAGCGCGAGGTCGGAGAGCCCGTGTTATTAGGCCCAGAATAAATCACCCAACACTGTGGCTGGACGACGAATTATTGATGTCTGTTGGAGCGCGAGGTCGGAGAGCCCGTGTTTTAAGGCCCAGAATAAATCACCTAACACGGTGGCTGGACGGTGAATTGTTGATGTTTGTTGTAGCGCGAGGTCGGAGAGCCCGTGTTATTAGGCCCAGAATAAATCACCTAGCACGGTGGCTGGACGGTGAATTGTTGATGTTTGTTGGAGCGCGAGGTCGGAGAGCCCGTGTTATTGGGCCCAGAATAAATCACCTAACACGGTGGCTGGACGGTGAATTGTTGATGTTTGTTGGAGCGCGAGGTCGGAGAGCCCGTGTTATTAGGCCCAGAATGAATCACCCAACACGGTGGCTGGACGAGGAATTATTGATGTCTGTTGGAGCGCGAGGTCGGAGAGCCCGTGTTTCAAGGCCCAGAATGAATCACCTAACAAGGTGGCTGGACGGTGAATTGTTGATGTTTGTTGGAGCGCGAGGTCAGAGAGCCCGTGTTATTGGGCCCAGATTAAATCACCTAACACGGTGGCTGGACGGTGAATTGTTGATGTTTGTTGGAGCGCGAGGTCAGAGAGCCCGTGTTATTGGGCCCAGATTAAATCTCCTAACACGGTGGCTGGACGGTGAATTGTTGATGTTTGTTGGAGCGCGAGGTCAGAGAGCCCGTGTTATTAGGCCCTGATTAAATCATCTAACACGGTGGCTGGACGACGAATTGTTGATGTCTGTTGGAGCGCGAGGTCGGAGAGCCCGTGTTTTTAGGCCCAGAATGAATCACCTAACACGGTGGCTGGACGTCGAATCATTGATGTCTGTTGGAGCGCGAGGTCGGAGAGACTTGTTTTTAGGCCCAGAATAAATCACCTAACACGGTGGCTGGACGACGAATTATTGATGTCTGTTGGAGCGCGAGGTCGGAGAGCCCGTGTCATTAGGCTCAGAATAAATCATCTAACACGGTGGCTGGACGGTGAATTGTTGATGTCATTTGGAGCGCGAGGTCAGAGAGCCCGTGTAATTAGGCCCAGAATAAATCATCTAACAAGGTGGCTGGACGGTGAATTGTTGATGTCTGTTGGAGCGCGAGGTCGGAGAGCCCGTGTTTTTAGGCCCAGAATAAATCACCCAACACGGTGGCTGGACGACGAATTATTGATGCCTGTTGGAGCGCGAGGTCAGAGAGCCCGTGTTTTTAGGCCCAGAATGAATCATCTAACACGGTGGCTGGACGGTGAATTGTTGATGTCTGTTAGAGCGCGAGGTCATAGAGCCAGTGTAATAAGCCCAGAATGAATCACCTGACACGGTGGCTGGACGACGAATTATCGATGTCTGTTGGAGCGCGAGGTCCGAGAGCCCGTGTTTCTAGGCCCAGAATAAATCACCTAACACGGTGGCTGGACGACGAATTGTTGATGTTTGTTGGAGCGCGAGGTCAGAGAGCCCTTGTTTTCAGGCCCAGATATAATCTTCTAACACGGTGGCTGGACGGTGAATTGTTGATGTTTGTTGAAGCGCGAGGTTGGAGAGCCCGTGTTTTTGGGCCCAGAATGAATCATTCAACACGGTGGCTGGACGGTGAATTGTTGATGTTTGTTGGAGCGCGAGGTCGGAGAGCCCGTGTTTTTAGGCCCAGAATGAATCATCTAACACGGTGGCAGGACGGTGAATTGTTGATGTTTGTTGGAGCGCGAGGTCGGAGAGCCCTTGTTCTCAGGCCCAGAATATATCATCTAACACGGTGGCTGGACGGTGAATTGTTGATGTTTGTTGGAGCGCGAAGTCGGAGAGCCCTTGTTTTTACGCCCGGGATATATCATCCAACTCGGTGGCTGGACGGTGAATTGTTGATGTCTGTTGGAGCGCGAGGTCGGAGAGGCCTTGTTTTTAGGCCCAGAATAAATCACCTAAGACGGTGGCTGGACGACGAATATTTGATGTCTGTTGGAGCGTGAGGTCAGAGACCCCGTGTTTTTAGGCCCAGAATAAATCATCTGACACGATGGCTGGACGGTGAATTGTTGATGTCTGTTGGAGCGCGAGGTCGGAGAGCCCGAATTTTTAGGCCCAGAATAAATCACTTCACACGGTGGCTGGACGACGAATTATTGATGTCTGTTGGAGCGCTAGGTCGGAGAGCCCGTGTTTTAAGGCCCAGAAAAAATCATCCAACACGGTGGCTGGACGGTGAATTGTTGATGTCTGTTGGAGCGCGTGGTCAGAGAGCCCGTGTAATTAGGCCCAGAATAAATCACCTCACACGGTGACTGGACGGTGAATTGTTGATGTTTGTTGGAGCGCGAGGTCGGAGAGCCCTCGTTTTCAGGCCCAGAATAAATCACCTAACACGGTGGCTGGACGACGAATTGTTGATGTTTGTTGGAGCGCGAGGTCGGAGAGCCCTTGTTTCCAGGCCCTGATGAAATCTTCTAACACGGTGGCTGGACGGTGAATTGTTAATGTTTGTTGAAGCGCGAGGTCGGAGAGCCCGTGTTTTCAGGCCCAGAATGAATCATTCAACACGGTGGCTGGACGGTGAATTGTTAATGTTTGTTGGAGCGCGAGGTCGGAGAGCCCGTGTTATTAGGCCCAGAATATATCATCTAACACGGTGGCTGGACGACGAACTATTGATGTCTGTTGGAGCGCGAGGTCAGAGAGCCCGTGTTCTTAGGCCCGGAATATATCATCTAACACGGTGGCTGGAAGGTGAATTGTTGATGTTTGTTGGAGCGCGCGGTCGGAGAGCCCTTGTTCTTAGGCCCGGAATATATCATCTAACACGGTGGCTGGACGGTGAATTGTTGATGTTTGTTGGAGCGCGAGGTCGGAGAGCCCTTGTTTTTACGCCCGGGATATATCATTCAACACGGAGGCTGGACGGTGAATTGTTGATGTTTGTTGGAGCGCGAGGTCGGAGAGCCCTTGTTTTTGGGCCCAGAATGAATCACCTAATACGATGGCTGGACGATGAATTATTGATGTCTGTTGAAGCGCGAGGTCGGAGAGCCCGTGTTTTTGGGCCCAGAAGAAATCATCTAACACGATGGCTGGACGGTGAATTGTTGATGTTTGTTGGAGCGCGAGGTCGGAGAGCCCTTGTTTTTACGCCCGGAATATATCATTCAACACGGTGGCTGGACGGTGAATTGTTGATGTTTGTTGGAGCGCGAGGTCGGAGAGCCCGTGTTATTAGGCCCAGAATTAATCATCTAACACGGTGGCTGTACGGTGAATTGTTGATGTTCGTTGGAGCGCGAGGTCGGAGGGCCCTTGTTTCTGGGCCCAGAATGAATCATCTAACACGGTGGCTGGACGGTGAATTGTTGATGTCTGTTGGAGCGCGAGGTCGGAGAGCCCTTGTTTTCAGGCCCTGATGAAATCTTCTAACACGGTGGCTGGACGGTGAATTGTTGATGTTTGTTGGAGCGCGAGGTCGGAGAGCCCTCGTTTTCAGGCCCAGAATAAATCACCTAACACGGTGGCTGGACGACGAATTGTTGATGTTTGTTGGAGCGCGAGGTCGGAGAGCCCTTGTTTTCAGGCCCTGATGAAATCTTCTAACACGGTGGCTGGACGGTGAATTGTTGATGTTTGTTGGAGCGCGAGGTCGGAGAGCCCTCGTTTTCAGGCCCAGAATAAATCACCTAACACGGTGGCTGGACGACGAATTGTTGATGTTTGTTGGAGCGCGAGGTCGGAGAGCCCTTGTTTTCAGGCCCTGATGGAATCTTCCAACACGGTGGCTGGACGGTGAATTGTTGATGTTTGTTGGAGCGCGAGGTCGGAGAGCCCGTGTTTTTAGGCCCAGAATGAATCATCTAACACGGTGGCAGGACGGTGAATTGTTGATGTTTGTTGGAGCGTGAGGTCGGAGAGCCCTTGTTCTTAGGCCCAGAATATATCATCTAACACGGTGGCTGGACGGTGAATTGTTGATGTTTCCTGGAAAGCGAGGTCGGAGATCCATTGTTTTGAGGCCCAGATTTAATTATCCAATACGGTGGCTGGATTTGGAATTGTTGATGTTTGTTGGAGCGCGAGGTCGGAGAGCCCTTGTATTCAGGCCCAGAATAAATCATCTAACACGGTGGCTGGACGGTGAATTGTTGATGTTTGTTGGAGCGTGAGGTTGGAGAGCCCTTGTTTTCGGGCCCAGAATAAATCATCTAACACGGTGGCTGGACGGTGATTTGTTGATGTTTTTTGGGGCGCGAGGTCGGATTGCCCGTGTTCTTAGGCCTAGAATAAATCATCTAACACGGTGTCTGGACGGTGAATTGTTGATGTTTGTTGGAGCGCAAGGTCGGAGAGCATTCGTTTTTAGGCCCAGAATATATCATCTAACACGGTGGCTGGACGGTGAATTGTTGATGTTTGTTGGAGCGCGAGGTCGTAGAGCCCTTGTTTTCAGGCCCAGATCAAATCATCGAACACGGTGGCTGGACGGTGAATTGTTATGTTTGTTGGAGCGCGAGGTCGGGGAGCCCTTGTTTTAAGGCCCAGCATATATCATCCTACACGGTGGCTGAGCGGTGAATTGTTGATGTTCGTTGGAGCGCGAGGTCGGAGAGCCCTTGTATTCAGTCCCAGAATAAATCATCTAACACGGTGGCTGGACGGTGAATTGTTGATGTTTGTTGGAGCGCGAGGTCGGAGAGCCCTTGTTTTTGGGCCCAGAATATATCATCTAACACGGTGGCTGGACGGTGAATTGTTGATGTTTGATGGAGCGCGAGGTCAGAGAGCCCTTGTTTTTGGGCCCAAGATAAATCATCTAACACGGTGGCTGGACGGTGAATTGTTGATGTTTGTTGGAGCTCGAGGTCAGAGAGCCCTTGTTTTTGGGCCCAGATTAGATCATCTAACACGGTGGCTGGACGGTGGATTGTTGATGTTTGTTGGAGCGCGAGGTCGGAGAGCCCGTTTTTTCAGGCCCAGAATGAATCATCTAAAACGGTGGCTGGACGGTGAATTGTTGATGTTTGTTGGAGCGCGAGGTCAAAGAGCCCTTGTTTTTAGGCCCAGAATATATCATCTAACACGGTGGCTGGACGGTGAATTGTTGATGTTTGTTGGAGCGTGAGGTCGGAGAGCCCTTGTTTTTAGGCCCAGATTAAATCATTTAACACGGTGGCTGGACGGTGAATTGTTGATGTTTGTTGGAGCGCGTGGTTGGAGGGCCCGTGTTTTCAGGACCAGAATAAATCATCTAACACGGTGGCTGGACGGTGAATTGTTGATGTTTGTTGGAGCGCGAGGTCAGAGAGCCCTTGTTTTTTCCCAGAATATATCATCTAACACGGTGGCTGGACGGTGAATTGTTGATGTTTGTTGGAGCGCGAGGTCAGAGATTCCTTGTTATTACGCCCAGAATGAATCATCCAACACGGTGGCTTGACGGTGATTTGTTGATGTTTGTTGGAGCGCGAGGTCGGAGAGCCTTTGTTTTTAGGCCCATAATATATCATCTAACACGGTGGCTGGACGGTGAAATGTTGTTGTTCGTTGGAGCGCGAGGTCGGAGAGCCCGTGTTTTTAGGCCCAGATTAAATCATCTAACACGGTGGCTGGACTGTGAATTGTTGATGTTCGTCGCAGCGCGAGGTCGGAGAGCCCATGTTTTTAGGCCCAGATTAAATCATCTAACACGGTGGCTGGACGGTGAATTGTTGATGTTCGTTGGAGCGCGAGGTCGGAGAGCCCTTGTTTTTAGGACCAGAATATATCATCTAACACGGTGGCTGGACGGTGAATTGTTGATGTTCGTCGGAGCGCGAGGTCGGAGAGCCCATGTTGTTAGGCCCAGAATATATCATCTAACACGGTGGCTGGACGGTGAATTGTTGATATTTGTTGGAGCGCGAGGTCGGAGAGCCCTTGTTTTAAGGCCCAGAATATATCATATAACACGGTGGCTGGACGATGAATTGTTGATGTCTGTTGGAGCGCGATGTCGGAGAGCCCGTGTTTTCAGGCCCAGATTAAATCATCCAACACGGTGGCTGGACGGTGAATTGTAGATGTTTGTTGGAGCGCGAGGTCGGAGAGCCCTTGTTTTTGGGCCCAGAATAAATCATCTAACACGGTGACTGGACGGTGAATTGTTGATGTTTGTTGGAGCGCGAGGTCGGAGAGCTCTTGTTCTTAGGCCCAGAATAAATCATCTAACACGGTGGCTGGACGGTGAATTGTTATGTTTGTTGGAGCGCGAGGTCGGGGAGCCCTTGTTTTAAGGCCCAGCATATATCATCCAACACGGTGGCTGAGCGGTGAATTGTTGATGTTTGTTGGAGCGCGAGGACGAAGAGCCCTTGTATTCAGGCCCAGAATGAATCATCTAACACGGTGGCTGGACGGTGAATTGTTGATGTTTGTTGGAGCTCGAGGTCAGAGAGCCCTGGTTTTTAGGCCCAGATTAGATCATCCAACACGGTGGCTGGACGGTGGATTGTTGATGTTTGTTTGAGCGCGAGGTCGGAGAGCCCGTTTTCTCAGGCTCAGAATGAATCATCTAAAACGGTGGCTGGACGGTGAATTGTTGATGTTTGTTGGAGCGCGAGGTCAAAGAGCCCTTATTTTTAGGCCCAGAATATATCATCTAACACGGTGGCTGGACGGTGAATTGTTGATGTTTGTTGGTGCGTGAGGTCGGAGAGCCCTTGTTTTTACGCCCAGAATAAATCATCTAACACGGTGGCTGGACGGTGAATTGTTGATGTTCGTCGGAGCGCGAGGTCGGAGAGCCCTTGTTATTACGCCCAGAATAAATCATCCAACACGGTGGCTGGACGGTGAATTGTTGATGTTTGTTGGAGCGCGAGGTCGGAGAGCCCTTGTTTTTAGACCCATAATATATCATCTAACACGGTGGCTGGACGGTGAATTGTTGTTGTTCGTTGGAGCGCTAGGTCGGAGAGCCCGTGTTTTTAGGCCCAGATTAAATCATCTAACACGGTGGCTGGACGGTGAATTGTTGATGTTCGTCGGAGCGCGAGGTCGGAGAGCACATGTTTTTAGGCCCAGATTAAATCATCTAACACGGTGGCTGGACGGTGAATTGTTGATGTTCATTGGAGCGCGATTTCGGAGAGCCCTTGTTTTAAGGCCCAGAATATATCATCTAACAAGGTGGCTGGAGGGTGATTTGTTGATGTTCGTCGGAGCGCGAGGTCGGAGAGCCCATGTTTTTAGGCCCAGAATATATCATCTAACACGGTGGCTGGACGGTGAATTGTTGATGTTTGTTGGAGCGCGAGGTCGGAGAGCCCTTGTTTTTAGGCCCAGAATAAATTATCTAACACGGTGGCTGGACGGTGAAATGTTGATGTCTGTTGGAGCGCGAGTTCGGAGAGCCCGTGTCTTCAGGCCCAGATTAAATCATCCAACACGGTGGCTGGACGGTGAATTGTAGATGTTTGTTGGAGCGCGAGGTCGGAGAGCCCTTGTTTTTGGGCCCAGAATAAATCATCTAACACGGTGACTGGACGGTGAATTGTTCATGTTTGTTGGAGCGGGAGGTCGGAGAGCCCTTGTTCTTAGACCCAGAATGAATCATCTAACACGGTGGCTGGACGGTGAATTGTTGATGTTTGTTGGAGCGCGAGGTCGGAGAGCCCTTGTCTTAAGGCCCAGATTAAATCATTTAACACGGTGTCTGGACGGTGAATTGTTGATGTTTGTTGGAGCGCGAGGTCGGAGAGCCCTTGTTTTTAGGCCCAGAATATATCATCTAACACGGTGGCTGGACGGTGAATTGTTGATGTTTGTTGGAGCGCGAGGTCGGAGAGCCCTTGTCTTTAGGCCCGTATTAAATCATCTAACACGGTGGCTGGACGGTGAATTGATGATGTTTGTTGGAGCGCGAGGTCGGAGTGCCCTTGTTTTCAGGCTCGGAATATATCATCTAATACGGTGGCTGGACGGTGAATTGTTGATGTTTGTTGGAGCGCGAGGTCAGAGAGCCCTTGTTTTTATGTCCAGAATAAATCTTCTAACACGATGGCTGGACGGTGAATTGTTGATGTTTGTTGGAGCGCGAGGTCGGAGAGCCCATGTTTTTAGGCCCAGAATAAATCATCTAACACGGTGGCTGGACGGTGAATTGTTGATGTCTGTTTGAGCGCGAAGTCGGAGAGCCCTTGTTTTCAGGCCCAGAATAAATCTTCTAACACGGTGGCTGGACGGTGAATTGTTGATGTCTGTTGGAGCGGGAGGTCGGAGAGCCCTTGTTTTCAGGCCCAGAATGAATCATCTAACACGGTGGCTGGACGGTGAATTGTTGATGTTTGTTGGAGCACGAGGTCGGAGAGCCCGTGTTCTTAGGCCCAGAATAAATCATCTAACACGGTGGCTGGACGGTGAATTGTTGATGTTTGTTGAAGCGTGAGATCGGAGAGCCCTTGTCTTTAGGCCCAGAATAAATCATCTAACACGGTAGCTGGACGGTGAATTGTTGATGTTTGTTGGAGCGCGAGGTCGGAGAGCCCGTGTTTTTAGACTCGGAATATATCATACAACACGATGGCTGGACGGTGAATTGTTGATGTTTGTTTGAACGCGAGGTCGGGGAGCCCTTGTTTTTAGGCCCAGATTAAATCATCTAACACGGTGGCTGGACGGTGAATTGTTGATGTTTGTTGGAGCGCGAGGTCGCAGAGCCCGTGTTCTTAGGCCCAGAATATATCATCTATCACGGTGGATGGACGGTGAATTGTTGATGTTTGTTGGAGCGCGAGGTCAGAGAGCCCGTGTTTTCAGGCCCAGAATATATCATCTAGCACGGTGAATGGACGACGAATTGTTGATGTTTGTTCGAGCGCAAGGTCGGAGAGCCCGTGTTAATAGGCCCAGAATATATCATTCAACACGGTGGCTGGACGGTGAATTGTTGATGTTTGTTGGAGCGGGAGGTCGGAGAGCCCTTGTTTTTAGGCCCAGAATAAATCATCTAACACGGTGGCTGGACGACGAATTATTGATGTCTGTTGGAGCGCGAGGTCGGAGAGCCCGTGTTATTAGGCCCAGAATAAATCACCCGACACGGTGGCTGGACGACGAATTATTGATGTCTGTTGGAGCGCGAGGTCGGAGAGCCCCTGTTTTTAGGCCCAGAATAAATCACCTAAAAGGTGGCTGGACGGTGAATTGTTGATGTTTGTTGGAGCGCGAGGTCGGAGAGCCCGTGATATTAGGCCCAGAATAAATCACCTAACACGGTGGCTGAACGGTGAATTGTTGATGATTGTTGGAGCGCGAGGTCGGAGGGCCCGTGTTATTAGGCCCAGAATGAATCACCTAACACGGTGGCTGGACGGTGAATTGTTGATGTTTGTTGGGGCGCGAGGTCGGAGAGCCAGTGTTATTAGGCCCAGAATAAATCACCTAACACGGTGGCTGGACGATGAATTGTTGATGTTTGTTGGAGCGCGAGGTCGGAGAGCCCGTGTTATTAGGCCCAGAATAAATCACCCAACACGAAGGCTGGACGACGAATTATTGATGTCTGTTGGAGCGCGAGGTCGGAGAGCACGTGTTATTGGGCCCAGAATAAATCACCTAACACGGTGGCTGGACGGTGAATTGTTGATGTTTGTTGGAGCGCGAGGTCGAAGAGCCCGTGTTATTAGGCCCAGAATGAATCACCCAACACGGTGGCTGGACGACGAATTATTGATGTCTGTTGGAGCGCGAGGTCGGAGAGCCCGTGTTTCAAGGCCCAGAATGAATCACCTAACACGGTGGCTGGACGGTGAATTGTTGATGTTTGTTGGAGCGCGAGGTCAGAGAGCCCGTGTTATTGGGCCAGATTGAATCACCTAACATGGTGGCTGGACGGTGAATTTTTTGATGTTTGTTGGAGCGCGAGGTCAGAGAGCCCGTGTTATTGGGCCCAGATTAAATCACCTAACACGGTGGCTGGACGGTGAATTGTTGATGTTTGTTGGAGCGCGAGGTCAGAGAGCCCGTGTTATTAGGCCCAGATTAAATCATCTAACACGGTGGCTGGACGACGAATTGTTGATGTCCGTTGGAGCGCGAGGTCGGAGAGCCCGTGTTTTTAGGCCCAGAATGAATCACCTAACACGGTGGCTGGACGACGAATCATTGATGTCTGTTGGAGCGCGAGGTCGGAGAGACTTGTTTTTAGGCCCAGAATAAATCACCTAACACGGTGGCTGGACGACCAATTATTGATGTCTGTTGGAGCGCGAGGTCGGAGAGCCCGTGTCATTAGGCTCAGAATAAATCATCTAACACGGTGGCTGGACGGTGAATTGTTGATGTCTGTTGGAGCGCGAGGTCAGAGAGCCCGTGTAATTAGGCCCAGAATAAATCATCTAACACGGTGGCTGGACGGTGAATTGTTGATGTCTGTTGGAGCGCGAGGTCGGAGAGCCCGTGTTTTTAGGCCCAGAATAAATCACCCAACACGGTGGCTGGACGACGAATTATTGATGCCTGTTGGAGCGCGAGGTCAGAGAGCCCGTGTTTTTAGGCCCAGAATGAATCATCTAACACGGTGGCTGGACGGTGAATTGTTGATGTCTGTTAGAGCGCGAGGTCATAGAGCCAGTGTAATAAGCCCAGAATGAATCACCTGACACGGTGGCTGGACGACGAATTATCGATGTCTGTTACAGCGCGAGGTCCGAGAGCCCGTGTTTTTAGGCCCAGAATAAATCACCTAACACGGTGGCTGGACGACGAATTGTTGATGTTTGTTGGAGCGCGAGGTCAGAGAGCCCTTGTTTTCAGGCCCAGATATAATCTTCTAACACGGTGGCTGGACGGTGAATTGTTGATGTTTGTTGAAGCGCGAGGTTGGAGAGCCCGTGTTTTTGGGCCCAGAATGAATCATTCAACACGGTGGCTGGACGGTGAATTGTTGATGTTTGTTGGAGCGCGAGGTCGGAGAGCCCGTGTTTTCAGGTCCAGAATGAATCATCTAACACGGTGGCAGGACGGTGAATTGTTGATGTTTGTTGGAGCGCGAGGTCGGAGAGCCCTTGTTCTCAGGCCCAGAATATATCATCTAACACGGTGGCTGGACGGTGAATTGTTGATGTTTGTTGGAGCGCGAAGTCGGAGAGCCCTTGTTTTTACGCCCGGGATATATCATCCAACTCGGTGGCTGGACGGTGAATTGTTGATGTCTGTTGGAGCGCGAGGTCGGAGAGGCCTTGTTTTTAGGCCCAGAGTAAATCACCTAACACGGTGGCTTGACGTCGAATTATTGATGTCTGTTGGAGCGTGAGGTCAGAGACCCCGTGTTTTCAGGCCCAGAATAAATCATCTGACACGATGGCTGGACGGTGAATTGTTGATGTCTGTTGGAGCGCGAGGTCAGAGAGCCCGAATTTTTAGGCCCAGAATAAATCACTTCACACGGTGGCTGGACGACGAATTATTGATGTCTGTTGGAGCGCTAGGTCGGAGAGCCCGTGTTTTAAGGCCCAGAAAAAATCATCCAACACGGTGGCTGGACGGTGAATTGTTGATGTCTGTTGGAGCGCGAGGTCAGAGAGCCCGTGTAATTAGGCCCAGAATGAATCACCTAACACGGTGACTGGACGGTGAATTGTTGATGTTTGTTGGAGCGCGAGGTCGGAGAGCCCTCGTTTTCAGGCCCAGAATGAATCACCTAACACGGTGGGTGGACGACGAATTGTTGATGTTTGTTGGAGCGCGAGGTCGGAGAGCCCTTGTTTTCAGGCCCTGATGAAATCTTCTAACACGGTGGCTGGACGGTGAATTGTTAATGTTTGTTGAAGCGCGAGGTCGGAGAGCCCGTGTTTTTAGGCCCAGAATGAATCATTCAACCCGGTGGCTGGACGGTGAATTGTTAATGTTTGTTGGAGCGCGAGGTCGGAGAGCCCGTGTTATTAGGCCCAGAATATATCATCTAACACGGTGGCTGGACGACGAACTATTGATGTCTGTTGGAGCGCGAGGTCAGAGAGCCCGTGTTCTTAGGCCCGGAATATATCATCTAACACGGTGGCTGGACGGTGAATTGTTGATGTTTGTTGGAGCGCGAGGTCGGAGAGCCCTTGTTCTTAGGCCCGGAATATATCATCTAACACGGTGGCTGGACGGTGAATTGTTGATGTTTGTTGGAGCGCGAGGTCGGAGAGCCCTTGTTTTTACGCCCGGGATATATCATTCAACACGGAGGCTGGACGGTGAATTGTTGATGTTTGTTGGAGCGCGAGGTCGGAGAGCCCTTGTTTTTGGGCCCAGAATGAATCACCTAATACGATGGCTGGACGATGAATTATTGATGTCTGTTGAAGCGCGAGGTCGGAGAGCCCGTGTTTTTGGGCCCAGAAGAAATCATCTAACACGATGGCTGGACGGTGAATTGTTGATGTTTGTTGGAGCGCGAGGTCGGAGAGCCCTTGTTTTTACGCCCGGAATATATCATTCAACACGGTGGCTGGACGGTGAATTGTTGATGTTTGTTGGAGCGCGAGGTCGGAGAGCCCGTGTTATTAGGCCCAGAATTAATCATCCAACACGGTGGCTGTACGGTGAATTGTTAATGTTCGTTGGAGCGCGAGGTCGGAGGGCCCTTGTTTCTGGGCCCAGAATGAATCATCTAACACGGTGGCTGGACGGTGAATTGTTGATGTTTGTTGGAGCGCGAGGTCGGAGAGCCCTTGTTTTTGGGCCCAGAATATATCATCTAACACGGTTGCTGGGCGTCGAATTGTTGATGTTTGTTGGAGCGCGAGGTCGGAGAGCCCTTGTTTTTACGCCCAGATTAAATCTTCTAACACGGTGGCTGGACGGTGTATTGTTGATGTTTGTTGGAGCGCAAGGTCGGAGAGCCCGTGTTTTTAGGCCCAGATTAAATCATCTAACACGGTGGCCGGACGGTGAATTGTTGATGTTTCTTGGAGCGCAAGGTCGGAGATCCCTTGTTTTTAGGCCCAGATTTAATCATCCAATACGGTGGCTGGACGGTGAATTGTTGATGTTTGATGGAGCGCGAGGTCAGAGAACCCTTGTTTTTGGGCCCAGATTAAATCATCTAACACGGTGGCTGGACGGTGAATTGTTGATGTTTGTTGGAGCGCGAGGTCAGAGAGCCCTTGTTTTTAGGCCCAGAATATATCATCTAACACGGTGGCTGGACGGTGAATTGTTGATGTTTGTTGGAGCGTGAGGTCGGAAAGCCCTTGTTTCTAGGCCCAGATTAAATCATCTAACACGGTGGCTGGACGGTGAATTGTTGATGTTTGTTGGAGCGCGAGGTTGGAGGGCCCGTGTTCTCAGGCCCAGAATAAATCATCTAACACGGTGGCTGGACGGTGAATTGTTGATGTTTGTTGGAGCGCGAGGTCAGAGAGCCCTTGTTTTTGGGCCCAGAATATATCATCTAACACGGTGGCTGGACAGTGAATTGTTGATGTTTGTTGGAGCGCGAGGTCGGAGGGCCCGTGTTTTCAGGCCCAGAATAAATCATCTAACACGGTGGCTGGAC
This sequence comes from Brachyptera risi, assembly GCA_964007535.1. Taxonomy (NCBI): domain Eukaryota; kingdom Metazoa; phylum Arthropoda; class Insecta; order Plecoptera; family Taeniopterygidae; genus Brachyptera; species Brachyptera risi. Next base: position 5,634,462 of record OZ023335.1, read on the forward strand.
GGTGAATTGTTGATTTCTGTTGGAGCGCGAGGTCAGAGAGCCCTTGTTTTTAGGCCCAGAATATATCATCTAACACGGTGGCTGGACGGTGAATTGTTGATGTTTGTTGGAGCGCGAGGTCAGAGAGCCCTTGTAATTACGCCCAGAATGAATCATCCAACACGGTGGCTGGACGGTGAATTGTTGATGTTTGTTGGAGCGCGAGGTCGGAGAGCCCTCGTTTTTAGGCCCATAATATATCATCTAACACGGTGGCTGGACGGTGAATTGTTGTTGTTCGTTGGAGCGCGAGGTCGGAGAGCCCGTGTTTTTAGGCTCAGATTAAATCATCTAACACGGTGGCTGGACGGTGAATTGTTGATGTTCGTCGGAGCGCGAGGTCGGAGAGCCCATGTTTTAAGGCCCAGATTAAATCATCTAACACGGTGGCTGGACGGTGAATTGTTGATGTTCGTTGAAGCGCGAGGTCGGAGAGCCCTTGTTTTTAGGCCCAGAATATATCATCTAACACGGTGGCTGGACGGTGAATTGTTGATGTTCGTCGGAGCGCGAGGTCGAAGAGCCCATGTTTCCAGGCCCAGAATATATCATCTAACACGGTGGCTGGACGGTGAATTGTTGATGTTTGTTGGAGCGCGAGGTCCGAGAGCCCTTGTTTTTAGGCCCAGAATAAATCACCTAACACGGTGGCAGGACGGTGAATTGTTGATGTTCGTCGGAGCGCGAGGTCGGAGAGCCCATGTTTTTAGGCTCAGATTAAATCATCTAACACGGTGGCTGGACGGTGAATTGTTGATGTTCGTCGGAGCGCGAGGTCGGAGAGCCCATGTTTTTAGGCCCAGATTAAATCATCTAACACGGTGGCTGGACGGTGAATTGTTGATGTTCGTTGGAGCGCGAGGTCGGAGAGCCCTTGTTTTCAGGCCCAGAATATATCATCTAACACGGTGGCTGGACGGTGAATTGTTGATGTTCGTCGGAGCGCGAGGTCGAAGAGCCCATGTTTCTAGGCCCAGAATATATCATCTAACACGGTGGCTGGACGGTGAATTGTTGATGTCTGTTGGAGCGTGAGGTCGGACAGCCCGTGTTTTTAGGCCCAGATTAAATCATCCAACACGGTGGCTGGACGGTGAATTGTTGATGTCTGTTGGAGCGCGAGGTCGGAGAGCCCTTGTTTTTGGGCCCAGAATAAATCATCCGACACGGTGACTGGACGGTGAATTGTTGATGTTTGTTGGAGCGCGAGGTCGGAGAGCCCTTGTTCTTAGGCCCAGAATAAATCATCTAACACGGTGGCTGGACGGTGAATTGTTGATGTTTGTTGGAGCGCGAGGTCGGAGAGCCCTTGTCTTGAGGCCCAGATTGAATCATTTAACACGGTGGCTGGACGGTGAATTGTTGATGTTTGTTGGAGCGCGAGGTCGGAGAGCCCTTGTTTTTAGGCCCAGAATATATCATCTAACACGGTGGCTGGACGGTGAATTGTTGATGTTTGTTGGAGCGCGAGGTCGGAGAGCCCTTGTTTTTAGGCCCGGATTAAATCATCTAACACGGTGGCTGGAAGGTGAATTGTTGATGTTTGTTGGAGCGCGAGGTCGGAGAGCCCTTGTTTTCAGGCCCAGAATATATCATCTAACACGGTGGCTGAACGGTGAATTGTCGATGTTTGTTGGAGCGCGAGGTCAGAGAGCCCTTGTTTTTATGTCCAGAATGAATCTTCTAACACGATGGCTGGACGGTGAATTGTTGATGTTTGTTGGAGCGCGAGGTCGGAGAGCCCTTGTTTTCAGGCCCAGAATATATCATCTAACACGGTGGCTGGACGGTGAATTGTTGATGTTTGTTGGAGTGCGAGGTCAGAGAGCCCTTGTTTTTATGTCCAGAATGAATCATCTAACACGGCGGCTGGACGGTGAATTGTTGATGTTTGTTGGAGCGCGAGGTCGGAGAGCCCTTGTTTTTAGGCCCAGAATAAATCATCTAACACGGTGGCTGGACGGTGAATTGTTGATGTTTGTTGGAGCACGAGGTCGGAGAGCCCGTGTTTTTAGGCCCAGAATAAATCATATTACACGGTGGCTGGACGGTGAATTGTTGATGTTTGTTGAAGCGCGAGGTCGGAGAGCCCTTGTTTTTAGACCCAAAATAAATCATCTAACACGGTGGCTGGACGGTGAATTGTTGATGTTTGTTGGAGCGCGAAGTCGGAGAGCCCTTGTTTTAAGGCTCAGAATATATCATCCAACACGGTGGCTGGACGGTGAATTGTTGATGTTTGTTGGAGCTCGAGGTCGGAGAGCCCTTGTTTTTAGGCCCAGAATATATCATCTAACACGGTGGCTGGACGGTGAATTGTTGATGTTTGTTGGAGCGCGAGGTCGGAGAGCCCTTGTTTTTAGGCCCAGAATATATCATCCAACACGGTGGCTGGACGGTGAATTGTTGATGTTTGTTGGAGCGCGAAGTCGGAGAGCCCTTGTTTTTAGGCCCAGAAAATATCATCTAACACGGTGGCTGGACGGTGAATTGTTGATGTTTGTTGGAGCGCGAGGTCGGAGAGCCCTTGTTTTCAGGCCCAGATCAAATCATCGAACACGGTGGCTGGACGGTGAATTGTTATGTTTGTTGGAGCGCGAGGTCGGGGAGCCCTTGTTTTTAGGCACAGCATATATCATCCAACACGGTGGCTGAGCGGTGAATTGTTGATGTTTGTTGGAGTGCGAGGTCGGAGAGCCCTTGTTTTCAGGCCCAGAATAAATCATCTAACACGGTGGCTGGAATGTGAATTGTTGATGTTTGTTGGAGCGCGTGGTTGGAGAGCCCTTGTTTTAAGGCCCAGAAAATATCATCTATCACGGTGGCTGGACGGTGAATTGTTGATGTTCGATGGAGCGCGAGGTCGGAGAGCCCTTGTTTTTGGGCCAAGAATAAATCATCTAACACGGTGGCTGGACGGTGAATTGTTGATGTTTGTTGGAGCTCGAGGTCAGAGAGCCCTTGTTTTTGGGCCCAGAATAGATCATCTAAAACGGTGGCTGGACGGTGAATTGTTGATGTTTGTTGGAGCGCTTGGTTGGAGAGCCCGTGTTTTCAGGCCCAGAATGAATCATCTAACACGGTGGCTGGACGGTGAATTGTTGATGTTTGTTGGAGCGCGAGGTCGGAGAGCCCTTGTTTTTAGGCCCAGAATATATCATCTAACACGGTGGCTGGACGACGAATGTATGATGTTTGTTGGAGCGCTTGGTCGGAGAGCCCGTGTTTTCAGGCCCAGAATGAATCATCTAACACGGTGGCTGGACGGTGAATTGTTGATGTTTGTTGGAGCTTGAGGTCGGAGAGCCCTTGTTTTTAGGCCCAGATTTAATCATCTAACACGGTGGCTGGACGGTGAATTGTTGATGTTTGTTGAAGTGCGAGGTTGGAGGGCCCGTGTTTCCAGGCCCAGAATAAATCATCTAACACGGTGGCTGGACGGTGGATTGTTGATGTTTGTTGGAGCGCGAGGTCAGAGAGCCCTTGTTTTTAGGCCCAGAATATATCATCTAACACGGTGGCTGGACGGTGAATTGTTGATGTTTGTTGGAGCGCGAGGTCGGAGAGCCCTTGTTTTTACGCCCGGGATATATCATTCAACACGGAGGCTGGACGGTGAATTGTTGATGTTTGTTGGAGCGCGAGGTCGGAGAGCCCTCGTTTTTGGGCCCAGAATGAATCACCTAATCCGATGGCTGGACGATGAATTATTGATGTCTGTTGAAGCGCGAGGTCGGAGAGCCCGTGTTTTTGGGCCCAGAAGAAATCATCTAACACGATGGCTGGACGGTGAATTGATGATGTTTGTTGGAGCGCGAGGTCGGAGAGCCCTTGTATTTACGCCCGGAATATATCATTCAACACGGTGGCTGGACGGTGAATTGTTGATGTTTGTTGGAGCGCGAGGTCGGAGAGCCCATGTTATTAGGCCCAGAATTAATCATCTAACACGGTGGCTGTACGGTGAATTGTTGATGTTCGTTGGAGCGCGAGGTCGGAGGGCCCTCGTTCCTGGGCCCAGAATGAATCATCTAACACGGTGGCCGGACGGTGAATTGTTGATGTTTGTTGGAGCGCGAGGTCGGAGAGCCCTTGTTTTTGGGCCCAGAATATATCATCTAACACGGTTGCTGGGCGGTGAATTGTTGATGTTTGTTGGAGCGCGAGGTCGGAGAGCCCTTGTTTTTACGCCCAGATTAAATCTTCTAACACGGTGGCTGGACGGTGTATTGTTGATGTTTGTTGGAGCGCAAGGTCGGAGAGCCCGTGTTTTAAGGCCCAGATTAAATCATCTAACACGGTGGCCGGACGGTGAATTGTTGATGTTTCTTGGAGCGCAAGGTCGGAGATCCCTTGTTTTTAGGCCCAGATTTAATCATCCAATACGGTGGCTGGACGGTGAATTGTTGATGTTTGATGGAGCGCGAGGTCAGAGAACCCTTGTTTTTGGGCCCAGATCAAATCATCTAACACGGTGGCTGGACGGTGAATTGTTGATGTTTGTTGGAGCGCGAGGTCAGAGTGCCCTTGTTTTTAGGCCCAGAATATATCATCTAACACGGTGGCTGGACGGTGAATTGTTGATGTTTGTTGGAGCGTGAGGTCGGAAAGCCCTTGTTTTTAGGCCCAGATTAAATCATCTAACACGGTGGCTGGACGGTGAATTGTTGATGTTTGTTGGAGCGCGAGGTTGGAGGGCCCGTGTTCTCAGGCCCAGAATAAATCATCTAACACGGTGGCTGGACGGTGAATTGTTGATGTTTGTTGGAGCGCGAGGTCAGAGAGCCCTTGTTTTTGGGCCCAGAATATATCATCTAACACGGTGGCTGGACAGTGAATTGTTGATGTTTGTTGGAGCGCGAGGTCGGAGGGCCCGTGTTTTCAGGCCCAGAATAAATCATCTAACACGGTGGCTGGACGGTGAATTGTTCATTTTTGTTGGAGCGCGAGGTCAGAGAGCCCTTGTTTTTAGGCCCAGAATATATCATCTAACACGGTGGCTGGACGGTGAATTGTTGATGTTTGTTGGAGCGCGAGGTCAGAGAGCCCTTGTAATTACGCCCAGAATGAATCATCCAACACGGTGGCTGGACGGTGAATTGTTGATGTTTGTTGGAGCGCGAGGTCGGAGAGCCCTTGTTTTTAGGCCCATAATATATCATCTAACACGGTGGCTGGACGGTGAATTGTTGTTGTTCGTTGGAGCGCGAGGTCGGAGAGCCCGTGTTTTTAGGCTCAGATTAAATCATCTAACACGGTGGCTGGACGGTGAATTGTTGATGTTCGTCGGAGCGCGAGGTCGGAGAGCCCATGTTTTTAGGCCCAGATTAAATCATCTAACACGGTGGCTGGACGGTGAATTGTTGATGTTCGTCGGAGCGCGAGGTCGAAGAGCCCATGTTTCTAGGCCCAGAATATATCATCTAACACGGTGGCTGGACGGTGAATTGTTGAAGTTTGTTGTAGCGCGAGGTCAGAGAGCCCTTGTTTTTAGGCCCAGAATATATCATCTAACACGTTGGCTGGGCGGTGAATTGTTGATGTTTGTTGGAGCGTGAGGTTGGAAGGCACTGGTTTCAGGGCCCAGAATGATTCATCTAACACGTTGGCTGGACGGTGAATTGTTGATGTTTGTTGGAGCGCGAGGTCGGAGAGCCCTTGTTTTTACGCCCAGAATAAATCTTCTAACACGGTGGCTGGACGGAGTATTGTTGATGTTTCTTGGAGCGCAAGGTCGGAGATCCCTTGTTTTTAGGCCCAGATTTAATCATCCAATACGGTGGCTGGACGGTGAATTGTTGATGTTTGATGGAGCGCGAGGTCAGAGAACCCTTGTTTTTGGGCCCAGATTAAATCATCTAACACGGTGGCTGGACGGTGAATTGTTGATGTTTGTTGGAGCGCGAGGTCAGAGTGCCCTTGTTTTTAGGCCCAGAATATATCATCTAACACGGTGGCTGGACGGTGAATTGTTGATGTTTGTTGGAGCGTGAGGTCGGAAAGCCCCATGTTTTTAGGCCCAGATTGAATCATCTAACACGGTGGCTGGACGGTGAATTGTTGATGTTTGTTGGAGCGCGAGGTTGGAGGGCCCGTGTTCTCAGGCCCAGAATAAATCATCTAACACGGTGGCTGGACGGTGAATTGTTGATGTTTGTTGGAGCGCGAGGTCAGAGAGCACTTGTTTTTGGGCCCAGAATATATCATCTAACACGGTGGCTGGACAGTGAATTGTTGATGTTTGTTGGAGCGCGAGGTCGGCGGGCCCGTGTTTTCAGGCCCAGAATAAATCATCTAACACGGTGGCTGGACGGTGAATTGTTGATTTTTGTTGAACCGCGAGGTCAGAGAGCCCTTGTTTTTAGGCCCAGAATATATCATCTAACACGGTGGCTGGACGGTGAATTGTTGATGTTTGTTGGAGCGCGAGGTCAGAGAGCCCTTGTAATTACGCCCAGAATGAATCATCCAACACGGTGGCTGGAGGGTGAATTGTTGATGTTTGTTGGAGCGCGAGGTCGGAGAGCCCTTGTTTTTAGGCCCATAATATATCATCTAACACGGTGGCTGGACGGTGAATTGTTGTTGTTCGTTGGAGCGCGAGGTCGGAGAGCCCGTGTTTTTAGGCTCAGATTGAATCATCTAACACGGTGGCTGGACGGTGAATTGTTGATGTTCGTCGGAGCGCGAGGTCGAAGAGCCCATGTTTCTAGGCCCAGAATATATCATCTAACACGGTGGCTGGACGTTGAATTGTTGATGTCTGTTGGAGCGTGAGGTCGGACAGCCCGTGTTTTTAGGCCCAGATTAAATCATCCAACACGGTGGCTGGACGGTGAATTGTTAATGTCTGTTGGAGCGCGAGGTCGGAGAGCCCTTGTTTTTGGGCCCAGAATAAATCATCCGACACGGTGACTGGACGGTGAATTGTTGATGTTTGTTGGAGCGCGAGGTCGGAGAGCCCTTGTTCTTAGGCCCAGAATAAATCATCCAACACGGTGGCTGGACGGTGAATTGTTGATGTTTGTTGGAGCGCGAGGTCGGAGAGCCCTTGTCTTAAGGCCCAGATTGAATCATTTAACACGGTGGCTGGACGGTGAATTGTTGATGTTTGTTGGAGCGCGAGGTCGGAGAGCCCTTGTTTTTAGGCCCAGAATATATCATCTAACACGGTGGCTGGACGGTGAATTGTTGATGTTTGTTGGAGCGCGAGGTCGAAGAGCCCTTGTTTTTAGGCCCGGATTAAATCATCTAATACGGTGGCTGGACGGTGAATTGTTGATGTTTGTTGGAGCGCGAGGTCGGAGAGCCCTTGTTCTCAGGCCCAGAATATATCATCTAACACGGTGGCTGGACGGTGAATTGTTGATGTTCGTCGGAGCGCGAGGTCGAAGAGCCCATGTTTCTAGGCCCAGAATATATCATCTAACACGGTGGCTGGACGTTGAATTGTTGATGTCTGTTGGAGCGTGAGGTCGGACAGCCCGTGTTTTTAGGCCCAGATTAAATCATCCAACACGGTGGCTGGACGGTGAATTGTTGATGTCTGTTGGAGCGCGAGGTCGGAGAGCCCTTGTTTTTGGGCCCAGAATAAATCATCCGACACGGTGACTGGACGGTGAATTGTTGATGTTTGTTGGAGCGCGAGGTCGGAGAGCCCTTGTTCTTAGGCCCAGAATAAATCATCTAACACGGTGGCTGGACGGTGAGTTGTTGATGTTTGTTGGAGCGCGAGGTCGGAGAGCCCTTGTCTTAAGGCCCAGATTGAATCATTTATCACGGTGGCTGGACGGTGAATTGTTGATGTTTGTTGGAGCGCGAGGTCGGAGAGCCCTTGTTTTTAGGCCCAGAATATATCATCTAACACGGTGGCTGGACGGTGAATTGTTGATGTTTGTTGGAGCGCGAGGTCGAAGAGCCCTTGTTTTTAGGCCCGGATTAAATCATCTAACACGGTGGCTGGACGGTGAATTGTTGATGTTTGTTGGAGCGCGAGGTCGGAGAGCCCTTGTTCTCAGGCCCAGAATATATCATCTAACACGGTGGCTGGACGGTGAATTGTTGATGTTTGTTGGAGCGCGAGGTCAGAGAGCCCTTGTTTTTATGTCCAGAATGAATCATCTAACACGGTGGCTGGACGGTGAATTGTTGATGTTTGTTGGAGCGCGAGGTCGGAGAGCCCTTGTTTTTAGGCCCAGAATATATCATCTAACACGGTGGCTGGACGACGAATGTATGATGTTTGTTGGAGCGCTTGGTCGGAGAGCCCGTGTTTTCAGGCCCAGAATGAATCATCTAACACGGTGGCTGGACGGTGAATTGTTGATGTTTGTTGGAGCTTGAGGTCGGAGAGCCCTTGTTTTTAGGCCCAGATTTAATCATCTAACACGGTGGCTGGACGGTGAATTGTTGATGTTTGTTGAAGTGCGAGGTTGGAGGGCCCGTGTTTCCAGGCCCAGAATAAATCATCTAACACGGTGGCTGGACGGTGGATTGTTGATGTTTGTTGGAGCGCGAGGTCAGAGAGCCCTTGTTTTTAGGCCCAGAATATATCATCTAACACGGTGGCTGGACGGTGAATTGTTGATGTTTGTTGGAGCGCGAGGTCGGAGAGCCCTTGTTTTTACGCCCGGGATATATCATTCAACACGGAGGCTGGACGGTGAATTGTTGATGTTTGTTGGAGCGCGAGGTCGGAGAGCCCTCGTTTTTGGGCCCAGAATGAATCACCTAATCCGATGGCTGGACGATGAATTATTGATGTCTGTTGAAGCGCGAGGTCGGAGAGCCCGTGTTTTTGGGCCCAGAAGAAATCATCTAACACGATGGCTGGACGGTGAATTGATGATGTTTGTTGGAGCGCGAGGTCGGAGAGCCCTTGTATTTACGCCCGGAATATATCATTCAACACGGTGGCTGGACGGTGAATTGTTGATGTTTGTTGGAGCGCGAGGTCGGAGAGCCCATGTTATTAGGCCCAGAATTAATCATCTAACACGGTGGCTGTACGGTGAATTGTTGATGTTCGTTGGAGCGCGAGGTCGGAGGGCCCTCGTTCCTGGGCCCAGAATGAATCATCTAACACGGTGGCCGGACGGTGAATTGTTGATGTTTGTTGGAGCGCGAGGTCGGAGAGCCCTTGTTTTTGGGCCCAGAATATATCATCTAACACGGTTGCTGGGCGGTGAATTGTTGATGTTTGTTGGAGCGCGAGGTCGGAGAGCCCTTGTTTTTACGCCCAGATTAAATCTTCTAACACGGTGGCTGGACGGTGTATTGTTGATGTTTGTTGGAGCGCAAGGTCGGAGAGCCCGTGTTTTAAGGCCCAGATTAAATCATCTAACACGGTGGCCGGACGGTGAATTGTTGATGTTTCTTGGAGCGCAAGGTCGGAGATCCCTTGTTTTTAGGCCCAGATTTAATCATCCAATACGGTGGCTGGACGGTGAATTGTTGATGTTTGATGGAGCGCGAGGTCAGAGAACCCTTGTTTTTGGGCCCAGATCAAATCATCTAACACGGTGGCTGGACGGTGAATTGTTGATGTTTGTTGGAGCGCGAGGTCGGAGAGCCCTTGTTTTTACGCCCAGATTAAATCTTCTAACACGGTGGCTGGACGGTGTATTGTTGATGTTTGTTGGAGCGCAAGGTCGGAGAGCCCGTGTTTTAAGGCCCAGATTAAATCATCTAACACGGTGGCCGGACGGTGAATTGTTGATGTTTCTTGGAGCGCAAGGTCGGAGATCCCTTGTTTTTAGGCCCAGATTTAATCATCCAATACGGTGGCTGGACGGTGAATTGTTGATGTTTGATGGAGCGCGAGGTCAGAGAACCCTTGTTTTTGGGCCCAGATCAAATCATCTAACACGGTGGCTGGACGGTGAATTGTTGATGTTTGTTGGAGCGCGAGGTCAGAGTGCCCTTGTTTTTAGGCCCAGAATATATCATCTAACACGGTGGCTGGACGGTGAATTGTTGATGTTTGTTGGAGCGTGAGGTCGGAAAGCCCTTGTTTTTAGGCCCAGATTAAATCATCTAACACGGTGGCTGGACGGTGAATTGTTGATGTTTGTTGGAGCGCGAGGTTGGAGGGCCCGTGTTCTCAGGCCCAGAATAAATCATCTAACACGGTGGCTGGACGGTGAATTGTTGATGTTTGTTGGAGCGCGAGGTCAGAGAGCCCTTGTTTTTGGGCCCAGAATATATCATCTAACACGGTGGCTGGACAGTGAATTGTTGATGTTTGTTGGAGCGCGAGGTCGGAGGGCCCGTGTTTTCAGGCCCAGAATAAATCATCTAACACGGTGGCTGGACGGTGAATTGTTCATTTTTGTTGGAGCGCGAGGTCAGAGAGCCCTTGTTTTTAGGCCCAGAATATATCATCTAACACGGTGGCTGGACGGTGAATTGTTGATGTTTGTTGGAGCGCGAGGTCAGAGAGCCCTTGTAATTACGCCCAGAATGAATCATCCAACACGGTGGCTGGACGGTGAATTGTTGATGTTTGTTGGAGCGCGAGGTCGGAGAGCCCTTGTTTTTAGGCCCATAATATATCATCTAACACGGTGGCTGGACGGTGAATTGTTGTTGTTCGTTGGAGCGCGAGGTCGGAGAGCCCGTGTTTTTAGGCTCAGATTAAATCATCTAACACGGTGGCTGGACGGTGAATTGTTGATGTTCGTCGGAGCGCGAGGTCGGAGAGCCCATGTTTTTAGGCCCAGATTAAATCATCTAACACGGTGGCTGGACGGTGAATTGTTGATGTTCGTCGGAGCGCGAGGTCGAAGAGCCCATGTTTCTAGGCCCAGAATATATCATCTAACACGGTGGCTGGACGGTGAATTGTTGAAGTTTGTTGTAGCGCGAGGTCAGAGAGCCCTTGTTTTTAGGCCCAGAATATATCATCTAACACGTTGGCTGGGCGGTGAATTGTTGATGTTTGTTGGAGCGTGAGGTTGGAAGGCACTGGTTTCAGGGCCCAGAATGATTCATCTAACACGTTGGCTGGACGGTGAATTGTTGATGTTTGTTGGAGCGCGAGGTCGGAGAGCCCTTGTTTTTACGCCCAGAATAAATCTTCTAACACGGTGGCTGGACGGAGTATTGTTGATGTTTCTTGGAGCGCAAGGTCGGAGATCCCTTGTTTTTAGGCCCAGATTTAATCATCCAATACGGTGGCTGGACGGTGAATTGTTGATGTTTGATGGAGCGCGAGGTCAGAGAACCCTTGTTTTTGGGCCCAGATTAAATCATCTAACACGGTGGCTGGACGGTGAATTGTTGATGTTTGTTGGAGCGCGAGGTCAGAGTGCCCTTGTTTTTAGGCCCAGAATATATCATCTAACACGGTGGCTGGACGGTGAATTGTTGATGTTTGTTGGAGCGTGAGGTCGGAAAGCCCCATGTTTTTAGGCCCAGATTGAATCATCTAACACGGTGGCTGGACGGTGAATTGTTGATGTTTGTTGGAGCGCGAGGTTGGAGGGCCCGTGTTCTCAGGCCCAGAATAAATCATCTAACACGGTGGCTGGACGGTGAATTGTTGATGTTTGTTGGAGCGCGAGGTCAGAGAGCACTTGTTTTTGGGCCCAGAATATATCATCTAACACGGTGGCTGGACAGTGAATTGTTGATGTTTGTTGGAGCGCGAGGTCGGCGGGCCCGTGTTTTCAGGCCCAGAATAAATCATCTAACACGGTGGCTGGACGGTGAATTGTTGATTTTTGTTGAACCGCGAGGTCAGAGAGCCCTTGTTTTTAGGCCCAGAATATATCATCTAACACGGTGGCTGGACGGTGAATTGTTGATGTTTGTTGGAGCGCGAGGTCAGAGAGCCCTTGTAATTACGCCCAGAATGAATCATCCAACACGGTGGCTGGAGGGTGAATTGTTGATGTTTGTTGGAGCGCGAGGTCGGAGAGCCCTTGTTTTTAGGCCCATAATATATCATCTAACACGGTGGCTGGACGGTGAATTGTTGTTGTTCGTTGGAGCGCGAGGTCGGAGAGCCCGTGTTTTTAGGCTCAGATTGAATCATCTAACACGGTGGCTGGACGGTGAATTGTTGATGTTCGTCGGAGCGCGAGGTCGAAGAGCCCATGTTTCTAGGCCCAGAATATATCATCTAACACGGTGGCTGGACGTTGAATTGTTGATGTCTGTTGGAGCGTGAGGTCGGACAGCCCGTGTTTTTAGGCCCAGATTAAATCATCCAACACGGTGGCTGGACGGTGAATTGTTAATGTCTGTTGGAGCGCGAGGTCGGAGAGCCCTTGTTTTTGGGCCCAGAATAAATCATCCGACACGGTGACTGGACGGTGAATTGTTGATGTTTGTTGGAGCGCGAGGTCGGAGAGCCCTTGTTCTTAGGCCCAGAATAAATCATCCAACACGGTGGCTGGACGGTGAATTGTTGATGTTTGTTGGAGCGCGAGGTCGGAGAGCCCTTGTCTTAAGGCCCAGATTGAATCATTTAACACGGTGGCTGGACGGTGAATTGTTGATGTTTGTTGGAGCGCGAGGTCGGAGAGCCCTTGTTTTTAGGCCCAGAATATATCATCTAACACGGTGGCTGGACGGTGAATTGTTGATGTTTGTTGGAGCGCGAGGTCGAAGAGCCCTTGTTTTTAGGCCCGGATTAAATCATCTAATACGGTGGCTGGACGGTGAATTGTTGATGTTTGTTGGAGCGCGAGGTCGGAGAGCCCTTGTTCTCAGGCCCAGAATATATCATCTAACACGGTGGCTGGACGGTGAATTGTTGATGTTCGTCGGAGCGCGAGGTCGAAGAGCCCATGTTTCTAGGCCCAGAATATATCATCTAACACGGTGGCTGGACGTTGAATTGTTGATGTCTGTTGGAGCGTGAGGTCGGACAGCCCGTGTTTTTAGGCCCAGATTAAATCATCCAACACGGTGGCTGGACGGTGAATTGTTGATGTCTGTTGGAGCGCGAGGTCGGAGAGCCCTTGTTTTTGGGCCCAGAATAAATCATCCGACACGGTGACTGGACGGTGAATTGTTGATGTTTGTTGGAGCGCGAGGTCGGAGAGCCCTTGTTCTTAGGCCCAGAATAAATCATCTAACACGGTGGCTGGACGGTGAGTTGTTGATGTTTGTTGGAGCGCGAGGTCGGAGAGCCCTTGTCTTAAGGCCCAGATTGAATCATTTATCACGGTGGCTGGACGGTGAATTGTTGATGTTTGTTGGAGCGCGAGGTCGGAGAGCCCTTGTTTTTAGGCCCAGAATATATCATCTAACACGGTGGCTGGACGGTGAATTGTTGATGTTTGTTGGAGCGCGAGGTCGAAGAGCCCTTGTTTTTAGGCCCGGATTAAATCATCTAACACGGTGGCTGGACGGTGAATTGTTGATGTTTGTTGGAGCGCGAGGTCGGAGAGCCCTTGTTCTCAGGCCCAGAATATATCATCTAACACGGTGGCTGGACGGTGAATTGTTGATGTTTGTTGGAGCGCGAGGTCAGAGAGCCCTTGTTTTTATGTCCAGAATAAATCTTCCAACACGATGGTTGGACGGTGAATTGTTGATGTTTGTTGGAGCGCGAGGTCGGAGAGCCCTTGTTTTTAGGTTCAGAATAAATCATCCAACACGGTGGCTGGACGGTGAATTGTTGATGTTTGTTGGAGCACGAGGTCGGAGAGCCAGTGTTTTTAGGCCCAGAATAAGACATCTTACACGGTGGCTGGACGGTGAATTGTTGCTGTTTGTTGAAGCGCGAGGTCGGAGAGCCCTTGTTTTTAGACCCAAAATAAATCATCTAACACGGTGGCTGGACGGTGAATTGTTGATGTTTGTTGGAGCGCGAAGTCGGAGAGCCCTTGTTTTAAGGCTCAGAATAAATCATCTGACACGGTGGCTGGACGGTGAATTGTTGATGTTTGTTGGAGCGCGAAGTCGGAGAGCCCTTGTTTTAAGGCTCAGAATATATCATCCAACACGGTGGCTGGACGGTGAATTGTTGATGTTTTTTGGAGCGCGAGGTCGGAGAGCCCTTGTTTTTAGACCCAGAATAAATCATCTGACACGGTGGCTGGACGGTGAATTGTTGATGTTTGTTGGAGCGCGAGGTCGGAGAGCCCTTGTTTTTAGACCCAGAATAAATCATCTGACACGGTGGCTGGACGGTGAATTGTTGATGTTTGTTGGAGCGCGAGGTCGGAGATCCCTTGTTCTTAGGCCCAGATTGAATCATCCAACACGGTGGCTGGAAGGTGAATTGTTGATGTTTGTTGGAGCGCGAAGTCGGAGAGCCCTTGTTTTTAGGCCCAGAATAAATCATCTAACACGGTGGCTGGACGGTGTATTGTTGATGTTTGTTGGAGCGCGAGGTCAGAGAGCCCTTGTTTTAACGCCCAGAATATATCATCTAACACGGTGGCTGGACGGTGAATTGTTGATGTTTGTTGGAGCGCGAGGTCAGAGAGCCCTTGTTTTTAGGCCCAGAATATATCATCTAACACGTTGGCTGGGCGGTGAATTGTTGATGTTTGTTGGAGCGTGAGGTTGGAAGGCACTGGTTTCAGGGCCCAGAATGATTCATCTAACACGTTGGCTGGACGGTGAATTGTTGATGTTTGTTGGAGCGCGAGGTCGGAGAGCCCTTGTTTTCACGCCCAGACTAAATCTTCTAACAGGGTGGCTGGACGGTGAATTGTTGATGTTTGTTGGAGCGCGAGGTCGGAGAGCCCGTGTTTTCAGGCCCAGAATGAATCTTCTAACACGGTGGCAGGACGGTGAATTGTTGATGTTTGTTGGAGCGCGAGGTCGGAGAGCCCTTGTTTTTAGGCCCAGAATAAATCATCTAACACGGTGGCTGGACGGTGAATTGTTGATGTTTGTTGGAGCACGAGGTCGGAGAGCCCGTGTTCTCAGGCCCAGAAAGAATCATCTAACACGGTGGCTGGACGGTGAATTGTTGATGTTTGTTGGAGCGCGAGGTCGGAGAGTACTTGTTTTCAGGCCCAGAATATATCATCTAACACGGTGGCTGGACGGTGAATTGTTGATGTTTGTTGGAGCGCGAGGTCGGAGAGCCCTTGTTTTTAGGCCCAGATCAAATCATCGAACACGGTGGCTGGACGGTGAATTGTTATGTTTGTTGGAGCGCGAGGTCGGGGAGCCCTTGTTTTTAGGCACAGCATATATCATCCAACACGGTGGCTGAGCGGTGAATTGTTGATGTTTGTTGGAGTGCGAGGTCGGAGAGCCGTTGTTTTCAGGCCCAGAATAAATCATCTAACACGGAGGCTGGAAGGTGAATTGTTGATGTTTGTTGGAGCGCGTGGTTGGAGAGCCCTTGTTTTTAGGCCCAGAATATATCATCTAACACGGTGGCTGGACGGTGAATTGTTGATGTTCGATGGAGCGCGAGGTCGGAGAGCACTTGTTTTTGGGCCAAGATTAAATCATCTAACACGGTGGCTGGACGGTGAATCGTTGATGTTTGTTGGAGCTCGAGGTCAGAGAGCCCTTGTTTTTGGGCCCAGAATATATCATCTAACACGGTGGCTGGACGGTGAATTGTTGATGTTCGTTGGAGCGCGAGGTCGGAGAGCCCAAGTTTTTAGGCCCAGGTTGAATCATCCAACACGGTGGCTGGACGGTGAATTGTTGATGTTTGTTGGAGCGTGAGGTCGGGGAGCCCATGTTTTTGGGCCCAGAATATTTATCATCTAACACGGTGGCTGGACGGTGAATTATTGATGTTTGTTTGAGCGTGAGGTCGGGGAGCTTTTGTTTTTAGGCCCAGAATCTATCATCTAACACGTTGGCTGGACGGTGAATTGTTGATGTTTGTTGAAGCGCGAGGTTGGAGGGCCGGTGTTTCCAGGCCCAGAATAAATCATCTAACACAATGGCTGGACGGTGAATTGTTGATGTTTGTTGGAGCGCGAGTTCAGAGAGCCCTTGTTTTTAGGCCCAGAATATATCATCTAACACGGTGGCTGGACGGTGAATTTTTGATGTTTGTTGGAGCGCGAGGTCAGAGAGCCCTTGTTATTACGCCCAGAATAAATCATCCAACACGGTGGCTGGACGGTGAATTGTTGATGTTTGTTGGAGCGCGAGGTCGGAAAGCCCTTGTTATTACGCCCAGAATAAATCATCTAACACGGTGGCTGGACGATGAATTATTGATGTTTGTTGGAGCGCGAAGTCGGAGAGCCCTTGTTTTTAGGCCCAGAATAAATCATCTAACATGGTGGCTGGACGGTGAATTGTTGATGTTTGTTGGAGCGCGAGGTCGGAGAGCCCTTGTTTTTAGGCCCAGAATATATCATCTAACACGGTGGCTGGACGACGAATGTATGATGTTTGTTGGAGCGCTTGGTCGGAGAGCCCGTGTTTTCAGGCCCAGAATGAATCATCTAACACGGTGGCTGGACGGTGAATTGTTGATGTTTGTTGGAGCTTGAGGTCGGAGAGCCCTTGTTTTTAGGCCCAGATTTAATCATCTAACACGGTGGCTGGACGGTGAATTGTTGATGTTTGTTGAAGTGCGAGGTTGGAGGGCCCGTGTTTCCAGGCCCAGAATAAATCATCTAACACGGTGGCTGGACGGTGGATTGTTGATGTTTGTTGGAGCGCGAGGTCAGAGAGCCCTTGTTTTTAGGCCCAGAATATATCATCTAACACGGTGGCTGGACGGTGAATTGTTGATGTTTGTTGGAGCGCGAGGTCGGAGAGCCCTTGTTTTTACGCCCGGGATATATCATTCAACACGGAGGCTGGACGGTGAATTGTTGATGTTTGTTGGAGCGCGAGGTCGGAGAGCCCTCGTTTTTGGGCCCAGAATGAATCACCTAATCCGATGGCTGGACGATGAATTATTGATGTCTGTTGAAGCGCGAGGTCGGAGAGCCCGTGTTTTTGGGCCCAGAAGAAATCATCTAACACGATGGCTGGACGGTGAATTGATGATGTTTGTTGGAGCGCGAGGTCGGAGAGCCCTTGTATTTACGCCCGGAATATATCATTCAACACGGTGGCTGGACGGTGAATTGTTGATGTTTGTTGGAGCGCGAGGTCGGAGAGCCCATGTTATTAGGCCCAGAATTAATCATCTAACACGGTGGCTGTACGGTGAATTGTTGATGTTCGTTGGAGCGCGAGGTCGGAGGGCCCTCGTTCCTGGGCCCAGAATGAATCATCTAACACGGTGGCCGGACGGTGAATTGTTGATGTTTGTTGGAGCGCGAGGTCGGAGAGCCCTTGTTTTTGGGCCCAGAATATATCATCTAACACGGTTGCTGGGCGGTGAATTGTTGATGTTTGTTGGAGCGCGAGGTCGGAGAGCCCTTGTTTTTACGCCCAGATTAAATCTTCTAACACGGTGGCTGGACGGTGTATTGTTGATGTTTGTTGGAGCGCAAGGTCGGAGAGCCCGTGTTTTAAGGCCCAGATTAAATCATCTAACACGGTGGCCGGACGGTGAATTGTTGATGTTTCTTGGAGCGCAAGGTCGGAGATCCCTTGTTTTTAGGCCCAGATTTAATCATCCAATACGGTGGCTGGACGGTGAATTGTTGATGTTTGATGGAGCGCGAGGTCAGAGAACCCTTGTTTTTGGGCCCAGATCAAATCATCTAACACGGTGGCTGGACGGTGAATTGTTGATGTTTGTTGGAGCGCGAGGTCAGAGTGCCCTTGTTTTTAGGCCCAGAATATATCATCTAACACGGTGGCTGGACGGTGAATTGTTGATGTTTGTTGGAGCGTGAGGTCGGAAAGCCCTTGTTTTTAGGCCCAGATTAAATCATCTAACACGGTGGCTGGACGGTGAATTGTTGATGTTTGTTGGAGCGCGAGGTTGGAGGGCCCGTGTTCTCAGGCCCAGAATAAATCATCTAACACGGTGGCTGGACGGTGAATTGTTGATGTTTGTTGGAGCGCGAGGTCAGAGAGCCCTTGTTTTTGGGCCCAGAATATATCATCTAACACGGTGGCTGGACAGTGAATTGTTGATGTTTGTTGGAGCGCGAGGTCGGAGGGCCCGTGTTTTCAGGCCCAGAATAAATCATCTAACACGGTGGCTGGACGGTGAATTGTTCATTTTTGTTGGAGCGCGAGGTCAGAGAGCCCTTGTTTTTAGGCCCAGAATATATCATCTAACACGGTGGCTGGACGGTGAATTGTTGATGTTTGTTGGAGCGCGAGGTCAGAGAGCCCTTGTAATTACGCCCAGAATGAATCATCCAACACGGTGGCTGGACGGTGAATTGTTGATGTTTGTTGGAGCGCGAGGTCGGAGAGCCCTTGTTTTTAGGCCCATAATATATCATCTAACACGGTGGCTGGACGGTGAATTGTTGTTGTTCGTTGGAGCGCGAGGTCGGAGAGCCCGTGTTTTTAGGCTCAGATTAAATCATCTAACACGGTGGCTGGACGGTGAATTGTTGATGTTCGTCGGAGCGCGAGGTCGGAGAGCCCATGTTTTTAGGCCCAGATTAAATCATCTAACACGGTGGCTGGACGGTGAATTGTTGATGTTCGTCGGAGCGCGAGGTCGAAGAGCCCATGTTTCTAGGCCCAGAATATATCATCTAACACGGTGGCTGGACGGTGAATTGTTGAAGTTTGTTGTAGCGCGAGGTCAGAGAGCCCTTGTTTTTAGGCCCAGAATATATCATCTAACACGTTGGCTGGGCGGTGAATTGTTGATGTTTGTTGGAGCGTGAGGTTGGAAGGCACTGGTTTCAGGGCCCAGAATGATTCATCTAACACGTTGGCTGGACGGTGAATTGTTGATGTTTGTTGGAGCGCGAGGTCGGAGAGCCCTTGTTTTTACGCCCAGAATAAATCTTCTAACACGGTGGCTGGACGGAGTATTGTTGATGTTTCTTGGAGCGCAAGGTCGGAGATCCCTTGTTTTTAGGCCCAGATTTAATCATCCAATACGGTGGCTGGACGGTGAATTGTTGATGTTTGATGGAGCGCGAGGTCAGAGAACCCTTGTTTTTGGGCCCAGATTAAATCATCTAACACGGTGGCTGGACGGTGAATTGTTGATGTTTGTTGGAGCGCGAGGTCAGAGTGCCCTTGTTTTTAGGCCCAGAATATATCATCTAACACGGTGGCTGGACGGTGAATTGTTGATGTTTGTTGGAGCGTGAGGTCGGAAAGCCCCATGTTTTTAGGCCCAGATTGAATCATCTAACACGGTGGCTGGACGGTGAATTGTTGATGTTTGTTGGAGCGCGAGGTTGGAGGGCCCGTGTTCTCAGGCCCAGAATAAATCATCTAACACGGTGGCTGGACGGTGAATTGTTGATGTTTGTTGGAGCGCGAGGTCAGAGAGCACTTGTTTTTGGGCCCAGAATATATCATCTAACACGGTGGCTGGACAGTGAATTGTTGATGTTTGTTGGAGCGCGAGGTCGGCGGGCCCGTGTTTTCAGGCCCAGAATAAATCATCTAACACGGTGGCTGGACGGTGAATTGTTGATTTTTGTTGAACCGCGAGGTCAGAGAGCCCTTGTTTTTAGGCCCAGAATATATCATCTAACACGGTGGCTGGACGGTGAATTGTTGATGTTTGTTGGAGCGCGAGGTCAGAGAGCCCTTGTAATTACGCCCAGAATGAATCATCCAACACGGTGGCTGGAGGGTGAATTGTTGATGTTTGTTGGAGCGCGAGGTCGGAGAGCCCTTGTTTTTAGGCCCATAATATATCATCTAACACGGTGGCTGGACGGTGAATTGTTGTTGTTCGTTGGAGCGCGAGGTCGGAGAGCCCGTGTTTTTAGGCTCAGATTGAATCATCTAACACGGTGGCTGGACGGTGAATTGTTGATGTTCGTCGGAGCGCGAGGTCGAAGAGCCCATGTTTCTAGGCCCAGAATATATCATCTAACACGGTGGCTGGACGTTGAATTGTTGATGTCTGTTGGAGCGTGAGGTCGGACAGCCCGTGTTTTTAGGCCCAGATTAAATCATCCAACACGGTGGCTGGACGGTGAATTGTTAATGTCTGTTGGAGCGCGAGGTCGGAGAGCCCTTGTTTTTGGGCCCAGAATAAATCATCCGACACGGTGACTGGACGGTGAATTGTTGATGTTTGTTGGAGCGCGAGGTCGGAGAGCCCTTGTTCTTAGGCCCAGAATAAATCATCCAACACGGTGGCTGGACGGTGAATTGTTGATGTTTGTTGGAGCGCGAGGTCGGAGAGCCCTTGTCTTAAGGCCCAGATTGAATCATTTAACACGGTGGCTGGACGGTGAATTGTTGATGTTTGTTGGAGCGCGAGGTCGGAGAGCCCTTGTTTTTAGGCCCAGAATATATCATCTAACACGGTGGCTGGACGGTGAATTGTTGATGTTTGTTGGAGCGCGAGGTCGAAGAGCCCTTGTTTTTAGGCCCGGATTAAATCATCTAATACGGTGGCTGGACGGTGAATTGTTGATGTTTGTTGGAGCGCGAGGTCGGAGAGCCCTTGTTCTCAGGCCCAGAATATATCATCTAACACGGTGGCTGGACGGTGAATTGTTGATGTTCGTCGGAGCGCGAGGTCGAAGAGCCCATGTTTCTAGGCCCAGAATATATCATCTAACACGGTGGCTGGACGTTGAATTGTTGATGTCTGTTGGAGCGTGAGGTCGGACAGCCCGTGTTTTTAGGCCCAGATTAAATCATCCAACACGGTGGCTGGACGGTGAATTGTTGATGTCTGTTGGAGCGCGAGGTCGGAGAGCCCTTGTTTTTGGGCCCAGAATAAATCATCCGACACGGTGACTGGACGGTGAATTGTTGATGTTTGTTGGAGCGCGAGGTCGGAGAGCCCTTGTTCTTAGGCCCAGAATAAATCATCTAACACGGTGGCTGGACGGTGAGTTGTTGATGTTTGTTGGAGCGCGAGGTCGGAGAGCCCTTGTCTTAAGGCCCAGATTGAATCATTTATCACGGTGGCTGGACGGTGAATTGTTGATGTTTGTTGGAGCGCGAGGTCGGAGAGCCCTTGTTTTTAGGCCCAGAATATATCATCTAACACGGTGGCTGGACGGTGAATTGTTGATGTTTGTTGGAGCGCGAGGTCGAAGAGCCCTTGTTTTTAGGCCCGGATTAAATCATCTAACACGGTGGCTGGACGGTGAATTGTTGATGTTTGTTGGAGCGCGAGGTCGGAGAGCCCTTGTTCTCAGGCCCAGAATATATCATCTAACACGGTGGCTGGACGGTGAATTGTTGATGTTTGTTGGAGCGCGAGGTCAGAGAGCCCTTGTTTTTATGTCCAGAATAAATCTTCCAACACGATGGTTGGACGGTGAATTGTTGATGTTTGTTGGAGCGCGAGGTCGGAGAGCCCTTGTTTTTAGGTTCAGAATAAATCATCCAACACGGTGGCTGGACGGTGAATTGTTGATGTTTGTTGGAGCACGAGGTCGGAGAGCCAGTGTTTTTAGGCCCAGAATAAGACATCTTACACGGTGGCTGGACGGTGAATTGTTGCTGTTTGTTGAAGCGCGAGGTCGGAGAGCCCTTGTTTTTAGACCCAAAATAAATCATCTAACACGGTGGCTGGACGGTGAATTGTTGATGTTTGTTGGAGCGCGAAGTCGGAGAGCCCTTGTTTTAAGGCTCAGAATAAATCATCTGACACGGTGGCTGGACGGTGAATTGTTGATGTTTGTTGGAGCGCGAAGTCGGAGAGCCCTTGTTTTAAGGCTCAGAATATATCATCCAACACGGTGGCTGGACGGTGAATTGTTGATGTTTTTTGGAGCGCGAGGTCGGAGAGCCCTTGTTTTTAGACCCAGAATAAATCATCTGACACGGTGGCTGGACGGTGAATTGTTGATGTTTGTTGGAGCGCGAGGTCGGAGAGCCCTTGTTTTTAGACCCAGAATAAATCATCTGACACGGTGGCTGGACGGTGAATTGTTGATGTTTGTTGGAGCGCGAGGTCGGAGATCCCTTGTTCTTAGGCCCAGATTGAATCATCCAACACGGTGGCTGGAAGGTGAATTGTTGATGTTTGTTGGAGCGCGAAGTCGGAGAGCCCTTGTTTTTAGGCCCAGAATAAATCATCTAACACGGTGGCTGGACGGTGTATTGTTGATGTTTGTTGGAGCGCGAGGTCAGAGAGCCCTTGTTTTAACGCCCAGAATATATCATCTAACACGGTGGCTGGACGGTGAATTGTTGATGTTTGTTGGAGCGCGAGGTCAGAGAGCCCTTGTTTTTAGGCCCAGAATATATCATCTAACACGTTGGCTGGGCGGTGAATTGTTGATGTTTGTTGGAGCGTGAGGTTGGAAGGCACTGGTTTCAGGGCCCAGAATGATTCATCTAACACGTTGGCTGGACGGTGAATTGTTGATGTTTGTTGGAGCGCGAGGTCGGAGAGCCCTTGTTTTCACGCCCAGACTAAATCTTCTAACAGGGTGGCTGGACGGTGAATTGTTGATGTTTGTTGGAGCGCGAGGTCGGAGAGCCCGTGTTTTCAGGCCCAGAATGAATCTTCTAACACGGTGGCAGGACGGTGAATTGTTGATGTTTGTTGGAGCGCGAGGTCGGAGAGCCCTTGTTTTTAGGCCCAGAATAAATCATCTAACACGGTGGCTGGACGGTGAATTGTTGATGTTTGTTGGAGCACGAGGTCGGAGAGCCCGTGTTCTCAGGCCCAGAAAGAATCATCTAACACGGTGGCTGGACGGTGAATTGTTGATGTTTGTTGGAGCGCGAGGTCGGAGAGTACTTGTTTTCAGGCCCAGAATATATCATCTAACACGGTGGCTGGACGGTGAATTGTTGATGTTTGTTGGAGCGCGAGGTCGGAGAGCCCTTGTTTTTAGGCCCAGATCAAATCATCGAACACGGTGGCTGGACGGTGAATTGTTATGTTTGTTGGAGCGCGAGGTCGGGGAGCCCTTGTTTTTAGGCACAGCATATATCATCCAACACGGTGGCTGAGCGGTGAATTGTTGATGTTTGTTGGAGTGCGAGGTCGGAGAGCCGTTGTTTTCAGGCCCAGAATAAATCATCTAACACGGAGGCTGGAAGGTGAATTGTTGATGTTTGTTGGAGCGCGTGGTTGGAGAGCCCTTGTTTTTAGGCCCAGAATATATCATCTAACACGGTGGCTGGACGGTGAATTGTTGATGTTCGATGGAGCGCGAGGTCGGAGAGCACTTGTTTTTGGGCCAAGATTAAATCATCTAACACGGTGGCTGGACGGTGAATCGTTGATGTTTGTTGGAGCTCGAGGTCAGAGAGCCCTTGTTTTTGGGCCCAGAATATATCATCTAACACGGTGGCTGGACGGTGAATTGTTGATGTTCGTTGGAGCGCGAGGTCGGAGAGCCCAAGTTTTTAGGCCCAGGTTGAATCATCCAACACGGTGGCTGGACGGTGAATTGTTGATGTTTGTTGGAGCGTGAGGTCGGGGAGCCCATGTTTTTGGGCCCAGAATATTTATCATCTAACACGGTGGCTGGACGGTGAATTATTGATGTTTGTTTGAGCGTGAGGTCGGGGAGCTTTTGTTTTTAGGCCCAGAATCTATCATCTAACACGTTGGCTGGACGGTGAATTGTTGATGTTTGTTGAAGCGCGAGGTTGGAGGGCCGGTGTTTCCAGGCCCAGAATAAATCATCTAACACAATGGCTGGACGGTGAATTGTTGATGTTTGTTGGAGCGCGAGTTCAGAGAGCCCTTGTTTTTAGGCCCAGAATATATCATCTAACACGGTGGCTGGACGGTGAATTTTTGATGTTTGTTGGAGCGCGAGGTCAGAGAGCCCTTGTTATTACGCCCAGAATAAATCATCCAACACGGTGGCTGGACGGTGAATTGTTGATGTTTGTTGGAGCGCGAGGTCGGAAAGCCCTTGTTATTACGCCCAGAATAAATCATCTAACACGGTGGCTGGACGATGAATTATTGATGTTTGTTGGAGCGCGAAGTCGGAGAGCCCTTGTTTTTAGGCCCAGAATAAATCATCTAACATGGTGGCTGGACGGTGAATTGTTGATGTTCGTTGGAGCGCGAGGTCGGAGAGCCCATGTTTTTAGGCCCAGGTTGAATCATCCAACACGGTGGCTGGACGGTGAATTGTTGATGTTTGTTGGAGCGTGAGGTCGGGGAGCCCATGTTTTTGGGCCCAGAATATTTATCATCTAACACGGTGGCTGGACGGTGAATTATTGATGTTTGTTTGAGCGTGAGGTCGGGGAGCTTTTGTTTTTAAGCCCAGAATATATCATCTAACACGTTGGCTGGACGGAGAATTGTTGATGTTCGTTGGAGCGCGAGGTCGGAGAGCCCATGTTTTTAGGCCCAGGTTGAATCATCCAACACGGTGGCTGGACGGTGAATTGTTGATGTTTGTTGGAGCGCGAGGTCGAGGAGCCCTTGTTTTTAGGCCCAGAATATATCATCTGACACGGTGGCTGGACGGTGAATTGTTGATGTTCGTCGGAGCGCGAGGTCGGAGAGCCCATGTTTTTAGGCCCAGAATATATCATCTAACACGGTGGCTGGACGGTGAATTGTTGATGTTCGTCGGAGCGCGAGGTCGGAGAGCCCATGTTTTTAGGCCCAGAATATATCATCTAACACGGTGGCTGGACGGTGAATTGTTGATGTTTGTTGGAGCGCGAGGTCGGAGATCCTGTGTTTTTATGTCCAGAATAAATCTTCTAACACGATGGCTGGACGGTGAATTGTTGATGTTTGTTGGAGCGTGAGGTCCGAGAGCCCTTGTTTTTAGGCCCAGAATAAATCATCTAACACGGTGACTGGACGGTGAATTGTTGATGTTTGTTGGAGCGCGAGGTAGGAGAGCCCTTGTTTTCAGGCCCAGAATAAATCATCTTACACGGTGGCTGGACGGTGAATTGTTGATGTTTGTTGGAGCGCGAGGTCGGAGATCCTGTGTTTTCATGTCCAGAATAAATCTTCCAACACGATGGCTGGACGGTGAATTGTTGATGTTTGTTGGAGCGCGAGGTCGGAGATCCTGTGTTTTTATGTCCAGAATAAATCTTCTAACACGGTGGCTGGACGGTGAATTGTTGATGTCTGTTGGAGCGCGAGGTCGGAGATCCCCTGTTTTTAGGCCCAGAATAAATCATCTTACACGGTGGCTGGACGGTGAATTGTTGATGTTTGTTGAAGCGCGAGGTTGGAGGGCCCGTGTTTCCAGGCCCAGAATAAATCATCTAACACAATGGCTGGACGGTGAATTGTTGATGTTTGTTGGAGCGCGAGGTCAGAGAGCCCTTGTTTTTAGGCCCAGAATATATCATCTAACACGGTGGCTGGACGGTGAATTTTTGATGTTTGTTGGAGCGCGAGGTCAGAGAGCCCTTGTTATTACGCCCAGAATAAATCATCCAACACGGTGGCTGGACGGTGAATTGTTGATGTTTGTTGGAGCGCGAAGTCGGAGAGCCCTTGTTTTTAGGCCCAGAATATATCATCTAACACGGTGGCTGGACGGTGAATTGTTGATGTTCGTTGGAGCGCGAGGTCGGAGAGCCCATGTTTTTAGGCCCAGGTTGAATCATCCAACACGGTGGCTGGACGGTGAATTGTTGATGTTTGTTGGAGCGTGAGGTCGGGGAGCCCATGTTTTTGGGCCCAGAATATTTATCATCTAACACGGTGGCTGGACGGTGAATTATTGATGTTTGTTTGAGCGTGAGGTCGGGGAGCTTTTGTTTTTAGGCCCAGAATATATCATCTAACACGGTGGCTGGACGGAGAATTGTTGATGTTCGTTGGAGCGCGAGGTCGGAGAGCCCATGTTTTTAGGCCCAGGTTGAATCATCCAACACGGTGGCTGGACGGTGAATTGTTGATGTTTGTTGGAGCGCGAGGTCGAGGAGCCCTTGTTTTTAGGCCCAGAATATATCATCTAACACGGTGGCTGGACGGTGAATTGTTGATGTTCGTCGGAGCGCGAGGTCGGAAAGCCCATGTTTTTAGGCCCAGAATATATCATCTAACACGGTGGCTGGACGGTGAATTGTTGATGTTCGTCGGAGCGCGAGGTCGGAGAGCCCATGTTTTTAGGCCCAGAATATATCATCTAACACGATGGCTGGACGGTGAATTGTTGATGTTTGTTGGAGCGCGAGGTCGGAGATCCTGTGTTTTTATGTCCAGAATTAATCTTCTAACACGATGGCTGGACGGTGAATTGTTGATGTTTGTTGGAGCGTGAGGTCCGAGAGCCCTTGTTTTTAGGCCCAGAATAAATCATCTAACACGGTGACTGGACGGTGAATTGTTGATGTTTGTTGGAGCGCGAGGTAGGAGAGCCCTTGTTTTTAGGCCCAGAATAAATCATCTTACACGGTGGCTGGACGGTGAATTGTTGATGTTTGTTGGAGCGCGAGGTCGGAGATCCTGTGTTTTTATGTCCAGAATAAATCTTCTAACACGATGGCTGGACGGTGAATTGTTGATGTTTGTGGGAGAGCGAGGTCGGAGATCCTGTGTTTTTATGTCCAGAATAAATCTTCTAACACGGTGGCTGGACGGTGAATTGTTGATGTCTGTTGGAGCGCGAGGTCGGAGATACCTTGTTTTTAGGCCCAGAATAAATCATCTTACACGGTGGCTGGACGGTGAATTGTTGATGTTTGTTGGAGCGCGAGGTCGGAGATCCCTTGTTTTTAGGCCCAGAATAAATCATCTAACACGGTGGCTGGACGGTGAATTGTTGATGTTTGTTGGAGCGCTAGGTCGGAGAGCCCTTGTTCTTAGGCTCAGAATAAATCATCTAACACGGTGGCTGGACTGTGAATTGTTGATGTTTGTTGGAGCGCGAGGTCAGAGAGCCCTTGTTTTTATGTCCAGAATGAATCTTCCAACACGATGGCTGGACGGTGAATTGTTGATGTTTGTTGGAGCACGAGGTCGGAGAGCCCGTGTTCTTAGGCCCAGAATAAATCATCTAACACGGTGGCTGGACGGTGAATTGTTGATGTTTGTTGGAGCACGAGGTTGGAGAGCCCGTGTTCTTAGGCCCAGAATAAATCATCTAACACGGTGGCTGGACGGTGAATTGTTGATGTTTGTTGGAGCGCGAGGTCAGAGAGCCCTTGTTTTTATGTCCAGAATAAATCTTCCAACACGATGGCTGGACGGTGAATTGTTGATGTTTGTTGGAGCACGAGGTCGGAGAGCCCGTGTTCTTAGGCCCAGAATAAATCATCTAACACGGTGGCTGGACGGTGAATTGTTGATGTTTGTTGGTGCGCGAAGTCGGAGAGCCCCTGTTTTTAGGCTCAGAATATATCATCTAACACGGTGGCTGGACGGTGAATTGTTGATGTTCGTTGGAGCGCAAGGTCGGAGAGCCCATGTTTTTAGACCCAGAATGAATCATCTGACACGGTGGCTGGACGGTGAATTGTTGATGTTTGTTGGAGCGCGAGGTCGGAGAGCCCTTGTTTTTAGACCCAGAATAAATCATCTGACACGGTGGCTGGACGGTGAATTGTTGATGTTTGTTGGAGCGCTAGGTCGGAGATCCCTTGTTCTTAGGCCCAGATTAAATCATCCAACACGGTGGCTGGACGGTGAATTGTTGATGTTTGTTGGGGCGCAGAGTCGGAGAGCCCTTGTTTTTAGGCCCAGAATATATCATCTTACACGATGGCTGGACGGTGAATTGTTGATGTTTGTTGGAGCGCGAGGTCAGAGAGCCCTCGTTTCAACGCCCAGAATATATCATCTAACACGGTGGCTGGACGGTGAATTGTTGGTGTTTGTTGGAGCACGAGGTCGGAGAGCCCGTGTTCTCAGGCCCAGAATAAATCATCTAACACGGTGGCTGGACGGTGAATTGTTGATGTTTGTTGGAGCGCGAGGTCGGAGAGTACTTGTTTTTAGGCCCAGAATATATCATCTAACACGGTGGCTGGACGGTGAATTGTTGATGTTTGTTGGAGCGCGAGGTCGGAGAGCCCTTGTTTTTAGGCCCAGATCAAATCATCGAACACGGTGGCTGGACGGTGAATTGTTATGTTTGTTGGAGCGCGAGGTCGGGGAGCCCTTGTTTTTAGGCACAGCATATATCATCCAACACGGTGGCTGAGCGGTGAATTGTTGATGTTTGTTGGAGTGCGAGGTCGGAGAGCCCTTGTTTTCAGGCCCAGAATAAATCATCTAACACGGAGGCTGGAAGGTGAATTGTTGATGTTTGTTGGAGCGCGTGGTTGGAGAGCCCTTGTTTTTAGGCCCAGAATATATCATCTAACACGGTGGCTGGACGGTGAATTGTTGATGTTCGATGGAGCGCGAGGTCGGAGAGCACTTGTTTTTGGGCCAAGATTAAATCATCTAACACGGTGGCTGGACGGTGAATTGTTGATGTTTGTTGGAGCTCGAGGTCAGAGAGCCCTTGTTTTTGGGCCCAGAATAGATCATCTAAAACGGTGGCTGGACGGTGAATTGTTGATGTTTGTTGGAGCGCTTGGTCGGAGAGCCCGTGTTTTCAGGCCCAGAATGAATCATCTAACACGGTGGCTGGACGGTGAATTGTTGATGTTTGTTGGAGCTTGAGGTCGGAGAGCCCTTGTTTTTAGGCCCAGAATATATCATCTAACACGGTGGCTGGACGACGAATGTATGATGTTTGTTGGAGCGCTTGGTCGGAGAGCCCGTGTTTTCAGGCCCAGAATGAATCATCTAACACGGTGGCTGGACGGTGAATTGTTGATGTTTGTTGGAGCGTGAGGTCGGAGAGCCCTTGTTTTTAGGCCCACATTTAATCATCTAACACGGTGGTTGGACGGTGAATTGTTGATGTTTGTTGAAGCGCGAGGTTGGAGGGCCCGTGTTTCCAGGCCCAGAATAAATCATCTAACACAATGGCTGGACGGTGAATTGTTGATGTTTGTTGGAGCGCGAGGTCAGAGAGCCCTTGTTTTTAGGCCCAGAATATATCATCCAACACGGTGGCTGGACGGTGAATTTTTGATGTTTGTTGGAGCGCGAGGTCGGAAAGCCCTTGTTATTACGCCCAGAATAAATCATCTAACACGGTGGCTGGACGATGAATTATTGATGTTTGTTGGAGCGCGAAGTCGGAGAGCCCTTGATTTTAGGCCCAGAATATATCATCTAACACGGTGGCTGGACGGTGAATTGTTGATGTTCGTTGGAGCGCGAGGTCGGAGAGCCCAAGTTTTTAGGCCCAGGTTGAATCATCCAACACGGTGGCTGGACGGTGAATTGTTGATGTTTGTTGGAGCGTGAGGTCGGGGAGCCCATGTTTTTGGGCCCAGAATATTTATCATCTAACACGGTGGCTGGACGGTGAATTATTGATGTTTGTTTGAGCGTGAGGTCGGGGAGCTTTTGTTTTTAGGCCCAGAATCTATCATCTAACACGGTGGCTGGACGGTGAATTGTTGATGTTTGCTGAAGCGCGAGGTTGGAGGGCCCGTGTTTCCAGGCCCAGAATAAATCATCTAACACAATGGCTGGACGGTGAATTGTTGATGTTTGTTGGAGCGCGAGGTCAGAGAGCCCTTGTTTTTAGGCCCAGAATATATCATCTAACACGGTGGCTGGACGGTGAATTTTTGATGTTTGTTGGAGCGCGAGGTCAGAGAGCCCTTGTTATTACGCCCAGAATAAATCATCCAACACGGTGGCTGGACGGTGAATTGTTGATGTTTCTTGGAGCGCGAGGTCGGAAAGCCCTTGTTATTACGCCCAGAATAAATCATCTAACACGGTGGCTGGACGATGAATTATTGATGTTTGTTGGAGCGCGAAGTCGGAGAGCCCTTGTTTTTAGGCCCAGAATAAATCATCTAACACGGTGGCTGGACGGTGAATTGTTGATGTTCGTTGGAGCGCGAGGTCGGAGAGCCCATGTTTTTAGGCCCAGGTTGAATCATCCAACACGGTGGCTGGACGGTGAATTGTTGATGTTTGTTGGAGCGTGAGGTCGGGGAGCCCATGTTTTTGGGCCCAGAATATTTATCATCTAACACGGTGGCTGGACGGTGAATTATTGATGTTTGTTTGAGCGTGAGGTCGGGGAGCTTTTGTTTTTAAGCCCAGAATATATCATCTAACACGGTGGCTGGACGGAGAATTGTTGATGTTCGTTGGAGCGCGAGGTCGGAGAGCCCATGTTTTTAGGCCCAGGTTGAATCATCCAACACGGTGGCTGGACGGTGAATTGTTGATGTTTGTTGGAGCGCGAGGTCGAGGAGCCCTTGTTTTTAGGCCCAGAATATATCATCTGACACGGTGGCTGGACGGTGAATTGTTGATGTTCGTCGGAGCGCGAGGTCGGAGAGCCCATGTTTTTAGGCCCAGAATATATCATCTAACACGGTGGCTGGACGGTGAATTGTTGATGTTCGTCGGAGCGCGAGGTCGGAGAGCCCATGTTTTTAGGCCCAGAATATATCATCTAACACGGTGGCTGGACGGTGAATTGTTGATGTTTGTTGGAGCGCGAGGTCGGAGATCCTGTGTTTTTATGTCCAGAATAAATCTTCTAACACGATGGCTGGACGGTGAATTGTTGATGTTTGTTGGAGCGTGAGGTCCGAGAGCCCTTGTTTTTAGGCCCAGAATAAATCATCTAACACGGTGACTGGACGGTGAATTGTTGATGTTTGTTGGAGCGCGAGGTAGGAGAGCCCTTGTTTTCAGGCCCAGAATAAATCATCTTACACGGTAGCTGGACGGTGAATTGTTGATGTTTGTTGGAGCGCGAGGTCGGAGATCCTGTGTTTTCATGTCCAGAATAAATCTTCTAACACGATGGCTGGACGGTGAATTGTTGATGTTTGTTGGAGCGCGAGGTCGGAGATCCTGTGTTTTTATGTCCAGAATAAATCTTCTAACACGGTGGCTGGACGGTGAATTGTTGATTTCTGTTGGAGCGCGAGGTCGGAGATCCCTTGTTTTTAGGCCCAGAATAAATCATCTTACACGGTGGCTGGACGGTGAATTGTTGATGTTTGTTGAAGCGCGAGGTTGGAGGGCCCGTGTTTCCAGGCCCAGAATAAATCATCTAACACAATGGCTGGACGGTGAATTGTTGATGTTTGTTGGAGCGCGAGGTCAGAGAGCCCTTGTTTTTAGGCCCAGAATATATCATCTAACACGGTGGCTGGACGGTGAATATTTGATGTTTGTTGGAGCGCGAGGTCAGAGAGCCCTTGTTATTACGCCCAGAATAAATCATCCAACACGGTGGCTGGACGGTGAATTGTTGATGTTTGTTGGAGCGCGAAGTCGGAGAGCCCTTGTTTTTAGGCCCAGAATATATCATCTAACACGGTGGCTGGACGGTGAATTGTTGATGTTCGTTGGAGCGCGAGGTCGGAGAGCCCATGTTTTTAGGCCCAGGTTGAATCATCCAACACGGTGGCTGGACGGTGAATTGTTGATGTTTGTTGGAGCGTGAGGTCGGGGAGCCCATGTTTTTGGGCCCAGAATATTTATCATCTAACACGGTGGCTGGACGGTGAATTATTGATGTTTGTTTGAGCGTGAGGTCGGGGAGCTTTTGTTTTTAGGCCCAGAATATATCATCTAACACGGTGGCTGGACGGAGAATTGTTGATGTTCGTTGGAGCGCGAGGTCGGAGAGCCCATGTTTTTAGGCCCAGGTTGAATCATCCAACACGGTGGCTGGACGGTGAATTGTTGATGTTTGTTGGAGCGCGAGGTCGAGGAGCCCTTGTTTTTAGGCCCAGAATATATCATCTAACACGGTGGCTGGACGGTGAATTGTTGATGTTCGTCGGAGCGCGAGGTCGGAGAGCCCATGTTTTTAGGCCCAGAATATATCATCTAACACGGTGGCTGGACGGTGAATTGTTGATGTTCGTCGGAGCGCGAGGTCGGAGAGCCCATGTTTTTAGGCCCAGAATATATCATCTAACACGATGGCTGGACGGTGAATTGTTGATGTTTGTTGGAGCGCGAGGTCGGAGATCCTGTGTTTTTATGTCCAGAATAAATCTTCTAACACGATGGCTGGACGGTGAATCGTTGATGTTTGTTGGAGCGTGAGGTCCGAGAGCCCTTGTTTTTAGGCCCAGAATAAATCATCTAACACGGTGACTGGACGGTGAATTGTTGATGTTTGTTGGAGCGCGAGGTAGGAGAGCCCTTGTTTTTAGGCCCAGAATAAATCATCTTACACGGTGGCTGGACGGTGAATTGTTGATGTTTGTTGGAGCGCGAGGTCGGAGATCCTGTGTTTTTATGTCCAGAATAAATCTTCTAACACGATGGCTGGACGGTGAATTGTTGATGTTTGTGGGAGCGCGAGGTCGGAGATCCTGTGTTTTTATGTCCAGAATAAATCTTCTAACACGGTGGCTGGACGGTGAATTGTTGATGTCTGTTGGAGCGCGAGGTCGGAGATCCCTTGTTTTTAGGCCCAGAATAAATCATCTTACACGGTGGCTGGACGGTGAATTGTTGATGTTTGTTGGAGCGCGAGGTCGGAGATCCCTTGTTTTTAGGCCCAGAATAAATCATCTAACACGGTGGCTGGACGGTGAATTGTTGATGTTTGTTGGAGCGCGAGGTCGGAGAGCCCTTGTTCTTAGGCTCAGAATAAATCATCTAACACGGTGGCTGGACTGTGAATTGTTGATGTTTGTTGGAGCGCGAGGTCAGAGAGCCCTTGTTTTTATGTCCAGAATGAATCTTCCAACACGATGGCTGGACGGTGAATTGTTGATGTTTGTTGGAGCACGAGGTCGGAGAGCCCGTGTTCTTAGGCCCAGAATAAATCATCTAACACGGTGGCTGGACGGTGAATTGTTGATGTTTGTTGGAGCACGAGGTTGGAGAGCCCGTGTTCTTAGGCCCAGAATAAATCATCTAACACGGTGGCTGGACGGTGAATTGTTGATGTTTGTTGGAGCGCGAGGTCAGAGAGCCCTTGTTTTTATGTCCAGAATAAATCTTCCAACACGATGGCTGGACGGTGAATTGTTGATGTTTGTTGGAGCACGAGGTCGGAGAGCCCGTGTTCTTAGGCCCAGAATAAATCATCTAACACGGTGGCTGGACTGTGAATTGTTGATGTTTGTTGGAGCGCGAAGTCGGAGAGCCCCTGTTTTTAGGCTCAGAATATATCATCTAACACGGTGGCTGGACGGTGAATTGTTGATGTTCGTTGGAGCGCAAGGTCGGAGAGCCCATGTTTTTAGACCCAGAATGAATCATCTGACACGGTGGCTGGACGGTGAATTGTTGATGTTTGTTGGAGCGCGAGGTCGGAGAGCCCTTGTTTTTAGACCCAGAATAAATCATCTGACACGGTGGCTGGACGGTGAATTGTTGATGTTTGTTGGAGCGCGAGGTCGGAGATCCCTTGTTCTTAGGCCCAGATTAAATCATCCAACACGGTGGCTGGACGGTGAATTGTTGATGTTTGTTGGGGCGCAGAGTCGGAGAGCCCTTGTTTTTAGGCCCAGAATATATCATCTTACACGATGGCTGGACGGTGAATTGTTGATGTTTGTTGGAGCGCGAGGTCAGAGAGCCCTCGTTTCAACGCCCAGAATATATCATCTAACACGGTGGCTGGACGGTGAATTGTTGGTGTTTGTTGGAGCACGAGGTCGGAGAGCCCGTGTTCTCAGGCCCAGAATAAATCATCTAACACGGTGGCTGGACGGTGAATTGTTGATGTTTGTTGGAGCGCGAGGTCGGAGAGTACTTGTTTTTAGGCCCAGAATATATCATCTAACACGGTGGCTGGACGGTGAATTGTTGATGTTTGTTGGAGCGCGAGGTCGGAGAGCCCTTGTTTTTAGGCCCAGATCAAATCATCGAACACGGTGGCTGGACGGTGAATTGTTGATGTTTGCTGAAGCGCGAGGTTGGAGGGCACGTGTTTCCAGGCCCAGAATAAATCATCTAACACAATGGCTGGACGGTGAATTGTTGATGTTTGTTGGAGCGCGATGTCAGAGAGCCCTTGTTTTTAGGCCCAGAATATATCATCTAACACGGTGGCTGGACGGTGAATTTTTGATGTTTGTTGGAGCGCGAGGTCAGAGAGCCCTTGTTATTACGCCCAGAATAAATCATCCAACACGGTGGCTGGACGGTGAATTGTTGATGTTTCTTGGAGCGCGAGGTCGGAAAGCCCTTGTTATTACGCCCAGAATAAATCATCTAACACGGTGGCTGGACGATGAATTATTGATGTTTGTTGGAGCGCGAAGTCGGAGAGCCCTTGTTTTTAGGCCCAGAATAAATCATCTAACACGGTGGCTGGACGGTGAATTGTTGATGTTCGTTGGAGCGCGAGGTCGGAGAGCCCATGTTTTTAGGCCCAGGTTGAATCATCCAACACGGTGGCTGGACGGTGAATTGTTGATGTTTGTTGGAGCGTGAGGTCGGGGAGCCCATGTTTTTGGGCCCAGAATATTTATCATCTAACACGGTGGCTGGACGGTGAATTATTGATGTTTGTTTGAGCGTGAGGTCGGGGAGCTTTTGTTTTTAAGCCCAGAATATATCATCTAACACGGTGGCTGGACGGAGAATTGTTGATGTTCGTTTCAGCGCGAGGTCGGAGAGCCCATGTTTTTAGGCCCAGGTTGAATCATCCAACACGGTGGCTGGACGGTGAATTGTTGATGTTTGTTGGAGCGCGAGGTCGAGGAGCCCTTGTTTTTAGGCCCAGAATATATCATCTGACACGGTGGCTGGACGGTGAATTGTTGATGTTCGTCGGAGCGCGAGGTCGGAGAGCCCATGTTTTTAGGCCCAGAATATATCATCTAACACGGTGGCTGGACGGTGAATTGTTGATGTTCGTCGGAGCGCGAGGTCGGAGAGCCCATGTTTTTAGGCCCAGAATATATCATCTAACACGGTGGCTGGACGGTGAATTGTTGATGTTTGTTGGAGCGCGAGGTCGGAGATCCTGTGTTTTTATGTCCAGAATAAATCTTCTAACACGATGGCTGGACGGTGAATTGTTGATGTTTGTTGGAGCGTGAGGTCCGAGAGCCCTTGTTTTTAGGCCCAGAATAAATCATCTAACACGGTGACTGGACGGTGAATTGTTGATGTTTGTTGGAGCGCGAGGTAGGAGAGCCCTTGTTTTCAGGCCCAGAATAAATCATCTTACACGGTAGCTGGACGGTGAATTGTTGATGTTTGTTGGAGCGCGAGGTCGGAGATCCTGTGTTTTCATGTCCAGAATAAATCTTCTAACACGATGGCTGGACGGTGAATTGTTGATGTTTGTTGGAGCGCGAGGTCGGAGATCCTGTGTTTTTATGTCCAGAATAAATCTTCTAACACGGTGGCTGGACGGTGAATTGTTGATTTCTGTTGGAGCGCGAGGTCGGAGATCCCTTGTTTTTAGGCCCAGAATAAATCATCTTACACGGTGGCTGGACGGTGAATTGTTGATGTTTGTTGAAGCGCGAGGTTGGAGGGCCCGTGTTTCCAGGCCCAGAATAAATCATCTAACACAATGGCTGGACGGTGAATTGTTGATGTTTGTTGGAGCGCGAGGTCAGAGAGCCCTTGTTTTTAGGCCCAGAATATATCATCTAACACGGTGGCTGGACGGTGAATTTTTGATGTTTGTTGGAGCGCGAGGTCAGAGAGCCCTTGTTATTACGCCCAGAATAAATCATCCAACACGGTGGCTGGACGGTGAATTGTTGATGTTTGTTGGAGCGCGAAGTCGGAGAGCCCTTGTTTTTAGGCCCAGAATATATCATCTAACACGGTGGCTGGACGGTGAATTGTTGATGTTCGTTGGAGCGCGAGGTCGGAGAGCCCATGTTTTTAGGCCCAGGTTGAATCATCCAACACGGTGGCTGGACGGTGAATTGTTGATGTTTGTTGGAGCGTGAGGTCGGGGAGCCCATGTTTTTGGGCCCAGAATATTTATCATCTAACACGGTGGCTGGACGGTGAATTATTGATGTTTGTTTGAGCGTGAGGTCGGGGAGCTTTTGTTTTTAGGCCCAGAATATATCATCTAACACGGTGGCTGGACGGAGAATTGTTGATGTTCGTTGGAGCGCGAGGTCGGAGAGCCCATGTTTTTAGGCCCAGGTTGAATCATCCAACACGGTGGCTGGACGGTGAATTGTTGATGTTTGTTGGAGCGCGAGGTCGAGGAGCCCTTGTTTTTAGGCCCAGAATATATCATCTAACACGGTGGCTGGACGGTGAATTGTTGATGTTCGTCGGAGCGCGAGGTCGGAGAGCCCATGTTTTTAGGCCCAGAATATATCATCTAACACGGTGGCTGGACGGTGAATTGTTGATGTTCGTCGGAGCGCGAGGTCGGAGAGCCCATGTTTTTAGGCCCAGAATATATCATCTAACACGATGGCTGGACGGTGAATTGTTGATGTTTGTTGGAGCGCGAGGTCGGAGATCCTGTGTTTTTATGTCCAGAATAAATCTTCTAACACGATGGCTGGACGGTGAATTGTTGATGTTTGTTGGAGCGTGAGGTCCGAGAGCCCTTGTTTTTAGGCCCAGAATAAATCATCTAACACGGTGACTGTACGGTGAATTGTTGATGTTTGTTGGAGCGCGAGGTAGGAGAGCCCTTGTTTTTAGGCCCAGAATAAATCATCTTACACGGTGGCTGGACGGTGAATTGTTGATGTTTGTTGGAGCGCGAGGTCGGAGATCCTGTGTTTTTATGTCCAGAATAAATCTTCTAACACGATGGCTGGACGGTGAATTGTTGATGTTTGTGGGAGCGCGAGGTCGGAGATCCTGTGTTTTTATGTCCAGAATAAATCTTCTAACACGGTGGCTGGACGGTGAATTGTTGATGTCTGTTGGAGCGCGAGGTCGGAGATCCCTTGTTTTTAGGCCCAGAATAAATCATCTTACACGGTGGCTGGACGGTGAATTGTTGATGTTTGTTGGAGCGCGAGGTCGGAGATCCCTTGTTTTTAGGCCCAGAATAAATCATCTAACACGGTGGCTGGACGGTGAATTGTTGATGTTTGTTGGAGCGCGAGGTCGGAGAGCCCTTGTTCTTAGG
This sequence comes from Brachyptera risi, assembly GCA_964007535.1. Classification (NCBI taxonomy): domain Eukaryota; kingdom Metazoa; phylum Arthropoda; class Insecta; order Plecoptera; family Taeniopterygidae; genus Brachyptera; species Brachyptera risi. The sequence continues at coordinate 5,671,508 of OZ023335.1, forward strand.
CTCAGAATAAATCATCTAACACGGTGGCTGGACTGTGAATTGTTGATGTTTGATGGAGCGCGAGGTCAGAGAGCCCTTGTTTTTATGTCCAGAATGAATCTTCCAACACGATGGCTGGACGGTGAATTGTTGATGTTTGTTGGAGCACGAGGTCGGAGAGCCCGTGTTCTTAGGCCCAGAATAAATCATCTAACACGGTGGCTGGACGGTGAATTGTTGATGTTTGTTGGAGCACGAGGTTGGAGAGCCCGTGTTCTTAGGCCCAGAATAAATCATCTAACACGGTGGCTGGACGGTGAATTGTTGATGTTTGTTGGAGCGCGAGGTCAGAGAGCCCTTGTTTTTATGTCCAGAATAAATCTTCCAACACGATGGCTGGACGGTGAATTGTTGATGTTTGTTGGAGCACGAGGTCGGAGAGCCCGTGTTCTTAGGCCCAGAATAAATCATCTAACACGGTGGCTGGACGGTGAATTGTTGATGTTTGTTGGAGCGCGAAGTCGGAGAGCCCCTGTTTTTAGGCTCAGAATATATCATCTAACACGGTGGCTGGACGGTGAATTGTTGATGTTCGTTGGAGCGCAAGGTCGGAGAGCCCATGTTTTTAGACCCAGAATGAATCATCTGACACGGTGGCTGGACGGTGAATTGTTGATGTTTGTTGGAGCGCGAGGTCGGAGAGCCCTTGTTTATAGACCCAGAATAAATCATCTGACACGGTGGCTGGACGGTGAATTGTTGATGTTTGTTGGAGCGCGAGGTCGGAGATCCCTTGTTCTTAGGCCCAGATTAAATCATCCAACACGGTGGCTGGACGGTGAATTGTTGATGTTTGTTGGGGCGCAGAGTCGGAGAGCCCTTGTTTTTAGGCCCAGAATATATCATCTTACACGATGGCTGGACGGTGAATTGTTGATGTTTGTTGGAGCGCGAGGTCAGAGAGCCCTCGTTTCAACGCCCAGAATATATCATCTAACACGGTGGCTGGACGGTGAATTGTTGGTGTTTGTTGGAGCACGAGGTCGGAGAGCCCGTGTTCTCAGGCCCAGAATAAATCATCTAACACGGTGGCTGGACGGTGAATTGTTGATGTTTGTTGGAGCGCGAGGTCGGAGAGTACTTGTTTTTAGGCCCAGAATATATCATCTAACACGGTGGCTGGACGGTGAATTGTTGATGTTTGTTGGAGCGCGAGGTCGGAGAGCCCTTGTTTTTAGGCCCAGATCAAATCATCGAACACGGTGGCTGGACGGTGAATTGTTATGTTTGTTGGAGCGCGAGGTCGGGGAGCCCTTGTTTTTAGGCACAGCATATATCATCCAACACGGTGGCTGAGCGGTGAATTGTTGATGTTTGTTGGAGTGCGAGGTCGGAGAGCCCTTGTTTTCAGGCCCAGAATAAATCATCTAACACGGAGGCTGGAAGGTGAATTGTTGATGTTTGTTGGAGCGCGTGGTTGGAGAGCCCTTGTTTTTAGGCCCAGAATATATCATCTAACACGGTGGCTGGACGGTGAATTGTTGATGTTCGATGGAGCGCGAGGTCGGAGAGCACTTGTTTTTGGGCCAAGATTAAATCATCTAACACGGTGGCTGGACGGTGAATTGTTGATGTTTGTTGGAGCTCGAGGTCAGAGAGCCCTTGTTTTTGGGCCCAGAATAGATCATCTAAAACGGTGGCTGGACGGTGAATTGTTGATGTTTGTTGGAGCGCTTGGTCGGAGAGCCCGTGTTTTCAGGCCCAGAATGAATCATCTAACACGGTGGCTGGACGGTGAATTGTTGATGTTTGTTGGAGCTTGAGGTCGGAGAGCCCTTGTTTTTAGGCCCAGAATATATCATCTAACACGGTGGCTGGACGACGAATGTATGATGTTTGTTGGAGCGCTTGGTCGGAGAGCCCGTGTTTTCAGGCCCAGAATGAAACATCTAACACGGTGGCTGGACGGTGAATTGTTGATGTTTGTTGGAGCGTGAGGTCGGAGAGCCCTTGTTTTTAGGCCCACATTTAATCATCTAACACGGTGGTTGGACGGTGAATTGTTGATGTTTGTTGAAGCGCGAGGTTGGAGGGCCCGTGTTTCCAGGCCCAGAATAAATCATCTAACACAATGGCTGGACGGTGAATTGTTGATGTTTGTTGGAGCGCGAGGTCAGAGAGCCCTTGTTCTTAGGCCCAGAATATATCATCCAACACGGTGGCTGGACGGTGAATTTTTGATGTTTGTTGGAGCGCGAGGTCAGAGAGCCCTTGTTATTACGCCCAGAATAAATCATCCAACACGGTGGCTGGACGGTGAATTGTTGATGTTTGTTGGAGCGCGAGGTCGGAAAGCCCTTGTTATTACGCCCAGAATAAATCATCTAACACGGTGGCTGGACGATGAATTATTGATGTTTGTTGGAGCGCGAAGTCGGAGAGCCCTTGTTTTTAGGCCCAGAATATATCATCTAACACGGTGGCTGGACGGTGAATTGTTGATGTTCGTTGGAGCGCGAGGGCGGAGAGCCCAAGTTTTTAGGCCCAGGTTGAATCATCCAACACGGTGGCTGGACGGTGAATTGTTGATGTTTGTTGGAGCGTGAGGTCGGGGAGCCCATGTTTTTGGGCCCAGAATATTTATCATCTAACACGGTGGCTGGACGGTGAATTATTGATGTTTGTTTGAGCGTGAGGTCGGGGAGCTTTTGTTTTTAGGCCCAGAATCTATCATCTAACACGGTGGCTGGACGGAGAATTGTTGATGTTCGTTGGAGCGCGAGGTCGGAGAGCCCATGTTTTTAGGCCCAGGTTGAATCATCCAACACGGTGGCTGGACGGTGAATTGTTGATGTTTGTTGGAGCGCGAGGTCGAGGAGCCCTTGTTTTTAGGCCCAGAATATATCATCTAACACGGTGGCTGGACGGTGAATTGTTGATGTTCGTCGGAAAGCGAGGTCGGAGAGCCCATGTTTTTAGGCCCAGAATATTTCATCTAACACGGTGGCTGGACGGTGAATTGTTGATGTTCGTCGGAGCGCGAGGTCGGAGAGCCCATGTTTTTAGGCCCAGAATATATCATCTAACACGGTGGCTGGACGGTGAATTGTTGATGTTTGTTGGAGCGCGAGGTCGGAGATCCTGTGTTTTTATGTCCAGAATAAATCTTCTAACACGATGGCTGGACGGTGAATTGTTGATGTTTGTTGAAGCGTGAGGTCCGAGAGCCCTTCTTTCTAGGCCCAGAATAAATCATCTAACACGGTGACTGGACCGTGAATTGTTGATGTTTGTTGGAGCGCGAGGTAGGAGAGCCCTTGTTTTTAGGCCCAGAATAAATCATCTTACACGGTGGCTGGACGGTGAATTGTTGATGTTTGTTGGAGCGCGAGGTCGGAGATCCTGTGTTTTCATGTCCAGAATAAATCTTCTAACACGATGGCTGGACGGTGAATTGTTGATGTTTGTTGGAGCGCGAGGTCGGAGATCCTGTGTTTTTATGTCCAGAATAAATCTTCTAACACGGTGGCTGGACGGTGAATTGTTGATGTCTGTTGGAGCGCGAGGTCGGAGATCCCTTGTTTTTAGGCCCAGAATAAATCATCTTACACGGTGGCTGGACGGTGAATTGTTGATGTTTGTTGAAGCGCGAGGTTGGAGGGCCCGTGTTTCCAGGCCCAGAATAAATCATCTAACACAATGGCTGGACGGTGAATTGTTGATGTTTGTTGGAGCGCGAGGTCAGAGAGCCCTTGTTTTTAGGCCCAGAATATATCATCTAACACGGTGGCTGGACGGTGAATTTTTGATGTTTGTTGGAGCGCGAGGTCAGAGAGCCCTTGTTATTACGCCCAGAATAAATCATCCAACACGGTGGCTGGACGGTGAATTGTTGATGTTTGTTGGAGCGCGAGGTCGGAAAGCCCTTGTTATTACGCCCAGAATAAATCATCTAACACGGTGGCTGGACGATGAATTATTGATGTTTGTTGGAGCGCGAAGTCGGAGAGCCCTTGTTTTTAGGCCCAAAATATATCATCTAACACGGTGGCTGGACGGTGAATTGTTGATGTTCGTTGGAGCGCGAGGTCGGAGAGCCCATGTTTTTAGGCCCAGGTTGAATCATCCAACACGGTGGCTGGACGGTGAATTGTTGATGTTTGTTGGAGCGTGAGGTCGGGGAGCCCATGTTTTTGGGCCCAGAATATCTATCATCTAACACGGTGGCTGGACGGTGAATTATTGATGTTTGTTTGAGCGTGAGGTCGGGGAGCTTTTGTTTTTGGGCCCAGAATATATCATCTAACACGGTGGCTGGAAGGAGAATTGTTGATGTTCGTTGGAGCGCGAGGTCGGAGAGCCAATGTTTTTAGGCCCAGGTTGAATCATCCAACACGGTGGCTGGACGGTGAATTGTTGATGTTTGTTGGAGCGCGAGGTCGAGGAGCCCTTGTTTTTAGGCCCAGAATATATCATCTAACACGGTGGCTGGACGGTGAATTGTTGATGTTCGTCGGAGCGCGAGGTCGGAGAGCCCATGTTTCTAGGCCCAGAATATATCATCTAACACGGTGGCTGGACGGTGAATTGTTGATGTTCGTCGGAGCGCGAGGTCGGAGAGCCCATGTTTTTAGGCCCAGAAAATATCATCTAACACGATGGCTGGACGGTGAATTGTTGATGTTTGTTGGAGCGCGAGGTCGGAGATCCTGTGTTTTTATGTCCAGAATAAATCTTCCAACACGATGGCTGGACGGTGAATTGTTGATGTTTGTTGGAGCGTGAGGTCCGAGAGCCCTTGTTTTTAGGACCAGAATAAATCATCTAACACGGTGACTGGACGGTGAATTGTTGATGTTTGTTGGAGCGCGAGGAAGGAGAGCCCTTGTTTTTAGGCCCAGAATGAATCATCTTACACGGTGGCTGGACGGTGAATTGTTGATGTTTGTTGGAGCGCGAGGTCGGAGATCCTGTGTTTTTATGTCCAGAATAAATCTTCCAACACGATGGCTGGACGGTGAATTGTTGATGTTTGTTGGAGCGCGAGGTCGGAGATCCTGTGTTTTTATGTCCAGAATGAATCTTCAAACACGGTGGCTGGACGGTGAATTGTTGATGTCTGTTTGAGCGCGAGGTCGGAGATCCCTTGTTTTTAGGCCCAGAATAAATCATCTTACACGGTGGCTGGACGGTGAATTGTTGATGTTTGTTGGAGCGCGAGGTCGGAGATCCCTTGTTTTTAGGCCCAGAATAAATCATCTAACACGGTGGCTGGACGGTGAATTGTTGATGTTTGTTGGAGCGCGAGGTCGGAGAGCCCTTGTTCTTAGGCTCAGAATAAATCATCTAACACGGTGGCTGGACTGTGAATTGTTGATGTTTGTTGGAGCGCGAGGTCAGAGAGCCCTTGTTTTTATGTCCAGAATGAATCTTCCAACACGATGGCTGGACGGTGAATTGTTGATGTTTGTTGGAGCACGAGGTCGGAGAGCCCGTGTTCTTAGGCCCAGAATAAATCATCTAACACGGTGGCTGGACGGTGAATTGTTGATGTTTGTTGGAGCACGAGGTCGGAGAGCCCGTGTTCTTAGGCCCAGAATGAATCATCTAACACGGTGGCTGGACGGTGAATTGTTGATGTTTGTTGGAGCGCGAGGTCAGAGAGCCCTTGTTTTTATGTCCAGAATAAATCTTCCAACACGATGGCTGGACGGTGAATTGTTGATGTTTGTTGGAGCACGAGGTCGGAGAGCCCGTGTTCTTAGGCCCAGAATGAATCATCTAACACGGTGGCTGGACGGTGAATTGTTGATATTTGTTGGAGCGCGAAGTCGGAGAGCCCCTGTTTTTAGGCTCAGAATATATCATCTAACACGGTGGCTGGACGGTGAATTGTTGATGTTCGTTGGAGCGCGAGGTCGGAGAGCCCATGTTTTTAGACCCAGAATGAATCATCTGACACGGTGGCTGGACGGTGAATTGTTGATGTTTGTTGGAGCGCGAGGTCGGAGAGCCCTTGTTTTTAGACCCAGAATAAATCATCTGACACGGTGGCTGGACGGTGAATTGTTGATGTTTGTTGGAGCGCGAGGTCGGAGATCCCTTGTTCTTAGGCCCAGATTAAATCATCCAACACGGTGGCTGGACGGTGAATTGTTGATGTTTGTTGGAGCGTGGAGTCGGAGAGCCCTTGTTTTTAGGCCCAGAATATATCATCTTACACGATGGCTGGACGGTGAATTGTTGATGTTTGTTGGACCTCGAGGTCAGAGAGCCCTTGTTTTAACGCCCAGAATATATCATCTAACACGGTGGCTGGACGGTGAATTGTTGATGTTTGTTGTAGCGCGAGGTCAGAGAGCCCTTGTTTTTAGGCCCAGAATATATCATCCAACACGTTGGCTGGGCGGTGAATTGTTGATGTTTGTTGGAGCGTGAGGTTGGAGAGCCCTTGTTTCAGGGCCCAGAATGATTCATCTAACACGTTGTCTGGACGGTGAATTGTTGATGTTTGTTGGAGCGCGAGGTCGGAGAGCCCTTGTTTTCACGCCCAGATTGAATCTTCTAACACGGTGGCTGGACGGTGAATTGTCGATGTTTGTTGAAGCGCGAGGTCGGAGAGCCCGTGTTTTTAGGCCCAGAATGAATCATCTAACACGGTGGCTGGACGGTGAATTGTTGATGTTTGTTGGAGCGCGAGGTCGGAGAGCCCTTGTTTTTAGGCCCAGAATAAATCATCTGACACGGTGGCTGGACGGTGAATTGTTGATGTTTGTTGGAGCGCGAGGTCGGAGATCCCTTGTTCTTAGGCCCAGATTAAATCATCCAACACGGTGGCTGGACGTTGAATTGTTGATGTTTGTTGGAGCGCGAAGTCGGAGAGCCCTTGTTTTTAGGCCCAGAATATATCATCTTACACGATGGCTGGACGGTGAATTGTTGATGTTTGTTGGAGCGCGAGGTCAGAGAGCCCTTGTTTTAACGCCCAGAATATATCATCTAACACGGTGGCTGGACGGTGAATTGTTGATGTTTGTTGTAGCGCGAGGTCAGAGAGCCCTTGTTTTTAGGCCCAGAATATATCATCCAACACGTTGGCTGGGCGGTGAATTGTTGATGTTTGTTGGAGCGTGAGGTTGGAGAGCCCTTGTTTCAGGGCCCAGAATGATTCATCTAACACGTTGGCTGGACGGTGAATTGTTGATGTTTGTTGGAGCGCGAGGTCGGAGAGCCCTTGTTTTCACGCCCAGATTAAATCTTCTAACACGGTGGCTGGACGGTGAATTGTCGATGTTTGTTGAAGCGCGAGGTCGGAGAGCCCGTGTTTTTAGGCCCAGAATGAATCATCTAACACGGTGGCTGGACGGTGAATTGTTGATGTTTGTTGGAGCGCGAGGTCGGAGAGCCCTTGTTTTTAGGCCCAGAATGAATCATCTCACACGGTGGCTGGACGGTGAATTGTTGATGTTTGTTGGATCACGAGGTCGGAGAGCCCGTGTTCTTAGGCCCAGAATGAATCATCTAACACGGTGGCTGGACGGTGAATTGTTGATGTTTGTTGGAGCGCGAAGTCGGAGAGCCCGTGTTCTCAGGCCAAGAATAAATCATCTAACACGGTGGCTGGACGGTGAATTGTTGATGTTTGTTGGAGCGCGAAGTCGGAGAGCCCGTGTTCTTAGGCCCAGAATAAATCATCTAACACGGTGGCTGGACGGTGAATTGTTGATGTTTGTTGGAGCGCGAGGTCGGAGAGCCCTTGTTTTTAGGCCCAGAATGAATCATCTCACACGGTGGCTGGACGGTGAATTGTTGATGTTTGTTGGATCACGAGGTCGGAGAGCCCGTGTTCTTAGGCCCAGAATAAATCATCTAACACGGTGGCTGGACGGTGAATTGTTGATGTTTGTTGGAGCGCGAGGTCGGAGGGCCCGTGTTTTCAGGCCCAGAATGAATCATCTCACACGGTGTCTGGACGGTGAATTGTTGATGTTTGTTGGAGCGCGAAGTCGGAGAGCCCGTGTTTTCAGGCCCAGAATATATCATCTAACACGGTGGCTGGACGGTGAATTGTTGATGTTTGTTGGAGCGCGAGGTCGGAGAGCCCTTTTTTTTAGGCCCAGATTGAATCATCCAACACGGTGGCTGGACGGTGAATTGTTGATGTTTGTTGGAGCGCGAGGTCGGACAGCCCTTGTTTTTAGACCCAGAATAAATCATATGACACGGTGGCTGGACGGTGAATTGTTGATGTTTGTTGGAGCGCGAGGTCGGAGAGCCCTTGTTCTTGGGCTCAGATTAAATCATCCAACACGGTGGCTGGACGGTGAATTGTTGATGTTTGTTGGAGCGCGAAGTCGGAGAGCCCTTGTTTTTAGGCCCAGAATATATCATCTAACACGGTGGCTGGACGGTGAATTGTTGATGTTTGTTGGAGCGCGAGGTCAGAGAGCCCTTGTTTTATCGCCCAGAATATATCATCTTACACGGTGGCTGGACGGTGAATTGTTGATGTTTGTTGGAGCGCGTGGTCAGAGAGCCCTTGTTTTCAGGCCCAGAATATATCATCTAACACAGTGGCTGGGCGGTGATTGTTGATGTTTGTTGGAGCGTGAGGTTGGAGAGCCCTCGTTTCAGGGCCCAGAATGAGTCATCTTACACGTTGGCTGGACGGTGAATTGTTGATGTTTGTTGGAGCGCGAGGTCGGAGAGCCCTTGTTTTCACGCCCAGATTAAATCTTCTAACACGGTGGCTGGACGGTGAATTGTTGATGTTTGTTGGAGCGCGAGGTCGGAGAGTCCGTGTTTTTAGGCCCAGAATAAATCATCTAACACGGTGGCTGGACGGTGAATTGTTGATGTTTGTTGGAGCGCGAGGTCGGAAAGCCCTTGTTTTTACGCCCAGAATAAATCTTCTAACACGGTGGCAGGACGGTGAATTGTTGATGTTTGTTGGAGCGCGAGGTCGGAAAGCCCGTGTTTTTACGCCCGGAATAAATCATCTAGCACGGTGGCTGGACGACGAATTTTTCATGCGTTTTCGTTTGAGAAAGGAAACTGTCCTTCATTTGCTTGGTCAAATTGAAGGGCAATTGTAGTTTGATACTGACAGGTGATTCTTACTTACTATTAGACTATCAGGCATTGGCTTACGTCAGGGTATAGGCCGTAGATCCTAGTAGGACAACCTAGGAGGTAAGGAACTTCTGTAGACCAAGGTCATACTCGATTTTTATATGTGCAATAACAGTGCCTACGTGGGTGTGTCACTCACTATGCAACTGCTAGCATAGCCTACGTATACATCAACATTAACTCAATGACATAATAAATGTTATGATTGCCAGTCTATTCCTAGTGTAGCCAAATCGTACCAGTTACCTTACCTCAATGTAGCCTAGGCTAGGCTGGGCTCAATGTCCTGTAGGCCTAGGCTATGTAGCATAGTAGCTAAGCCATAGACCTAGAATAATTTTTACTCATTGAATATGTAGCTTAGTCAATGGCCTAGGCCTACCGTAGTCAATGCCGTAGTATAGCTTGGTGTACTGAGATGGGTGGAACAGTACCTAGACCATTGATTTTGTAAGCACTATAGATTCAATGCCTAGGCCTATCCTAGTGTGCTGAGTCATCATTTGGGTGACTGGGGTTCGATTTCCGCCATGGTCCAAACCCTGACTTTCTGATAGCTTACCATCTCTACAGGGTTTTCGTGGTATCCCTCTTGTCGTGAAGGTGAATACTGGGATGGCTCTTCAACAACTTGTCACAATTGTTTTCTTCCATTCATCCTGAACACAGAATGAATTTATCTCTCTTCTTAACACGAAACCATTCCGTGTCTCCCATGAACCAGCTGTTATCAACACTACGCTACCATGCTAACGGCAGTATGTTGATAACAGCTGGGGATTTCCTTGGCGTGCATAAAAGAACCTCTGGCCGCGTCATTAAAAAAGTAACGCAAGTAGGAAGAAAATGAGAGAACGAGGCCACTTTTTCCTGGAGCAAGATGGCAGTCGCGACATCCCACTCTAACCTATGCTATTAGGCACTAACCTCACCACATTCACCTTATTCTAGGAGATTAATAATTCGAGTGCTTATAATTTTCGGAAGTTCCTAATTTCTGTGGGTTCCTATATTTTAGGACCCAAGACTTTTGAGGGGTTTCCTCTTCAACAATAGAATATTTTATTCCTAAAAGTGACGGTACAGTTTTGTGCCGTTCAGTTTTGATCCGTTCGTGTAGTATTTAATATGTCCGGGGTAGTGTGTGCAGAGCTCTATAGGTATTTTTGCTTATACTCTTCTGCACTCGTGCTTGCCTTCGTACTTGATGACAAGTTCATCAAGCACTCCGGACGTGGAGCCAACCAAGGGGCGGTATCACTAAATTGAATTGGATGGACTCGAGGGTATACAAATGACTCTTCGACCAAAATATGATTCAAACGAATTCCAGTTGGTATGGTGGCGAATCGTTTCGATTCATAGAGAGCATGAAATCTAGGATTGGTAACTGATTGGTAGGTATGATGATGGTCACTGCAGAATAACTTCGAAGCGTATGAGCAAAGGAGATATGCACGTCGACTCTTCAACGAGGGCTCACCAGCCTCACAATACAGGCTCTCCACCCGACTGGTACGGAGTGCTCCTATGGCCAGTCGGATGCTTGTGTTGTGAACTGTATTGAGTGGCTTCACGTAGCTCTCTCGTGCCGAGTCGTACACAACACTACCATAATCCAATTTGGAACGTATTAATGCTCGGTAAAGCCGCAGCATCGTGGTGCGATCCGCTCCCCATTTGGTACCACTAAGATAACGGAGAAGGTTAAGTGATTTGAAGCACTTGAGTCCGAGTTGCGAAATGTGAGATTTCCAGTTCAACTTCACGTCAAACGTCAGCCCTAGGAACTTGGTCGATTCTGCGAATGGGAGGAGTTCTCTACGAAGATATATATCTAGGTCAGTGTGCAGGCCTCTCAGACGATAGAAACGCATGCACGTTGATTTTGATGTAGAAAACCTGAACCCAGTTTCTTCTTCCCATGCTTCCAGTTTCCTAATTGCAAGTTGGATTTGGCGAGAGGCCGTAGCACTTCTCGCTGACTTACTGAATATAGCCAAGTCGTCAACAAATAAGGAACAAGTGATAGAAGATGGAACGCTTCGAACAATACCATTTATAGCGATGGCGAACAAAGTAACACTGAGGACAGAACCCTGTGGTACACCGTTCTCTCGGATGAAATCATCCGACAACACATTACCAACTCGTACATTGAAACGTCGGTTGGTCATGAAATTACCGACAAAATTAGGAAGATGGCCTCTTAAACCCCATTGTGATAAGGTGTTCAATATGTTGAAGCGCCAGGTAGTATCGAATGCCTTCTCAAGGTCGAAAAATACAGCTATCACTTCCTGCTTCGTAAGAAAAGCTTCTTGTATGAAGCTTTCCATACGAATAAGATGATCCAAGGTATTTCTATTTTTTCTGAATCCAGACTGTACTGTGCAAAGGAAGTTTTTACGTTCCAACCACCATACGAGTCGGTTGTTCAACATCCTTTCCATCACTTTACACAGACAGCTGGTCAGTGATATAGGTCTATAGCTTGATGGTGAATGCTTATCCTTAGATGGTTTTAAGATCGGTACTTGGATAGCTTGTCTCCAAGAATCAGGGAAAGTATTGGTTGAATAGATATGGTTGAACAGGTTGAGGAGGTCATTTAAAGCGTCAGATGGCATGTGTTTTAGGAACTGGTTGTGTACTCCATCAATCCCCGGTGCTGTGTCTCGTGCGCACGTTATCGCGTTCTCCAACTCCCATACACTAAACGGCACGTTATACACCTCGTTGTTCGCAGAAGAGAAATCTAATCTTCTACATTCTGCAGCACGTTCGTGTATCTGGAACGATGCCGAGTAGTGGTGAGAGCTAGAGACGTCCGAGAAATGGGACCCGATAGCATTGTCTATATATATATATATATATATATATATAGATATATATATATATACATATATATATATATATGAATAAATATATATATATATATATATATATATATATATATATATATTTATGAATATATATATATATATATATATATATAAATATATATATATATGATATATATATATGTATATATATATATATATATATATATATTCATATATATATATATATATATATTTATATATATATATATATATATATATATATATATATATTCATATATATATATCTATATATATATATATATATATATATATATATATATTTATATATATATATAAATATATATATATATATATATATATATATATATATATATATATATATATATATATATAATATATATATATATATATATATATATATATATATATATATATATATATATATATATATATATATATATATACATATATATATATATATATATATATATATATATATATATATATATATATAAGTATGTATATGATTATGTTATCGGAGGTCTCATAATTACCCAAGATATAACGTTCTGCCGGAATACGCTTGGACACTCAATGAGAGCTTTGTTAGTTCAGAAGCAGAGAACATCATACAGAGGAACATGGTCAGCTGGTTCGCCTGTTTTTGCGTTCTCACCCTGACGCCTTCTTCCAGCTCCGACATCGGATAACCGTGATCAGGATCCCAAATCACCTCCAACTTATCGCCCAGCTCTTCCAGGCGAACCCGGTGATACAACATGCACCCAGTTTTTGTAAAGACCATCAACAGTACGAACACTACCATAAAATCTTCACAAACTTGCAATGAGTTATCTGAATGAATGTAAATTGTGACTGGGCAAATGACTGTTATCAAGAAAAGCATGAAGAGTAAGTGTAATCGGTAGTAGATGTATTGTACTTTGTAGAACCAGCCTGGATCTCTGTCTCTTGGTGGCCATAATCCTGTGACAAACATCGGAACCAAGTTGAGTCAAGTCAAGTTCTGTTTTGAAAGCAATTGTATTTTTTAGCGTGATCACCACACTGTGGAAACACACTTATATGTTTGATTCAAAAGGGACCGAAAAAACCTATTCGTCGCGTAGAATCGCTGAATTTCTACGTAAATTGAAAATTATCGAGCTTGGATTATGCATTTTTTTACAATCTCCGACTACGTAGTAATGAAACTTGTCCACATAGCCTGTATATTTTCAAATCAACGAAATGAAGAAAAAACTCTATCGGCCTTGGAATGGCGTGGACTTTTATACCATTTTTTGCGCGTTGATAGAATCGCTGGTTTTCCACGTAAATTAGAAATTTGAGCGCTTCCAAGTTGTGATTGGTTATAATCTACCGCGTTACGATAATAACTTTTGTCCACGTAGCCTAAATATTTTATAATTAAATAAAAACCGAAAAAAATTGAGTATACCCCATTTTTGATCAAGGAGGTTAAAATACTAACCTCTTTGGTTTTGGCCCTCTGATAACCATGGTCACATTTCATAAACAACGGATGTATTTAAATTATCTTCTGGGCCCGAATTCACAAAAGGTCATATTTTTGATTCGGCTCAAAGTCACGACCTTCTTTCGAGATACCATATTTTGTCTTAATCCAAATTCATAAAGAAATATTTGATTGTCCCTCCAATCCCTAGCAAGTGTCTGAGATCCTAATAGTTCATTCATCGAGAGAAGTACCGAAGAAATTGTCATAGACCTAACTTTGAGACTAGTCCAGACTGGTAGGCCTAGGCCCTAGTAAGTGATCACCTCTTGACTTTGAATATCAATACACAATGATTTCATGGCTGAATTAGAGAGAAAATGTAAATTCTAGCCACCAAAACATGGCAAGGTTATTTTTAAATCCCGCTCAATTTGATTAACGTATTTTATCATTCCGGTTCTACATCTAACCTCACTTTGACTTGTTCTCGAATAGGCCTAGCGTATGTCACTGACTCACTGTTCACCTTGTCTGTCAAGCCCTTTGGTCTAGCCTAACCTGTCAAACAGTTGTGTTGTGTCGTTGCCATTACCACTAATAACTACCACTAACTAGGCTACTACTATAACTAGCTGAAATATAACTTATGATAACTAATATAACCACTTAAACATTTACACTAGGCCTAATTAAATATACATAATTATATTAGGCATATATAACTAGGCCTAGGCTATATCCTACTAATTATATTGCAATGTTCAACGCTGGGCGTTTCCTAATTCTGGATGAGGCTAGGCCATTGAGTTTCAGGAGAGGCCTATCATTGTTAGCTGGTAGAGTATTCAAAGATAGGCTGGATCCATTGAATGTGTCGGATTACAATCTGATCAAACGGCACAGGTTTCCCAAGACATACCGTCTTGAAACTGTGCAACATTTTGAAACGCGATTTGACCAGACCGACGGCAAGGTCCCATGCCTTGCCTATTGCAACGCAAGTTCTTACTGCGTTGCGATTCTATGCATCTGGAGCGTTCCAGTTCGTCATGGGCAATGTAACGGGCATACGACAAGCCAGTTGCTCGCGAGTTTTGTGTGACATTAGCAATGCATTGGTTGAACTCTCCCCCCAGTTCATATCCTTCCCTATTGAAAATGAGGCATACGTGGCCAGAGTTAAAGCAGGTACGTTGCCGAGGTCATTAGTTGCTAGTACACAAAACTGTCACACACAGACTGGGATCTGATGTCAGAGTCAAGTTGAGCCAACCTAAACCGAAAATCTTGAACACTGCAAAACGATATTTTCATGCATGATGGCTAGTCTATTATTTTGGGAAGAAGGGGGTAGGCCCAGTCTCACACTATTCAAAAGCAATATCGTAGCCTTCCTATTCAGTCATCATCTGAAATAATGCTTACGGTGTACTGGATCTTCAGTGTAGGCCTACGTTTTCCTCAATGCACCATATTTTCGGTGAATCAGTTATGTAATCAAAGGGTGGTACGGTGCCCTACATGTACAGGCCTATGGTGGACCATCCTGATAGAGTTTTTTTTGGTTATCCTCTGTCATTCAGGTCAATACTGGGATGGTTCCTTGAGAGACGGCACGAAGCTTGCTTGCTCTCCGAGTTGAGTTTTTGCATGCCGGGGACGCATGGTGCGGGGAGGGTAGTAGGCGTGTCGCTAATGTATAGGCCTCGCTGTTATTTCTTTGATGGTTTTATTTGTTTGAGATTTGATAAATATATGAATTGACGGGTACAATTATTGTACATGGATTGGATTGTTTTATTGCAATCAATCACTTATTCTCTGATTGGGCTACAAAGAAAAATCACAAAAGTAGCCCATCATCAGAAAATACTGATGAATAATACATACATGAGACATTCAATATAGGCCTACATAGTAATTTAATCACACTATCGAGTGATTCAATCATTTAAATATTACTTGCTTCCTTTTACTTTTTGATTGTGAACACATTCTTTTATTATCCAATCTTATGTCATTTTTTGTAACCATGTATGTAGGCCTATGTAAAAAAAATAGCATTCAGTGCTAGAAAAAATATCTACTATACTACTACTACACTGATTGTTGTAGAGTACGACAAAGTATTATGAAAAATTTAAGATTTCAGTTTAGGCATTTCCGAATTCAATTATTGGATGAGCGATGTCACTCTCATGCATATTGAGGCAGTAATTGCAAATACGCTACCAAACTTCCACAATCAGTTGTCACATTATGAGAAAAATACATTTTTGTGTGTAGATCGCTCTTCTTACTTGCAACAAACACATAGTTTATCATGTTGAGTATTCCTAGTTTTTAGTGACAATGAGTTGCAAGTGAGTCATGACAAAATGAAATGATACATTCAACCATGCTGATTGATTATTGCTTGTTGAATGCCCCACCAACAGATTATTGTTGTCGATTTTTACATTCCATGGAGCCAAGACTTCATTTCACTTGACGAACAAAATCGGGCTTCGTTTTTATGTTCTCTTTTGTACGTGGGAATGTGATCAAGGAAATACTATCAAGACCTTTCAATGGCGCCAATTTTTTAACCGAGCATTTAAATTTGATCTGTTAATATTCGAACAGTTATATTTTCGAACAGTTTTTTTTTCGAACATTTTTTTTTCGAACATTTTTTTTTCGAACATTTTTTTTTTCGAACCGTTTTTTTTCGAACAGTTTTTTTTCGAACAGTTTTTTTTTTATTAGTTTTTTTTTCGAACAGTTTTCTTTCGAACAGTTTTTTTTCGAACAGTTTTTTTCTTGAAACTTTTTTTTTCGAACACTCTTTCGAACAGTTTTTTTCGAACACTTTTTCATTCGAACACTTTTTTCAACACTTTTTTCAACACTCATTATCGACAACTTCTTTTCGAACACTTTTTTCTGAGGGGATTGCTCTGAAACATCTTACACCGTAAAAATCTCACACCGAATATATCTTACATCAAAGAATTCGTAAACCGGAAAAATCATACACCGAAAATATCTTGGACCGAAAATCTCGTCCACCAAAAATATTATTTCACAGGGTGACTGTGGTATCAGGAGGTACGTCCCGAGTAGAAGGACGATTAAGTATTCACCAATTCAATATCTCTCATGATCAATATCACATCAATGAAGAATATTTCCCGACTCTTTGAATCATTCTTATTATGATCTGGGGATATCTTCTCAATTGGAGCTCTCACGTGATCAATATATTCTTAATCCGACTACAATTCCTATTCTCCTGATAATGATCACTACCTACACACCAATATGAATCATCGAACATTTATTTGTATTACCTGCATCATTCCTAATTATGAATTGTTTCTCAATTGTGGACTTATAGAGTCTATCGACAAATTCAACCCATTTCAGAATATCTGGGGAGTAATTTTTCAAATTAAAAATGAAATCAGGTATAACTGCTCCTATGAAATTGATCATTGTTGATCAAATGGGTATACTTCAATCAAATAAATCTATTCATATCAGTTATGTTCAATCAAATTTCTTTAATGAATCATTTCAGAATGAATTCTCTATTCTCATAATGAAATTTCATTCCAAGTTCTTATCAATCTGATATTTATCTTCATCAATTCAATTTCATTATTGAAAAATATTTTTGGAAACTTTCAATATGAGAAAATTATCAACTGTTCACCTCATAATGAATGTAATCTACCGTCACGTATCAAATTATCAATTTCTCATTTTCAATCGATAGAATTCAATCATTTTCTCATGAATGATGATTTTTAACAGAATAAAACTGGAATATTAACGTATGCTCGAATTCTGAAAAATATTCAATGGCGTTAAAATATTCCGAAATTGAATAGATCAATGAAAATTCGAATCTCGAACGTAATGTTAATGGAAGTATCATACCAATCAAACCACTCGGGTTTGAAATCTTCGAAAATACGATATCTGATATGAAGTACTAGAATAATGAAACTGATTATCACCCACTTATTCCATACAGATCGAGTACTAGAATATATGTTAAGGAAAACAGGATGTGAAATCGATAAAAATCATGAAATACCTCGACCTATAAAATCTCAAGTTATAAAATTGAATGTCATATTTAGTCAGTATTGATGTTAACGTTCATTTTTTCTATGGGTCACTCTCAAGATCATTCCGATATTATATGTGATTATATTGAGAACATACAGCACATAATTCAATAAACCTTGAGACTGTTGAGTCGATTTTTCAGAGATATCGTTTTCATGATTAGTGTACTTTGGATAATGGGAATTTCATTTACAGATTCTCACATTCTGACTTCACACACTTCTGTCCAAATATGATCAAATCTGCGTCGGTTTCAGTACCACACTGTTTCTTCCCCTCATGAATAAATACTTTGAGCCTATCCATCACTTAAGTTCAGTATTTGCTCATCTGTCATCGAGGTGAAGCGTGATGGTACAAACACTTTGAAATCTGTTGAATGTATTAAGACTTTTTCACCAAATTTGGAACTGACTCGTTCGGCTCTGAGGATGGGATATTCCATGTCAATAACCAGTTCAGAAAGTTCACGCGTGTTTGATTCCAGCATTCCAATTCTATTCAAGGCTTCCTTCTTAAACAGTAACAATACACATGTTCCAATTAGCTTATTAGGATGATAAATTTCAGGGTCTCATGTAGCAGGCCTCACTCAAACATTCATGAATTAATCACAAAGATCAATTTCATTCAAGTTTCGAGTGAAAGCCTTTATGGATGAAAAAGAACAAATATAACTGATGTATAAATTCGATAAATGGAGGTAGATTGAAGTATGAATGAATCATGAGATGAATCATAAATCTTTGGAATGTAGTTCAGAAATATCGATATAAATAAAACCTAATGGTTCACCCGGATGATGGAAATTTCATTCACAGATTTCCACACTCTGTACTTCACTTCTGGTTGAATATGATCAAATGAATTTTGCCACTCGGAAAAGAATCACTCAGAATAAAACACCTCATAAAAATAAAAAGAGAAAAATAAAAAATTCAAAAACTTGGGAAGAATGATCGAATATACTCACTTGATAATCTATTTGGAACTGGTATTCGCACTGGTTTGAACACGATGTGTCAGGTTTGAATGCGTGGAAATCTAAGGAGAAATAAAAAATATTGAAATTCATTAATACCGTACTGTAGAATACATCAATCGTACTGAAGTTCGAATGAATTGAATGTGATGAAATTACTATAACAGGAAGAATGGATGAAAGATACACTGATGAACAAATAAAAATTATCTAGATAGAAAATATTGAAATTCATTTTTACTGTGGAATAAGTTCATCATTTCAAATTTCGTATGAATTGAATGTGATGGAATTACCGTGACAGAAAAAATGGATGGAAGATAAACTGATGAACAAATAAAAATTATCAAAATAAAAAATATCGTGATTTATTTATACCGTGAGATACGTTAATTATTTTGAATCAGGAATCAATTGAATGTGATAAAATTATCATAACGGAGAAAATGGATGAAAGATAAACTGATGAAAAAAATGAAAATGATCAAAATCTATATTATAGAAAATTATTCAAGTTTGAATATAGTGAAATATTATCATTCAGACAAATTTGATGAAAATGTACTTGGTACTCACATGCAGTAGTTGATTGTAGCTCAGTAGAAAAGTAAGATGACGTGACTTTGAATTCACTTGTAGAACTCACTTGAGGAACTTATGACTCACTTCGAGAACTTTTCACGATGTGACCTGAAGCGTTGACGATCATCGAATAATTGAATATTATAATCATACTCCACCGAGTGAATTTTCAATGACATATCATTTCACACGAGTGAACTCAAAAATCTAATTGTCAGCGATTCTCTCAGATAGAATCTTCGATCGTTTTCTAGAGTCTGCATGTGTATTTCGCTGACGCTAAATTCCATCAGGCTGAACCTATACTAATTATTGCCAATACTAATTGACTTACTCTAATTCATTCAAATTTTTTAATTTCATCTCATAGGGTATTTAATTTTCTAGAAGTTGGAGTTTTATTCTTGCTCAGTAATTCATTTCAAGTTCTTTCTCCACAGGCACATTTATGTGTGAAATCTATTCAATCCGGAAGATTGGATTATTCTCTTTTTGAAACTCAGTATTTCATTTTATTAATTGAAGAAATTAAGAACCAGTAGTGTTTGATGGTACCAGCAGAAGTCGTACCAGCCACTGCGGTTACAAAGAGGGTACAAGTGAATATCGTTAGTTTATAGTTATATGAGCAATAAAGAAGAAATCAAAAATAAATTATAGAGCTAATTATTCAACTTGCGTATGTTATATCTCATTGGTGTAATGAGCTCATTGGTGTATTAATGATCGAAGTCAATGTTCATAATGAGATTCAGCGACTAGTTTTGTGTGTCATAAGTCTCCCCTTTGCCGTACACAACTATTATTGGATGTAACTATATTATTTTGTACCTTTACTTTATGTTTCTACAGTGTGCATTGGAATCAGGTATATTAGTTCCCAATAATTCTGTCTGTCCGAATTTGTTTCCGCATTTTGAATGATGATAATGCCTTGTTCTATCCGCTGATGTTGTGTGTGTAGTCGCTGGCTAGGTGTGTAGGATGTTCTATAAAACTTTATATTACACTTGTCCACGTGTGAACTAATCAAAATATCATTTCAGAATTCAAGTTCGCAGACCTCCGCATAGAGGTCGCACTCAATTATTTGAGCTCTTTCAAGATTATTCCGCTTGAATCCTGAGACGATTGACATCACGTTAATTCGGTCAAGTAAAACACTAAAGAGTGGTTCCCTTTTCAGCTTGTGAATATCGCTAGAGGCCTCCATTGTATATTCGACTATCCGTGGTCTTGAACTGAAAGTATTATCCAAGCTCGTGTTGCTGTTATGTTTTCCGTCCCCTAGTTATTGTGATTCGGTGTGAACCGTGATCGAACCTAGGACTCCGGGTTTTTCTACTCTTTGAACTGTGTGTGTACCATACCGCTGTATACGTTAGCTATTGTATAGCAACAAGTTGTGAGTATTTGTATTTGGTACCTCCCCCTTGATTTGGGGAGTTATCATCCCTTGCTTAAGTGTTGAGGGTTTCTTTGTTTGAAATATGTTCACACGTGTAACCGTCCCTGTTTGTGGTTTCCTCGTATGTTGAATTTGACTTCGATTTCTATTTCTTTTCATCCCGTCTCAATTTTATTCGATTATCCAAATTGGTATAGTCCAACTTTAATATAACCCGTTCAATTGTTGTCTCCCATCATTTGCGGCTGACTTTTCGCGGTAGCGATTTCAGACGTTGGTATCTGTCTATAAGAATTGATGTCCTTTTTGATCTATTATGTGCAACTATAGCTTTATCCTATGTTATTGTTAACTATTTCTATGCTAATTGCTAAGAATGTCCTGTTATTTCATGTTCATTGTGTTATTATGCGTCCCCGAGAGAGTCAAGTATAGCGTTGTCCTACTCTATGCGCTGTTATCTCTCTTTAGTAGATGCCGGCTGAGTGTGCAATACGACATATCCTGCCAATTGCAAAACAGTCTATTCGACTATAAGCGTCTTTGTCCCCGTGTGAACCTTGTCTACGTTCAATCGTCATTTCCTTTGTGTTTTATGTTTCATTATGGCGATTGATGAAGACGAACCATCCGATATTATAATTATCCGGTAATAATCCGAGCGGTGTTGATTTGCTTTAACTTCGTAAAATGAAGTTGGGTGATCTATAGTGGGAGCCACCTTTTTCTTTCACGTTCAGACATGTTGGTGTTAATGAAAAGTTCGAGTCAATAATGAGTGAGCGAATAAAATAATAATAATAAAACCCAGAATAAATACTAACAAGAAAGATTGACATTTCCTTAACAAGATTGAGAACCCAATTTTTCCTAATGTGTAGATTTTGTTTGTTTATCGTTGCCTATCGATGTAATTGTTGTTATACAACAAAAGTAGAAATCTACCAAATGTCAGGAATATTGACCATTGCTGTAATTGTTGTTAGGTATTTTAACAGGGATCCGGGAATTTTTATTCATCATGTTAGAATTTGTATTGAAATTTGTAGTCGACAATTAACTATTTCAATGTCAGAGAGAGAGGGAGGAAACAGAATTATCACCCCGATATGAAATTTCATTCAATACCTGACTAATTTTCTCATTATTTTATTCTTTTTTTTTTTTTTTTGGAAAAACAATGAAAATAATATTACTCATAATTGAATTTATAATTTACTTCAATTTTGCTGTAAATGACATGAAAGTGTAGTTTGTCGTATTTCATAATTCAAACTAAAATTTTGATCAAAAGACAAAAAATATATTCATTGTGAAACTGAACGAATTTAATCTATTTTAATTAAATCAAACCAATTCGGTTACCGCCTGAAGTCCCCGCTCTTTCGAGCCGGCAGTTCAGGCTTTAAAACAAAAAAAAGACTCACAAAAGATCTGAAAACAAAATGCGGGAATTAAAGGGGGACTGGAAATTATTACACAAGGCTCTACTACAGAGAAGTGAAAAAACTCCAATCCAAATTTGAATCATTCACTAAATACCAAAATAATTGTACATTTCAGAACAAAAAAACAAATCAATCAAAGCGAGTGCATCACGAAAGAACTGAAGTATTAAATTACTTCTGTACTTAAATCCGACATCAAAGAAGAAGTTACTTTTAAAACTGTACTTCCGGTGGCCTACCGGGTTATTTTAACGTGCCGGACTTTATAAAGTGAGCACTGCCATTTTAGAATGATTTCATAGTCATATTCAAATATGAAAATACAAAATACAATACAAAATACCAAAACGTTACGTGGTTTCGATGACTTGCTTGACGGTCCTCCGCCACTGGCGATCCTCCACTGGTTCGCTTACTCGGCGGTCGCGATGTTCGTGCCCATCGTCCAATGGCCTAGACGACTCACCCTGGACTTGGAGACCAGGCCTAGCGGTTATTGTTGCATGTCAACAATGAAGATGTTCCTCCTTACTTCTTCATTGTTACCATGGTTGATAACGGCTGCTTGCCTTTGTCTTCTCCCGCGACTGGCTGTTCCTCGCACGTACGCGTGGTTGGAAGTCTGTAAGTGAAGTGTTCCTTTTTCTCACCACACATTGGCATTATATACGTCGACTTAGCTTCTAGAGGGGTGAGCCTGTTGTCACAGGGTTAGCGGTAGGGGAGGAGTTTCATCAGATCCGAAGCTCGGTCACGTGACCACACGAACTCTCCGAGTGTCGACTGAGTGATGTACTACTTATTGTATGTTGAAAAAGTTAAGTCCTTCAGATATAGAAATTATTAGACATTTTCCACACCCCGTTTTATTAATTTGTTGAAGAAAAATAACCAAACTATACAGTCCCAACTAGGATAAAGGGACACTTTCTAGTTAAGCTGTAGAAAAACAATTAAAAAACACCCAAAAAAGCGCGAAAAACCAAAAACCAAGCGCGAAAAAAAAAAAAAAAAAAAATAAATCAGGCACCTTTTTTTCGGTATGGTGAAATTGAGTCTTCGCTTCGCTCATCCATTAACAGATAACAGTCGTTTTTGAAGAACCGAATTTCATCGATTGAAAAGATGTAAAATTGATTATTAGAATGGGAAGAAATGAATTTAATTCCATTATGAGTTGAACAGTTGTTGATATTCTCATAGTAGGAGTTGAAGAATATATAAACGTAATATATCCAGTCAATTTCAAAAAAGTAGGAGAAAAGTTAAATTTTATCGATTGGAGAAATATTGACGTTATGGATGCCTAAAATGGAACTTGACTATGATAGTCTGGATTGATGAGGATTTTCCAGAATGAAACTTCATCGGCGAATAGAAAATTCAATTCTAAAAATCATTCGAGACTTGAAAAAATTATTCATTGAAGCATATTTGAAAAATTGACATGTAGAAAAAATATGCATAATTAATATTAGGACACTGAAAAATTAGAATGAATATGAAAAATATCGAATGGCCGATGGTTATGTTATAGGAATGTTGACTTTATCCTCGAAATTTTGATTACAGAATATTTCAAACTTGGTGTATACTTTCGAGAAAGATTTTTTCAAACCTATGAATAATACAGTTCTCGTCAAAACCATCGAGAATATTTGTAAGCGCATCCATGTTGTCGATGGAAAGCAGGTGAATATACTTCCTCCACTTCTGAAAGTTTTAAAATTTTGATAATGATCTAGTAGGTGTTCATTCAGAAAATGTCGTACATTTTGTTAATCGTCCCATCTATGCGGGCGCTCTTCATACTGGAGTAAACGTTATATCTCAAGAGTTTGGTATCCACTTTTATATGCACATGGCGATTTCAAAATTTAGCATTCACCTCTCGAGTTCTTTTCTTCAAATTAGGTTTCTGGCTGACTTTGTCGTAATTATTTCATACTCACTCCTAATTCATATCTCGAAACAATGCACTATTTCTCAAATCATAGTATCATGCTCTCTTTTATTCAGATTATTCATATTTTGAGATATTATCTTTGATTATTCACGTAGTAAACAATTATTTTCTACTGATTTCATAGTGAACGATGATTTTAGATTGATGATATGATGAACTATCATTTCAGATTATTTATTTCATTGCAGTATAAGGTTTTACTCACGCCATCACATCTATAAACATATCAAAATTAACTATTTTCCTCATTCATCTTATAAACATTGATTATATATTTTGAGATTTGTAAAAAATAAATGTGCCATTATGTTCAGCTCTATAATTTATTCTTCTCACCCGCTCCTCAAATAATTTTAACTAACGTATTCATTGGGTAGGCCTATGGTTAATTATTTTTGCTTCGCCATAGGGTTAGCAAGAATGGATAAGTAAAGTAAATACTTCTGGTTTTGATCATCGGTGGAATAAAAAAAATTTAATTTAATAGATGAACTGAAGCAATCAAGTTATAGGTTGAGAGTCAGAGTTTAAAATTATTGAGAATTTGAAAAACGAATTTGAAAAATATTTGATAAGTTAAAAATTATTCATTCAAAAATAGAATTTAATGGGTCAGGAGATTATTCTGTTTCAGTCTTGATCGATCGAATATCAAAATATTGGATCAGTGAAAATTATTCATTGGAAAATTAAATTGAATGGGTCAAGAAATTATTTTTCATTGGTGATAATCAATCGAATATCAAAATATTGGATTGATGAAAATTATTCATTTGAAAATTAAATTAAATGGGCCGGGAAATTATTTCTTATCGGTAATAATCAATTGAATATCAAAATAAGGAAATTATTCTTCATCCGTGATAATCAATCGTATATCCGAATATTCTATTGTTGAATTATCTATTTGAAAATTGAATTATATTTTCATCGGTGAAATTCAATCGAATATCTAATTATTGAATTGGTGGAAATTATTTATTGAAAAATTGTATTGAATGGGTCCAGAAATTATTTCGTATCGTCCTAATCAATCGAATATCATAATATTGCAATAATGAAATTATTCATTGAAAAATTATATTCGATGGGTCAGGAGATTATTTTGTATCAGTCATGAAAAATCTAATATGAAAATTGGGAAATTATTTCTCATCGGTCATAATCAATCGAATATGAATATATTGGATTGTTGAATTTTCATTTGAGAATTAAACTAAATTTTTATTGGTGAAATTCAATCGAATATCAAAATATTGAATTGGTGAAATCTAATGACATGTATAGACTTGTTTCGCATACGTCATAGGTCTATACTTCAGCTTATATTCAATAATAACACGTGGAATTCATAATGTTCCATTGGTCCGGTGGTTAAGATACCAGGCTCATAATGCGAACTTCCCGCGTTCGAATAGCACCAGTTGGTCATTTTGTATTAAAAATAATCAATTGAATAATTCGAGTTCAAGAATTCGCTGATAGAGCGCGCCAACATCGAGTTCAAGAATTCGCCGCTAGAGCACGTGAAGTCAATTGAAAATGGCGTCTGAAAGAAGAGCGGGAACTTTGAAATTGAAAATGGTGCGGGAATTAAAAAATTGCGTGGGAATCTGAAATAAAAAATGGCGCGGGAATCCGAAATAAAAAACGGCGCGGGAATCCGAAATGAAAAATGGCGTGTGAATTCAAAATAATAGATGGCGCTGTGACGTGTGGGAGGCCGCCATCTCGGATGACGTCACGTGACCTCTGCGGGGTCAATGACCCCGTGACCTTGACCTTCACCCCGTGACCTTGACCCCGCATGGGTCAATGATCTCGTGACCTTGGCGGTCATTCTGGATGACGTCGGAGGTCAATGACCTTGGCGACCATCTTGCTCCTGTGCCCGAACTCTCATTTTCTCCATACTATCGTCATTTATTGAAGTGGCCCACATCGACATGGAATTATATAAGTTTTAGGTGAACAAAGAAAAGGCACAAAGCTTATCTGTAGGCCTACTCGAGATTATTATAGGCATTACTCTAATCTGAAAAACGTTCCTCATTTCTATTGTCGAAAATCCATGAGTCAATATTCCTCATGATGGTCTGCTTTCAACAAGTATTGCAAGCGATGGTACAAGAAGATCAAGGATTAGGGGCCGTGGGAGAGGGAAGGGGGAATGGGCAGGGGAGGAGGAGAGACTTCAGGGTGGTGGGCTTGTAAGTTGTACGCCAACCATCTCACCTGCTCATCTTGAATACGGAACTATTTAATCCATATTTTTATCCATCCTGACTTGGTTTATCGTGGTTTCCCACAGTCTTCGAAGCAAATGCTTGGATAAAGTACTAATTGGTCACGACCTTCAATTAGTAGAGTAATTATAACATAACATATAACATTTTACTCATTTTATTTTTTATTTTGTATTATCATTATGATAAACTTTTTTTTTTTTTTTACATTGGGTTTTACCGACGCACTGTAATGATGACTGAGATCTATTGGCGTCGGATGAATGATCAATGAGATGATGGGATGATGAGATGTAGGTTTTTTGGGTAATGTTAAGGATAATGGGAAGGAAGCGGTCGTGGCCTATATTGTGGGAACCATCCCGGCATTAGCCTGGACTACAGAGGGAAACCACGAAAAACCCCTGTAAAGATGGACGGTGGCGGGGATCGAACCGGGTCCGACATGTCCCTTCACCTCCCGGTCACACAAAGCAAGTGCACTAACCACTCAGCTACTGTGCCGGTGATATATAAACTTTACATCTGCTGGTAATGGAAAGAGGTGATCATTGCCCGAGAGACTTATTCCAAAGTGAAAGATATCAACATTTGTGTGTTTTGTTCACTCTTAATACCAATGCTGGTAATGTCCATACATATTTAACAAAAAACGGTTTTTACTTATAATGTGTTCCGGACTTTCGAAAACTGAAAGACTTTCATCTGCGGCGGAAAAATATGGTCACAGACAGCGCAGTCCTGGTGTTGAAGTTCATTGGTTGTAAATAATTGGATGAGCGAAGCGAAGACTCAATCTTACCATACTCGAAAAAAAAGCCTTTTTCCGCGCTCCACATGTCAAACGAGAATTCAAAATAAGTTGAAACTTGGCATACACAAGTGTCATTATCTAATTCGATACTTTATATTTCTAAAGGGGGGGGGGGGGGGGAGGGGGTTGGGTGCAAAACCTGATTCTCATCATTGGTCCGTCTCATGATGTTATGACATAAAATGCCCTTGCAAAAATTCTTACCCCATTTGACATGAAAGAAAAAAAAATATGGAAAGTCCATAATTTCGACCGGGCCTATTAAATATCTCTCTTATGGGGAATAACATGTCACGCTTTTTTGAGCTAGGAACGTAGAAGAACCAAGGTAGGTAGAGAAAAAGTGTTCCCACAAAATATCTGCGCTCGAATGTCATTTTTCGTCTGATATGTATTCATTTTTATTTATTCATTCAATTACTTTGCAATTGATACAAATTATTGGTGGCAAAGATCTTAAAACTAGGTCACATTGAAAAAACATTATTTAAAAAAAAAGAACACTACAAAACACATGAACAATTTACGAAGAACAATAGCAATAATTCAGACTGGACACAATTTCTCTAACGATTTCCTAAAACCTCTGACATTCAATTTCTCGTCCTCAAACACTTTTCCATTCAACTCATTCCATTCACTCCCAGCTCTAGCCAGAAAAGAGAACTTTCCAACATCAGTTCTCGATGTGCCAACCATTACTTTCATTTTGTGACTATTTCGAACACTCATATACCTTTTATACAACTTAA
The DNA here is from genome assembly GCA_964007535.1 of Brachyptera risi. Lineage (NCBI taxonomy): Eukaryota > Metazoa > Arthropoda > Insecta > Plecoptera > Taeniopterygidae > Brachyptera > Brachyptera risi. Next base: position 5,699,265 of record OZ023335.1, read on the forward strand.
TCATACTGTTCAACTCTCCCCATCCTCCTCCTCCCCCAACAAATTTTTGCTCTGAAAAAATTGCATAGCCTATCGTTCCTTCTCCTTGTTTCTAGTGACTGCCATCCAAGCTCTTTTATTATTTCAGATGGACTCTCCCAAACCATCACCTCCTCTCCCTTCTCGTTTAACTCGACTCTCCTCTTCTTAACTCTACCTGTAACTCTCCTTGCTGCTATCCGTTGCACTCTCTCTACTTTTTTAATATTTCCTACCTTATAGGGGTCCCACACTGAACCTGCATATTCCACTATAGGTCTCACAAGAGTTATGTATGCCTTCTCCTTAATATTCCTATCAGTACCCCTGAGCTGTCTCGTTGTGAAATTCAACATCTTTAATCCCCTTCCAGCTATCCGATGAACCTGATCCTCCCATCCCAGACTTTTGTTGAAAACTACTCCCAGATATTTGTAGTTTTCCACAACTTCTAGGATCCGGTCACCAATCCAATGGTATGGTAATACCCCTCGCCTTCTCCTGTTGAAGCTTACTATCTTACTCTTAACCACATTTATTCCCATTCTGTTTCTCCTTACCCAATCCCCCACCAAAACAAGGTCATCTTGTAAAGATGCCTCGTCCTCTTTGCCTTTCACCTCTCTATAGAGTACGCAATCGTCAGCAAAGAGTCTCATGGTCGATGATAGGCCCTGCACAATATCCTCTACGTAGAGATTGAATAGGTATGGGCCTAGAACACTTTCCCGGGGGACACCGGATGTCACCCGCCCTTCCACTGAAGTGACATTTTCCACTTTAACACACTGTGTTCTGCCTTTCAAAAAATCCCCAATCCAATTCACCCATATTCCCTCACCAATTGCCATTTCCACCTTCTTTAACAGTATATCATGGTCAACTTTATCGAAAGCCTTTTCCATATCCAAGAAAATAGCATCCACCCTCCCTCCCCTGTCTAACACTCCCGTTACTCCTCGGAAAATTCCAACAATTACGTCTCGCATGAGTAACCCTGTCGGAACCCATGCTGCTCATGAGAGAACCCACCTCTACTCTCGTGGTCTGACTTTATATCTTCTAATACTAATCTCTCTGCCAATTTACATATGTTAGAAGTAAGGCTGACTGGTCTGTAGCACCCAATCCTTCCTCTCTCTCCTCCCTCGAAAATTGGAACTACTATAGCCTCCTTCCACTCTATTGGAAGTGATCCTTTCTCAACTGTGAGTCTGAATATTCTTTCCAGGTATGGAATGATCGCTTTTCCGGCAAGTTTAATCAGATCATTTTGGATACCGTCTTTTCCCGCTGATTTACCATTCTTCAATTTACGTATTACCTTCCATATCCTACTTTCTCCCCACCCCTTCCAAACATCTTGCACACCTGATCCTTCTTCTCTAATCTCTTCACTTTTCGCGATATTTCCCAAACTCACATTGAACACACTGACATAGTGGTTGTTCAAAGCAGTAGATTTTTCCACCTCAGTTACCCACTCCCTTCCCTCAAGATCCACCAATGTTGCTAAGTCTCTATCTCCTCCTTTCTGACTGGCTATGTAGCGGTACATTTTGTCCCAGCTTCCCTGGAAATCATGTTCATCTAGCATTCCATCCATGAACTTTGCCTTTGCAGTTTTTTTTGCCAAAGCAAGCTTTCTCCTTATTTCCCTTACTAACTCTTCCCCTATTCCCGATCTCTTTCTCTGATTATTAAGCCTCCTTACTCTTCTCTTCAGCGATCTCACTCTCCTATCGTAATATGGCGGGTCAGCATTATCCGACAAAACTTTTGACTGAATGCACTCCTCTCGTACATCCTCGCATACTGTTTTAAAAGCATCCCACAAATTTTCAATATCGTCCTCAATCCTTAACCACCCCTCTATTCTACGTAGAAATGCTCCCTGTATCTGATGCTTATTTCCTTTTTTATATCTCCATATCTTTTTTCCTCCACTACTATTCTTTCCTACTCCCAAAGTTAAAGTGACTATCGGCACTTTGTGATCGCTGATCCTTTCCACTTTTTCCGTCCTAGTACATAAGGTAAGTGGTCTCACAAGTACTACATCGAGCATATTACATCCACCTGCTCTTGTATTTCTAGTACCTTCCTTTATAACCTGGTGAAGGTCCTCCTCGATTATCCCCGCAATAATATTCTGCGCTGAACTTTCGCCCTGTCCCGCAACCCCTGCTTCCCATTTAACCTTCGGTAGATTCAAATCACCTACTATGATAACATTCCCACTTCTTTTCATCTCAATTATTCCCTCTTTCAATTTTCTGAGTGTTTCAATTCCATCCCCAGGAGGTCGATATACTGCAACTATGTCGACTGAATTTTCTCCCATCTTTACATTCATCCCCATCATTTCCCTCACCTCATCTTTCCACAACATCTTTCCTTGCACCCCTCGTCTCACAGCCACCATCAGCCCACCACCATGCCTGTCCCTGTCCCTTCTGAAAAGTGCATAGTCAACCAGTTCTAATTCGGCATCCGTAAACCCGTCGTCTAGCCATGCTTCAACTGCCATCACAATGTCAGGCTCATACGACTCTAGAAGAGCACCGAATCCTTCAACCTTATTGGCGAGGCTTCTGCAATTCACAACCATCAATTTTACCTCTCTCCTTCCGTCTTGAACACTATACCCACTTGCAGACTTTTCCTCTACCGACAACACCATATCGTCTGAACCCCTTTCACACCTGGTGGCGTCACCCACACCACATCATCCTGCTACCCACACTCTTGAACAACTTGGTGAGCTTTAGTGCACCCATGCCCGTTATGTGAAGTCCGTCTCCGGTCAGATCACTTCCTCCTACCCAACAGTTGGTTTCAAGAAAACATACTTCCTGTCTCAGACACAAGTTGGCAAGAAACCTGCCACTTAGCCACTTATTACATAGCTACTTATTTTCGCCATATGATTTCAATTGATCAACTCGCATGGCGTGTGGCTTTATTGTTGCAGATTGTCTAGTTTTAGTACAAGGGCTCACATCATAAAATTAACCCGCCTACATTCCACTCTGAATGATTGCATTTTAGAATATGAGTATCTGTGTTAGAAGCAGGTAGTAAATTCTCCCGTTAGGTATGTTCAGCATATAATGAATAGGCAAGGGTCGAAACATGATTTGCTAGACTGACGACAGACTCACCTCTACAGGGGGAGAGTTGAGTATGACGTCAGAACCTTTTCCCCCGCCACGTTAGATTAGGCACTTCGCTGGGGGTGAGGTTCGAAGCTCTTGACGGCATGGTAGCCGAAAAGGTCTATTACCTGCGCCGAAAGGAACAATAGAAGTCGAATTGTCATTGTAGAAATGAACTAAAATCGCCGTCGAAGAATCAAGATTATTATATACGGAAGATATGCATTGGAAATGAAAATCTAAACAATTTCCTTTTTTTTTGGAAAAAATCCACTCATATGTGACCGAAATACGTCAAAATGTATACGAAACGTCCCACAAACATATCGACGTATCTCGGCCGCATATGAGTGGATTTTTTACAATAAAAAAGTAAATTGCTTAGATTTTCATTTCCAATGCGTTTCTTCGGTATATAACAATCTTGATTCTTCGACGACGATTTTAATTTATTTCTATAATGGTTATTCAACTTCTATTGTTCCTCCCGGCGCAGGTAATAGACCCTTTCGGCTACGATACGGTCAAGAGCTTCGAACCTCACCCCTAACAAAATACAGTACGTAGTTTAGGACCACGTTGCGGAAAAAAAAGCTCTGACCACTGACGTCAGTCTCAACTCTCCCTGACGATTAAATGACACTTAGGACACTTAGACGACAAAAGTTGTTTAATTTATGAATTATGTCACTTTTGGGCAATTGTGAAAATGAATTATGACTTTAAAACATAATTCACATACTAAAAATATAAATGCGCTATTTTGAAGCATTTTTCGTGTCCACACATTTTTCATCCGATTTCACCAAAGTGTCCCCCCGTCTCGCCAAAGTGTCTGTCCCCCCCCCCCCCCCCCCCCACCACCATCTCAACAGTGTCCGGTTTTGAAGTGGGCCCATGCTAAAAGCATATACTTGCCTATCATGAAGATGTCGATATATATTTATTCATGATATCTAATTTAATATGATTGTGAGCAATTTAATTGCATGTTTTTTATTTTGGATGAATGAAATGCTCAAAGAATAGATTGTTGAAAACATTGTTCTTGCGTCAAGTTTTAAAGTTTCTACCCTGGAATTTGAAAGAATCAGAAAAGATTGAATTGGAATATCTATTGATTTGGCGAATGACTATTAAAAAACATCAAAAACATTAAATTAAATTACAAATATAAAACATATTATCGAGTTAGAAATTTTGATTAGGGATGCCCTTCATCTTTCTACTGATTCCCCATTCTATGATAATCAAAATTGCAAGTTCTACACCTCAGAGAATTGTGTTCATATAATGATGTTGCAATTAAGACAGTTATCAATATTTACGTAACATTTCTTCGTAGGGAAAATAAATTGTGCTGGTTAAATGCAGGTCTTTGCTCTAGTTTTTGAGAATTTGAATTCAATAATTATTAATGTTTACAGAATTGCAAAAGCAGAAATGTTACGAAACTTGAAATTGAAATATTGAAAATTGATAGAGAAATGAAAAATAACAAATTATAATCTGATGGTTTCAATACAGAACATTTTCCCAACATGACTTGTAATTTAATTTGAATCTGTGGAGTTTCAAGTTTTTCAATAATTATATTGTGTTTCTTTCCATTCCATGCATAAGCTCAAGCACTCCATATAGGCTACTACTGGTATAACCTTCAATGGCGTTTTTTCCTTTCCCATTCATGGCGTTTTGTCCTTTGAACCCATGTTGATCAATGCTAACTAGGAAAACGCTATATGTACGCGTTGATGGACGAGCGATGTTGAAAAAAGTGTTAAAAGGGTCACTTTTCATTTTTTCTCATCAAAATGGCTGAGCTGGAAAAATTGAACATTTCTAAAATGATAGACAATTGCGTTTTACATATCCAGTCCAATTTTTTTTTTCAATTTATTCCTTTTCTTCTCTAATAAGCCTTTGACCATGTAAAATTGGCCGTCGCCCATGTGTCCGTCGCCCAAGTGTCCAATGATCAAAGTGGATCAAAGTAGGTCGCCTAAGTGTCCGTCGCCTATGTGTCCGTCACCTAAACGTCTCTCGCCTAAGTGTCCGCATACCCTCCCTGACATGGACATTAGTCTCGATCAGTCTATAGCTGAATTTAAATAATAACATAGTAAGAATAGTAGGTCTAACCATAATAATCATAATAATATAATGAGTAATAACAGATATAATCTTAGAAATACATGTTTTAAGACTTCAAGGCGGTACTAAAATGCAATCATTTCTTCCACAGACATGAACCGAAAGGGTCGCTTCCCTCTCTACGCTTCAATCGATAGATTGATGAGTTGATAAGTTGTGAAACAACAAATTTCTCAAACCAGATTGTATGACGGTACGCTTTTTGCGAAGCGAGTTTGTGGTTTATCTAATTATTGTTAATTTGTTATTACTTTATAACTTTCAAAATCCAAGCATTACATACACAGAATGTTATCTACAATTGAACGAGGATGATATTGAGATTTCATTTGGGGCTTATCCACTGTAAAATAGTAAGTATTCGAATATGAACACTTGATTATTCGCCGTGTAATGATAATAATATTACCGTGATTACTGCATTTGTCATTTGTGTCAATATAGGTCTACACTTGGAATACTGCTCAAGTGTTGTTATACTAATTAATGACTACTAGCACTAATCAGCGCCAAGTTGGGGTCAATAGGGTCATTGCGTGCTAGAAACAGAGGCTGACTGATATCAAATATCAATCGCAGCTCATTTTTATTGCGCGCCAAACACGGCTAGCAGATTGCTCGCAGCGGCGATGTGCTACGGTCCGCTGCCAGTCGAGAGTGAGTAGTTTTAGGAGAAAACCGCTCGCTTCGGAGGGCGCTACCAGCTAGTCTGTCGACCCAACAATCGACACTAGCTCTACCTATAAATCTCTTGACCAGATGGGCCAACCCACAAACTGGCTTGGCACAGAGGCTCCCATATACGTGTCCTATCTTTAACCTTACAAAATCAATGGCTATTCCCAATTCGAATTCCTAAAAAAATAATCAATTGAGCTCGTTTTGAGCTGAGTTGTGCTGCCTTCTAATCGTTTTGAGCTCATCCCCTAATCGAGATATTTCGATTTATTGTGGGCGGAGCCAAGTTGACGGGTGGCTCCGCTCAACTCTTCGGATGAGAACCGGACAAAAACCGTCGTTTTGAGCTGAATTGAGCCGCATTCCTTCTGAGCTCATCTCCTGACCGAGATATTTCACCTTTTTTTGGGTGGAGCCAAGTTGACGTGTTAATCAGTTGGGGGTTCAGGTCAACTCGTCAGATCGAAACGGGACGAAGACCATCGTTTTGAGCCCGTTTTGAGCTGAATTGTGCTGCCCTTCAATCCTTCTGAGCTCATCTCCTGACCGAGATATATCAACTTTTTCTGGGCAGAGCCAAGTTTACGTGGTAATCATCTGTTTTGAGCTCATCTCCTCACCAAGATATTTTAGGTCCGTGAACCCGCCTCCCCCCTTCCTCTATCAGCACAAATTCTGAAAATTTGTCCGGAGTTTTTGCTATAGGCCTTCAGATTTCATGCCAAGACTTTCAGAATTTGTGCTCAGTAATTTTACGAGAAAATCGATTCTCAAAACATGAGGGGTCAAGTTCACGCAGCTCCTCCAATGTCAGGACAAATTCTGAAAATTCGCATATATTTTGTGGTGGGCCTTTAGATCTCATGACGAAAGATTTAGAATTGGTGATGTGTGATTTTCCGAGAGAAAGATTTTCAGAAACGATGGGTCACGTTAACGTTGTTCCTCAAGTTGGGCGAAGCCACCCGTCAACTTGGTTCTGCCCACAATAAGTTGAAATATCTCGGCTAGGGGATGAGCTCAAAACGATTAGTCGGCGGCACAATTCAGCGTAAAACGAGCTCAAAACGCCTGTTCAATAATTTTTCAGAAATTCAAATTGAGCGGAGCCAACTTGATGGAGCCGGAAGAAGTTGAGAGCTACGGAAGAGACGATTCACGTTATACAAGACTGTTGTTACCATTCTTGAATACTTTGCAATAGTTGGTTCATCTGACAAAATACCCTTAGTAAACGTTACTGACAGTAAAAAAAAAAATTAAGTAAACTTACGGTAAAACTTACAACAGAGCACTTTACAGAACCAACAGCTTACCTTGAAATAATTTACATCAGTCAAAGCCGGTTTTATGAACTCGTGGTTACAGAATCATCATGTAGGCTCTAACTATTACTCAAGGTACAAAAACAACATACGTAACCAAGAGTGATATCAAGTTAATCTACTACTATCGGTTAAAACCGGGTCTTGGTAAAATATCATTCCACCAATACCCTAATGATTTATGAATTCTCTCATTGAAATAAAGCGTCAAGATTCATTATTGCTTCTACTAGATAAGTAGGCTCAGGTGATCAAATTGATCAAGTAATCATGAAATTGGTGTAGCCTACTATTATGCTATAATGTGACTAATACCTCGTTCCATCTATAGACCATTCTAGGCAATCAATTATGGATACTGCTATTCCCACTACCTAATTGGTGGAGTCGCCAGGCATTGCGTTCGACATTTGACGGGAACAATTCCGTTCTGGCGCAAATTCATTCATTTTTTTTCTCAACACGGGATAAGGCATACAGGTTTGCGTCAATTTTTTTTTTCATTATTCATTTAATGATCTGTCAAGTGGTTTTGGTCTTCAACTTCAACAGTCCTAACAAGGAGGTGTCAAAGATTAAGAGGAAAAACATAGTTTTGTAGTGTTTGGGTTCGATAAAGTGCTGAAAGCAATCAATTTTAATGGTTATCACCTAAAAAAAGAGGGTGATTATTCCGTTTCTGAATACAAACCCTTCACGATGTGGACAATATCAATTCACACACTTTTGATTTGTAGTTCTGAAGTCAGTTATGAATATATAGTTTCAACGTGGGAGAGCAGGCATCTTTTAAAAGCCACATGTGACCAACATTTAACAAAGACAACCGATCAAAACTTTGCGTTCTAAGACCTTAACCAATCAAACTCTAGTTCTGATAGTGTAATACATTTAGTGAGTGAACTGAATGTAATTGCAGTAGAAATATAGGAAATATCTGAAGCAGTTCATTACGGACCGCGACACAGGCAAGCTGTGCAAGAAGTTGTGAGAAAGTGGTGAAACTTCCAGAATGGATAGTGTTTTCTAAAATTAGTGAATTTTAATATTATGTACTGAACCTGTGATAATTCATTCTATTGAAATTCAAATTACGTTATCTTCACTTCCATCTCGACTCCGCCACCAGCTACTTCGTCAAGAGGCCGAGGAGATCTCACCTCTGCAGCATCAAACATTAAGTACAAACAAATCCACCACATTTGCCCTTCAAAACCCTTCACTACCCTCTTCAAGAACTATAATAATGACCATAAAGGACTTGTCTTCGTTTCATTGTGTAATTTTGAAGTGTAATAATCGTAATAATGTTTGTTTAAATCAATATATTCCTCTTCTTGAATATAATTTGTATTCATTTAAACCGGTAACGTTCAAGCATCATCATTGTTGTTCGATCTGCTCCCCATGTAGTCCCACTCAAGTATCGTAATGAATTCAGAGATTTGTAACATTTGTTCTTGATGTAAGCAATGCGATTTTTCCAGTTTAAATTCAAATCGGAGTGGAGACCCAGGAATTTGACGTTGTCAGAATATGAAAGAAGCTCTCCTCTCTCGGAGATGTCCGGATTAGGGTACAAGCCTCTCAGACGTGATAAGTGCATGCACTTGGTCTTTGATGTTGAAAATTTAAAACCTGTCTCGTCAGACCATCCATCAAGGTCTTTAATGGTCAATTGAATTTGTCGTGCTGCTGTTAATAATCTCGTTAACTTGCAAAAAATTGCTAAATGATCAACAAATAGCGATTACGTAACGGTGGCCGGGATACAGTTTGCTATGTCATTAATGGCATTAGCAAATAGAGTTACACTCAAGACTGAACCTTGTGGCACACCATTCTCTTGAATGAATGATCGGAACAGTACATTACCCACGCGTTCGGAGAATCGACGATCAGATAGAAAATTGGTAATGAAAATAGGGAGGTGACCTTTCAGGCCCCAATTATGTGATATATTCAAAATTTTATATTTCCACGACGTATCGTATGCCTCTTCCAGATCAAAGAAAACAGATATTGTGTGTTGTCTGTTAAGAAAAGCGTCTTGGATGAAACTTTCCATGCGAATGAGATGATCAAGTGTATTTCTGTTTTTTCTGAAGCCGACCTGTACTATACAAAGATGTTTCCGGTCTTCAAACAACCACACCAGTCTGTAGTTGATCATTATCTCCATCACTTTGCACAGTCGAAGAAATAGGTTCATATGAAGACGTACTTCTTTTATCCTCTTCATGTTTCAGTATTGATATCAATATTGCATCTCTCCAAGAGTCTGGAAAAGTGTCCGACGTCCAAATCGAATTGTATGCGTTCAATAGATGTTCTTTTGAATGTAGAGAAAGGTGTTTGATAAATTGGTTATGGATTCGATCACCTCCAGGCGTTGTGTCTTTGGAACGCATGATTGCGTTTTCCAACTCTCAATCACTACACGGTACGTTGTACTCCTCGTTGTTAGCGAAAGTGAAGTCGAGCTTCAGTCTTTCAGCTCTACGCTTATGAATTTGAAACTATACTGGACAATGCTGGGAGCTAAAGACATCACAAAAATATTCTTCGAACACCTCCGCTATCTCCAAAGGGCATACAACCGAGTCTCCATTCATGTTTGGGCCAGGAATGATCGTTGATTCATGTTTAACGTCCATCTTCTTCATTATAACACCCACTTCAGCAAGGGGTGTTTGATGATTGATCGAAGAGATGTGATCATTCCAAGATGATTTTTAGGATTGTTCGATAGTAAAACGGGCCTTCATTCGGAGTTGTTTGAAGGTCATCAGATTATGAATTGTTGGATATTGTATGCAAATTTGCATTGCTTCATTCCTGTTGTGAATGGCCTCCTTGCATTTCACGTCCCACCACGGTACAGGAATGTGACGTGAGTTAGTGGATGTCAGAGGTATGTGTTTCGTAGCTGCAGCTGTGATGATATCGGTCACTTTTTGTATATTTAATTCCGTGTCATCGATGTGTTGTTTCTTTCGAGATCAGCCATATCAGTATAACCAATCCAGTTCCCTCGTCGCAAATTCCATTGCGCACAACAAGAAACAGATTGAGGTATTGTGACTAGATTCAAAATTACAGTATAGTGATCGTTTCCACACAGATCCGTATGAATTGAAAAGTTGAATGGAGGTGATATAGATGGTGTGCATGCACATGAATCAATGGCCGAAAATTCTCCTTTGTATGCATTGAATCTTGTTTTCACACCATTGTTCAAAATGACCAAGTCATTATCATTGAAAAAAAATTCAAAAAGATGTCCTCTATTATTTCCATCCGCCATCGTATCACCCCACAATTGGTTGTGGGCAATGAAGTCGCCAAGAATTACATAGGGACGTGGAAGTTGTGATACAAGTTGTTGAATGTTATTTTTCGTGACCGGTGCCCATTCAGGCAAATAAATGTTACAGAATGTGATTGTTTGCGGAATAGCTAGTTGAACCGCAAAGGCCTGCAAAAGCGTTGTGAGGGGAAGTGTGTTAACATATTTACTATCGGCAACAGCTGTTACAACTTCTCCATGGGCTCTGTCACCCGTCAAATCATCTTATCGATAAAAATTATACTCACGAATTTGTGGATTGGCGGTAATTTTGAAATGGGTTTCTTGAAAGAAGATACATACGGGTTCAAATGTGGACATTAAAAGCTTCATCTCTTCTCTCTGTCTGTTGAATCCATCACAATTCCATTGAATTATCGCCATATTGAAATTAAAATATAGAAAAATATAGCAAGGGAATGAAATGTTTATTCACGGTTTGAATTTGATTTCTAATATCGTATCGTTCAATATTATGAATCAAATTGGTGAATGTCTACCCTTCTTCCTGAAATGTTTTCTCAAGATTCAACTTTCCACACTCTCATCGGACAGCTCTCCTCGAGTTTCACTCATGGATCTAGCTCCATCCGGAAGTGCAATGGGGTGAATCTTGATTTTACTGTTTCTTGATTTGCCATCTTTCGAGGTAATTGCCCTCTCAGATGATTTGACTGGTGTCTTCTCCAGTCAATTTGAATTTGGTATCTGTTTCTCAATTTGCTGAGGTACCAGTACTGTTGAAACTGGAGTACTTTTCTCAGCGGTGTTCCTGAGAGATTTAATCTCACATTTCAATTCGTTGATTATATGTGTTAATTTACTTAGTTGTCGATTAGTAAGCTCCTGTGCTGCGTTCATTTGTGTAACTTCTACTTTAAGCTCAATATTCTCTTTCTCCAATGGTGACATGGTGTTTGTATCTTCTGAATTTGTGTTCAAACCAGCAACCAACGAGAAGGAAAAGGGTAGCTTGGGTGGATCAAGTTCTTTCAATCGTTTCCAAGCGTCCCTTGGATTCAGTCTTTCGGTGATTCCAATCTCCAATACTCTCTTCTCTTCTATCCAACGAGGGCAGTTTCTGGACGAAGCTTCATGAGGGCCTTTGAAGTTGGCACAACAGATTGCTGTTTCGCATGCGTTTGGCTCATGTTTTGTTGAAGCACATTGATTACATATAGGATTGTTTTCACGGAGTGTCCTGGTGTGTCCAAATCTTTGGCATGTGGAGCAGCGCATTGGAATGGGTATACATTGTCTCACATTGAGAACATGAAAACCGGCAATAATTGTTGAAGGCAGAGTTGGTGTTCCGAAAGTAAGTATTAGAGTAGGAGTTTCTTCATGTCTACCGTTCACACGTCTATTGATTCTATATACGTCTGTGACATTTTGATTGGCCAGTTCTTCTTTAATCTCCAACTTTTCTGTTCAATAGATCAAAACAAGATACCACTCCTTTTGAACTGTTAAGGAATGATTGTGGTTTTATTGTCACAGGGAATATGGTTATTAGTTTGGTGCAGTTCGGAAATGTTTCGGTCCGTTTGGCATTTTGAGTTTCGATGAGTAATGTACCATCTCGTTGTTTCTGAATATTTTTGACGTCCTTAGACACATTGTCAATGGCCTTCCTTATCACAAAAGGAGGAACATCAGTGAAATTCTTGCCCTCTTCATTTCCTGTAACGATAAGATACTTTGGAGGTGTTGGAGAGCTTCCAACAACATCCTCAGGAGTGATAATAGTTTTTTCTTGGGGTTAGCAGATACAAATCTGTTCGAATTGTTTCTCTTGGGAGGGAGGTTTGGACAATTTAGGGTATACATAAATGTGGGGACAACCAATCACTATTACTTGGCCTACTATTTTATAGTAAGGGACTCAACTAACCCATGTCGGTTCTACCGTATAGGACCTTGTGAACAATACTGAGTCCAGTACTGGGTCTCAGTATTTACTGAGCCAGTGAATAATTTCTCATTCAACAAGTGGCAAATTGAGAGGTGCCAATTTAACGTCCTGATGCTCATTAACGCTATCAATCTTTTCGCAGAATAGTCAGAAATGCTATTGTCATACAGGTCCTTCCATAAGGTTATTGAAATTCACGCAATTTATTCACATGCTTGAGTACAAACCTAATCGAATAGTGGGATATTATCATGTCCTGTTCATAGCCAGTGTTTTCAACAGACGTGAGTGATGTGAGTGAGTGAAAGAAGCTGGACCCCTATTCACTAACTTTTGAAACAGTGAGATGAGACCGTCTCACTGTGAGATGAGATGAGATCTAATATCGCGATTCATCAACTTTGTTCTCGCGTGAAATGTCAGTCTCATCTCATTTCACAGTGAGTTCGTCTCACTGCCGACCAAACTCGTGAGATCGACGTGAGACGAGTTATGGCTGATGAATATTGGCGGTAAATTGGAAATGTAATGGGCGATTTATGTGTACTAGAGAGTCTAAAGGGAGTACCGAGTATATCATTTAATGATGAATATATAAATGTATTCAATATACATATATATCCATATTGTAACATAACATACAGTTTCTACGTTTTATTTTATTCCAGTATCATTATTCATGAAAGGATCTGTCAAGTGGTTTGGGTCTTCAACTTTAACAGTCCCAACAAGGAGGTGTCAAAGATTAGGAGAAAAAACAGAGTTTTGTAGTGTTTGGGTTCGATAAAGTGCTAAAAGCAATTAATTTTAATGGATATTACTTTAAAAAAAAGGTGATTATTTTGTTTCTTGATACAAACCCTTCACAATGTGGAAAATATCAATTCACACACGTTCAATTTGTAGTTCAAAGTCAGTAATAAATATATAGTCTCAACGTGGGACAGCAGGCATCTTTTAAAAGCCATATATGATCAAAATTTAACAAAGACAACCAATCAAAACTCTGCGTTCTGAGACCTTGACCAATCAAACTTCAGTTCTGATAGTGTGATACATTTAGGGAGTGAATTAAATGTAATTGCAGTAGAAATTTAGGAAATATCCAAACAGTTCATTATGGACCGCGACACAGGCAAGTTGTGCCAAAAAGCTTTGAGAAAGTGGTGAATCTTCCAGAATGAATAGTGTTTTCTAAAATTAGTGAGTTTTAATTTTCATGTACTGAACTTGTGACAATTTATTCTATTGAAATTCAAAATTACGTATCTTCAACTGCTATCTCGACTCCGCCACTAGCTATTCCGTCACCAGGCCGAGGGGATCTCACCTCTGCAGCATCAAACCTTAAGTCCAACCAAATCCACCACATTTTGCCCTTTAGAACCCCCCAGTACCCTCTTCAAGAACAATAATAATCGCCATAAAGGACTTGTCTGCTTTTCATTGTGTAATTTCGAAGTGTAATAATTGTAATAATGTGTGTTTAAATCAATATATTCCTCTCTTCAAATATAATTTGTATTCATTTAAACCGGTAATGATAAAATGGCGCCCAACTGATAGGCTCGATATTTCTCACCCTTTGATTAAGTTTTAATTTGTAATAATTTGATATTTCGTATTTTTTTTGTAAATTCGTAGTGTAAAGTGTATCCATTGCTGAACGCCAATCAAAAATAAAATCAGAATGGATAATATCAATGTTGTGAGAGAGTTGTTGGAGGAAAAACCCTTAGATTCGTTCAACGTGCAATTCGACAACGAAAAAGCACAGGCAGATGTGACAAAAATCATCGAAGAAGAAAAGGTAGAGGAAAATTTCATGGGAGAATATGAAAGTACATTTTAGACCAAATTGATAACATGTTTATTGGATTTGAGAAGGAGGTAAAATCCAGGCTGGCTGCGATTAGACACAAAATATCACAAAACCATAATGATGTAGTTGTTCAGATGAATAAAAAGAAAGATGATTTGCAACGGAAAAATACTGATGTACGTTCACACACCTAGCCACAGAGCTCATTATTCAGTGAAGAACTGGTTAAATCAGATCAAGAGGAAGCACAAGACACGGTACCAGGAATGAATGATATGGAAGTTCTTTCAAATTCAAGATTCAAAGTTGATCAAGAAAGTATGCGAATAGAGCTACACACTAATGATAATGTTATTCGAAAGTTGAAATTGGAAATCGAAAATATTATGAAAGAATCAAGATCCAAGACCACAATGGCACAGGTGAATCCGAAGAGACGCATCCAACGGCAATTACCATTTGACGTAGTGATTTCATTCAGGAATCAAAATATGGAGGAGGAAGAAATAACACGCTTACTCGTCAACCGTAGCGTAAGAGGAGAAGAATACGGGTCAACAAAGCAAAACAGCAACAATAAACAAGTCACTATACAGTGGGTTACCAGGGAAAACACAACCACCCTGAATATCGTTGACGATACGTACCTCACCCGCCCCTTGCTCTAACACCGTTATTCGACCCATCATACCCTCTCCCATTGAGTTCTTTATACCTACTCTGGATGGTAAACCCACACTATACCAACTACTATCAACAGCGAGTCAATGAGGAAGGAGAAGGTCGTATGTGCAAAAATGTAGTTTCGAGTAAAATGCAAATGAAGTTTCGAGAGCTTGCAGTTATGTGGAAAAACGTTATTTTACAATAGTGTAAATTTATTTATTTTGACTAGTTTGTTATTTATCTGATTTAGTGATCAACTTGACTCTCATCTGATTTCTCTATTATATGTAATTGAAAAACCAAATCAATGTGGTACTTACGACGTTTTTGCGTTTCATTCAGAAATATTTCTCACCATGAAGTCGTATGTTTTGCACATACAACTTTATTCCTATTTATCTTTCAGTATGAAATGTGACATAGAACCTTTTTGTCAACTTTCTCAGCAGTAAAACCCGTAAGCTTGCAGTTATGTTGAAAAACGTTATTATATCATAGTGTAAATTTATTTATTCTGATAAATTTGTCATTTATCTGATTTATTGATCCACTTGATACTCATCTTATTAATCTATCATTCGTGATTGAAAAACCAAATCAATGTGGTACAAACGACTTTTCTGCCTTTTATTCAGAAATATTTCTTACAATAAAGTCGTATGAATTGTGCACATACAACTTTATTCCTATTTATATTTTAGTATGAAATGTTACGTAGAACCTTTTTGTTGAGTTTCTTAGCAGTAGAGCCCAAAAGTTTATCTCCAAAAACTGTGAGCTGAAATCATTTCAACACCATGACAAGAGATGTTTACCATATTATATGTATAGGGCCTAGGTATCAAAATGTAAGGTGTGAAAACATATACATTTATGGTTATTTAGATTATAAGCTCTCATTTTATTGGTTGAATACATATTTGGAATCATTGAAACTACTTGAAGATCTTCAGTATTGAGATTAACAGATGAATTAGGTTTACAAACTAGTATCTAAATCTTCTATAGACTCGTCCACATCTGGTTCTGGAAGACTTTCTACTGCTCTTTGTGGAGAGTTAGACGGTAGTTTCAGGTAAAACTCGTGGTACTCCCTTCCTATCACGCCCGAAGTGCAAAGACCAACTAAATCTCTTTTTTTTACGTCTGTGATTGGTAGAAGGCTATCATATTTCCTTTCCAATTGTATATCGGTGTCGATACGGCAGTATCGCTGACTCCCCCGATTTCTTAATTTTTGAATTTGAACCCTTCTGGCTGGCACTTCAAAAAACTCTTCTTGAGCATAACTAGTCTTTACAAAAATGGATTCTGGATCATCTTTTTTGTAAAGAATAGATTTAACTTTCAACCAGTTGAACGATACTTTGTTTTTGTCTCTATCAAGGTTACCAATTACGTAAGTCTCTTTTAACTTCTTCAAGTCATAAATATCCTCAAATACTAGCTGTTCAATGGTGTACGGATTCTTCCCACGAGCACCTCTCATTATAGTAAACCACTCTGTTGGAGAAAAGATGGATATATTTTTACTTGCACGCTCAATAGTACTGTGCATTGAATCCACTTCTATATCAGTGTGACCAGATTCAAGGAGATTCTGTTGGATTGTCTGAATGTTATTTAAATTATTAACAGCGTAAAGTAAAAGCGTAGAAATATAGCGAATGCGATTTTGCCCACCACAGCAGTACGAATAGAGAGTTACGTTCTTAACATCTGACGAAAGGGATTCAAGAAAACGATGAAGACAGGTTCCGATCTCATCAGATCCCCGTTTTCCATTTACTTCATCCCATACACAACAAACTCCATCTCTGGTTACTTGTGTAAGGAATCAGGCCTTCTCCTAAAGTGTGTGTGTTTGGTGAGGTCAGTACCCTTCTGGTTTTCCCATATTTTAGGGGATGGGCCATTCTTGTTGTAAGAGCTAGTGTAGCTGTTATTTTGCACAGTTAGGCGAGTTCAATACCCTTCTGGTTTTGCTCGCCCACATGTGAAGGGATGGTCGTTTAACTTGGGAAGGTAGTCGATGTACGGACGTGCTCGAGGAACCACCTTTAAAGGTGCTCTGCTCTCCCATATATTGTATGAAACAATTGAATAAACATTATCTAATTTATTTTGTGTTATATATTATCCTAATTAATATTACAAGTGGCGCCCAACGTTAATAGAACCTGAGAGGACGATACGTGAATCTAAAAATACAAGTGCGACAGTGAAATTTCTTCGTGACGTATTCACAAACATTTTATTTCAATTATTGTTACTTTGTCTCGACATTTGAATGCCAGTGACAAGATCGGCAACAATGGCGGACCCAAACGTCGTACCAGACCAACAGGTTAACGACGCCGGTTCAGGGCCGTTAAATATCGACAGGTTGGAGTTGGTTCTTGCAGGCTTCGGCGTTGCAATAGGTAATGTGAGAGGTCGACTAGACGCTCTAGAGAGTAGGCCGACGTTGAACTCAACGTCGACAAATGAACAATTACATGTGTGTGCGGTCAGCCGTCCGGCGCCGGTCATTCGGTTCATCAATGATGACAAAGTTCATCCGATGGAATTTTTGTCGGGGATGGAAAGTTATTTTTCACAAATAGCAGTCCCCGAACGAGAGATGGTTACCATAGCTGTTGCACAGTTGGACGGGATGCCCCGCGACTGGGGTATAGCATTCGGGGAAACATGGGAGGACTGGCACATGTTCAAGGCGGATTTTCTGGACATGTTCTGGTCAGGAACCAAACAGGAGAAAATTGTGGATGAACTCCACAAAAATTACTACAACCGCCAAATACATAAGTCAATGGCGGAGTTTTTTATTTCGTGGATGAAGAAGGTAAAATATCTATCTAATCCAATCCAACCGCGCACCTTCGTGCGGCGTATGTGTCATCTTTTCCCGGCCTATGTGGAAAACATCATCATGGCAACAAATGTAACGACGCCAGGGGAGATGTTACGGGTTTTACGTAACATGGACGACTCGTCGTCAAGACGACAAGAACGGAGTGGGGACGTTGGACCTGGACCGGCCACAGCACGGCCTCACACCCAGCAAGCCACGCAGAAAGGGCGATCGACCAATTGGAGGGATCGCGACACGACGGGCAACATTCAGCCGGCTGATCGCCAAGGGGGTCGCGATGTTCGTCCTCGTGTCAATCAGCTGGAGGTGACACAAGACACTTCAGGCGGGGACGACGGCGCTGAGACGCAGGGACCTCAAAACAACGACGCCGAGATCCAGGGAAACGGCTTGTAGCTGTCCACGAGCCTCCGTTGTGGACAGCTGACCAGGTCACGTTGGAGGTAAGAAACATTCAAGAAAGTGAGATGATGAACTTAAGATCAGTTGGCTTAGTTGACGACTTCCTTCACGACGACGACGACGACGACGACGGGCCAGTGTGTGAAAACAATAAGGTTTTAAAAGCACCATTCGTGGATGCAGTTATAGCCGGGAGACCAGTGCGCGTGTTGCTTGACACAGGCAGTGATTTGACCTGTATATCTGAATGTTTGTTCAATGAACTGACAGCGGTCATACAGACCTTACCTATACTGCCGGTACAGGGTATGTCGGTCCAAGGCGCGTTTGGCACTGATAAAGGTCAAAGAATTAAAAGTCAAACATTTTTGCCCGTTGACATTGGTTTGGTTACTTTTGACTTAGTCTTATATATTGTGCCAAACCTGTCGTGCGAATGCATACTTGGAGCAGATTTTTTCCAAGAAAAGAAAGCAACTATAAACTTTGAAGAAAAAGTGTTAAATATTGATAATGCTATGGTACCATTTATTGACATTGATAATAGCAATATGGAATCACAAATAGTATGTAGAAACATTAATGATGAGGAGCAGTGTGTTATTGACTCCTCTGACAGTTTGAGTCATCTTGTTGACAGGAGTGATGTTCTTATGTGCCATTTACCTGTATTCATTGATAATTCACCTATGAACTTTGACTCATCTATAGAATGTAAAGTTGGTGATATTGAGATGACAGATAGTAATAAACAATCGTTAACAGACTTGTTACGTAAACATAGCGTGGTATTTTCAGATACGCCGGGATGCGCGAAAGACTATGTTCACGAGATTCAAATGAGTGATTACGAACCGTTTGTACAACGCTCGTATCCTATACCGTTGGCTAAAAGAGCGGCCGTAGACAAACAAATAGCCAGCATGGTAGAGATGGGCATTATTGAACAAGGGCCGTCAGCCTATGCTAATCCATTGGTTACGGTTGTAAAGAAAGATGGCAGTGTACGAGTGTGTCTAGATGCGAGAAAGCTCAATAGTAAGATGATACCACAAACTGATTCTCCTTCACCTATGGAAGACCTACTTCAGACTTTTAGCCACGCGAAGTATTTCACAACAATCGATTTAACGAGTTCGTTTTGGCAACTGAAATTACGGGAAGAGGATAGGAAGTTCACGGCTTTTCTTCATAAGGGTATATCCTATCGCTTTTGTCGAGTTCCGTTCGGTTTACAGTCTAGCAGTTCGAGCTTAATTCGGTGTTTGAATAATGTTTTGGGCCTGGATACGTCAGCATTCGCAGTTTCATATGTAGATGATATTTTAATCGCCAGCGAGACGTTCGAGGAACATTTAGAACACATAGACGTAATCCTGACTCGATTGCAAAACGCGGAAATGACAATAAACTTGAATAAATCAGTATTTGTTCGTCAAGAAGTCAAATTTCTTGGTCATCTCTTATCGGCAGATGGTATTCGACTTGATACGAGCAACATAGAATCGATCACACAGTATCCTAAACCTAAAAATATCAAACAATTACGACAGTTTTTAGGAGTGTGCAACCATTATAAGCGGTTTACTGATAAGTACTCAGATCTTACTGCACCGTTATTACAACTGTTAAAAAAAAATGCTAAATGGTTATGGGACAGAAATATGACAGACGCCTTTGAACGCGTGAAAGAGGCTTTTATCCAAGCGGTCATGCTATACCACCCACTTCCAGGTATACCATTACAGTTACAGACGGACAGTTCGGATGTGGGACTGGGGGCAACGTTATTTCAAATAGATGGAAACGGTATGAAAAGAGTGATTGCATTTGCGAGTCGCACCCTCCGCGGTCCAGAGAGACGCTATTTCACCACGGAGAAGGAGGCACTGGCGATAGTGTGGAGCATTCAAAAGTTTAGAATCTACTTAATTGGAGTAAAGTTCACTATATGGACGGACCATAAAGCTTTATCGTTTTTACGACAATGTAAACTCAACAATAGTAGAATATCAAGGTGGATCCTTATCCTACAAGAATATCATTTCGACATAAAATTTTGTCCCGGACGTCAAAATATTGTTGCCGACGCTTTGTCCCGCAGCACTGCGAATAATATCGAAGCGACAAATGATGGAAAACGTTTCCGGATAGCGCGGGTTCATAAATGCGTCAGTGTGCCGAACGCGACACTAAGGGAAATAGTTAAACGATTACCTGTTGAGCAAAGAAAAGACAATAACCTGAGAATCATACTTGACCAATTAGAAAAGGGCGAAGTGAACAAAGACAGTGATCTCAGGGACTCTATTAGGAAATATTTGATATTTAAGAACGTTTTATTTCATCGTAGCGATAATGACGTAACATGGAAAGCGTGTGTACCACGCAATGAAATACAAAGACTTGTTGACAACTATCACCGTGCATATGGTCATTTTGGATCTCACAAAATATTCACGTTAGTAAATGAAATGTTTTATTGGCGGGGAATGAAACGAGACATCGTAAAGGTGGTGCGTTCATGTGACATATGTCAAAAAGCCAAAGTGTCGACGCGTACATTAGTAGGGGAAATGGCGTCCATAATTCCCAACAAAAGTAATGAAATAGTTGCCACTGACTTATTCGGCACATTACCTGCATCAAGGGGTGGGGTGTGTTTTATTTTGGTGATAATGGATCTCTTTTCAAAATACGTGTCACTTTATGCACTAAAGAAGGCAACAACGAAATCCATTTTGCGTAAACTCACGACAGACTATCTTATCAACGTGGGTCGTCCGACCAAGCTGCTGTCAGACCATGGCAGTCAGTACACGTCGAGGCTGTGGTACTCGACATTAGAGAGTGAAAACATTGACGCGATTCACTCTTCCGTTCGTCATCCCCAGAGTAATCCAAGTGAGCGAGTAATGAGGGAATTGGGGAGAATAATTAGAACATACTGTTATGAAAAACATACGGCGTGGGCGGATTATTTGCCTACAATTCAAAACTGGCTAAATACAACATTTCACAGCGCGACGAACTTCACACCATTCGAATTACAAGTTGGTGTTAAACCAGAGCAGGAAGTGGGAAAATTCTTAGGCATTCCTCCTAATGTAAATATTCCATTAGACAATAAGACAGTCGTGTGCTTGGCAAGGGAAACAATGGTGAAACAGTCAACTTACCGCCAGAATCGACACAACAAGAAGCACGTGTGCGTGTCTTTAGATGTAGGAGACATGGTATTAGTGAAAGATTACCATCAGTCATCGGCATTAGACAAAAAAAAATAAGAAGTTCTTCCTCCTGTATAAAGGACCTTATCGAGTGGACTCTCTGGTGGGCCCTAATGCTTATCGTTTAGTGGACGATGTCACGAACAAGAGCGTTGGTATTCACAACATTGTGAATATTAGGAAATATTTTGTTCATAAGATGTAAGATGTACTAAGAGATTGATACACAATGAAACTGTCACTGTCGTATATGAAACTTTGTAGTACTAGTACATAAAATTTAAAAATAATATTTACTTAGAATAGGATGGTCTATATTGCATCACCAAGAGGTAACTTTTCTATCATATTTAAATTTGATTTGTATAACTTCTTTCGATTAGGAAAGTACTCTCACTCTTATTATCTCCATTATCTTTTGTATTATCATAACAGTCTAGATTCCTTACGCTAGGAGATAAAATAACTTCAATTCACAAATGTATCATTAGTTCTTTAATCTGGGGGGATTATGTAAGGAATCAGGCCTTCTCCTGAAGTGTGTGTGTTTGGTGAGGTCAGTACCCTTCTGGTTTTCCCATATTTTAGGGGATGGGCCATTCTTGTTGTAAGAGCTAGTGTAGCTGTTATTTTGCACAGTTAGGCGAGTTCAATACCCTTCTGGTTTTGCTCGCCCACATGTGAAGGGATGGTCGTTTAACTTGGGAAGGTAGTCGATGTACGGACGTGCTCGAGGAACCACCTTTAAAGGTGCTCTGCTCTCCCATATAGTGTATGAAACAATTGAATAAACATTATCTAATTTATTTTGTGTTATATATTATCCTAATTAATATTACACTTGGTCGTATATTGTGAGGTTGTAGCTACATAATTTTCGTGTGTAGAAGAAGCTAGACACATTGGAGCAAGGCGTGTATAAAACAGATTGAAGATCAAAAGTAAATGATTTTGTGCTTGGGTCGAGTGAGGCTACAGTCTTATCATGTGCCTTCGTGTCTCTTGCCAGATTCTTGTTTTTCAAGTGTAAATCATACTCCTCTTGGTATTTTTCTTTATCCCCTGCATTCATGTTTTTGAACTTTTCACAAGTTGCACACTGATCTTTTTTAGGACGGTGAAAGTACAGATTGAAATTTTCTTTGAATATCTTGGTGTATATGGAGAGACTAACAATAGATTTCTCGTC
The DNA here is from genome assembly GCA_964007535.1 of Brachyptera risi. Classification (NCBI taxonomy): domain Eukaryota; kingdom Metazoa; phylum Arthropoda; class Insecta; order Plecoptera; family Taeniopterygidae; genus Brachyptera; species Brachyptera risi. The sequence goes on from OZ023335.1 coordinate 5,722,046, forward strand.
TTGAAGGCGAATATCTCTGAATGCTAAGTACATTTTATTGATATTTAGATTGGGTGCCAAGTAGCCTCGATCATTGTTCTTTCTGCAATAGTGACTAGCCATCTTTGGAAAAGAGTTGATGTGAGACTTTATCCTTGTAATGCTGTCATCACTTGTTTCATTAATGGGATTATTGCTTCCTCTTTTGTCAATCAGAGGCTTCACATTTCCAATATTATCATACAATTTTTTAGACCACGAAACAGTTTTTTCACCAATACTTAGTGGCGAGGAAAAACTTTTTACAAACTTGTTTATCTCCAGGCAGGAAATGAGAAAATGAACGCTGACGACGTGAGGTATCTGCATTCGTCACCTTCCTTCTGTGTTTTAATTCTCCATCTCGCACGTAGAACCGAATAAAGTCTCTTTGCCGATTGTAGCTCCCAGTATTCCAATAAGATCAATGGGTCTCCTCTCGTTCAACCAATGAATAATTGCTATTGATCCAAATAGCATTCTGAGCAATCGACTGGCTCAATCCCTCTTTCGGTTATAGCTTTTCCTGACTTGGAAACATATTGTTGACCCAAATTACGTTTACGTTTCGAAGTAGTTTTTTTCCAAGTATTTTCTCGAGCCTTAAGTTTTCTAGTTTTAGCTTCAACAACTAAGATTATTCCTTGCTGATCCTCTTGCTCTGCATCATTTGCAAATTCCACATTTTCTTGATCTTGAGCGCCATCATAAACTAGATCATCAAAATCATCTTGAACTTGCCGGTGAGAATTCGCAATTGAGGAAGTGTCATTCACTTCTTGGTTGAAAAATGGTGTGTTCCATTCCATGATGTCCCAATCCATGACGGCAACATCATTTTCTTTGAAATAAAATATTGATTAATTGCTACACAAAGAGATATAAAAATACCTTATTCAAATTCATATTCAATACCATTTTCGTAAGTACTTTTTAAGATTTAGACTGACCTATGTTAATTAATACAGTTTGTCCATCTTGGTCAATGAAATATTCATCTATGGCTGGAGTATTACCATACATCAAAGAATTGGGCTCGAAGTTTGCATCCTCAGGAACTACTTCGTGCTCAGGTAAGGCAGTATTGGAACTTCCGAGATCAGTTTGAATCACAGGAACCACTTCGTGGTCAGGTGAGGCAGTATTGGAACCTTCGAGATCAGTTTGAATCACAGGATCCACTTCGTGCTCAAGTAAGGCAGTATTGGAACCTCCGAGATCAGTTTGAATCACAGGATCCACTCCGTGCTCAGTAAAGGCAGTATTGGAACCTCCGAGATCAGTTTGAATCACAGGAACTACTTCGTGCTCAGGTAAGGCAGTATTGGAACTTCCGAGATCAGTTTGAATCACAGGAACCACTTCGTGCTCAGGTGAGGCAGTATTGGAACCTTCGAGATCAGTTTGAATCACAGGATCCACTTCGTGCTCAAGTAAGGCAGTTTTGGAACCTCCGAGATCAGTTTGAATCACAGGATCCACTCCGTGCTCAGTAAAGGCAGTATTGGAACCTCCGAGATCAGTTTGGATCTCAGGAACTACTTCGTGCTCAGTAAAGGCAGTATTGGAACCTCCGAGATCAGTTTGAATCTCAGGAACTACTTCGTGCTCAGTAAAGGCAGTATTGGAACCTCCGAGATCAGTTTGGATCACAGGATTCACTTCGTGCTCAGGTGAGGCAGTATTGGAACCTCCGAGATCGGTTTGGATCTCAGGAATTACTTCATGCTCAGTGAAGGCAATATTGGAACCTCCGAGATCAGTTTGAATCACAGGAACTACTTCGTGCTCAGGTAAGGCAGTATTGGAACCTCCGAGATCAGTTTGAATCACAGAAACTACTTCGTGCTCAGGTAAGGCGGTATTGGAACCTCCGAGATCAGTTTGAATCACAGGAACCACTTCGTGCTCAGGTGAGGCAGTATTGGAACCTTCGAGATCAGTTTGAATCACAGGATCCACTTCGTGCTCAAGTAAGGCAGTATTGGAACCTCCGAGATCGGTTTGGATCTCAGGAATTACTTCGTGCTCAGTGAAGGCAGTATTGGAACCTCCGAGATCAGTTTGAATCACAGGAACTACTTCGTGTTCAGGTGAGGCAGTATTGGAATCTCCGAGATCAGTTTGGATCTCAGGAATTACTTCGTGCTCAGTAAAGGCAGTATTGGTACTTCCGAGATCAGTTTGAATCACAGGATCCACTTCGTGCTCAGTAAAGGCAGTATAGGAACTTCCAAGATCAGTTTGGATCTCAGGAACTACTTCATGCTCAGTAAAGGCAGTATTTGAACCTCCGAGATCAGTTTGAATCACAGGAACTACTTCGTGCTCAGGTAAGGCAGTATTGGAATCTCCGAGATCAGTTTGGATCTCAGGAACTACTTTGTGCTCAGTAAAGGCAGTATTGGAACCTCCGAGATCAGTTTGGATCTCAGGAACTACTTTGTGCTCAGTAAAGGCAGTATCGGAACCTCCAAGATCAGTTTGAATCACAGGATCCACTTCGTGCTCAGTAAAGGCAGTATAGGAACTTCCAAGATCAGTTTGGATCTCAGGAACTACTTCATGCTCAGTAAAGGCAGTATTTGAACCTCCGAGATCAGTTTGAATCACAGGATCCACTTCGTGCTCAAGTAAGGCAGTATTGGAACCTCCGAGATCGGTTTGGATCTCAGGAATTACTTCGTGCTCAGTGAAGGCAGTATTGGAACCTCCGAGATCAGTTTGAATCACAGGAACTACTTCGTGTTCAGGTGAGGCAGTATTGGAATCTCCGAGATCAGTTTGGATCTCAGGAATTACTTCGTGCTCAGTAAAGGCAGTATTGGTACTTCCGAGATCAGTTTGAATCACAGGAACTACTTCGTGCTCAGTAAAGGCAGTATAGGAACTTCCAAGATCAGTTTGGATCTCAGGAACTACTTCATGCTCAGTAAAGGCAGTATTGGAACCTCCGAGATCAGTTTGAATCACAGGAACTACTTCGTGCTCAGGTAAGGCAGTATTGGAATCTCCGAGATCAGTTTGGATCTCAGGAACTACTTTGTGCTCAGTAAAGGCAGTATTGGAACCTCCGAGATCAGTTTGGATCTCAGGAACTACTTTGTGCTCAGTAAAGGCAGTATCGGAACCTCCAAGATCAGTTTGAATCACAGGATCCACTTCGTGCTCAGGTGAGGCAGTATTGGAAACTTCTAGACCAGTCTGGATCTCGGAAACTACTTCGTGCTTAGACGAATATTGGGCAAGTTGCGAGTTTTTACTGGAAGATAACACTCTCTTGAAACTTGGTCTAGATTGTTTAGGCCTTTTTGGTGTTTTCGACGGTTTTCTTGGTGGACTTTCATCTTTGGTTGCAGTATCTGAATGATTTAAACAACACTCATGTTAAGTTAGATATTCCAGCTAACATACTGATAGTAGATATCTCTTTTTAATCTACCGGCATCTCTTTTAAAATGTTCTATGATTGAATTGTAAACCTTAGCAAATTACATGCCAAGTACATATTGTAGAAATAACATTAGTCATAAGTTTTCTAATCTCTGGTCCACTCAGAGAGTTTAGTGAATGCAAATGAAAATCATCAGCATTAAGGCCTAACCAACGCGTCTCACACACTACACACTACTAATCTAGGGCCTACGCCCACTAAAAAAAACTTTAAAAATCTACCTTCGCTATGTGTATCATTACTTCTCTTTCCAATACACATTTCCAGGATTTTTTCAGCTCGTGAGGACATCTCAATCTGCAATTAGATCATTAATGAATGTACAGGCAACTTGTAGTTGAATTCGTCTATTCAACCATGTGTATTTTATGAACACGTGTTAGTCACTTCGGTATAGTCTAACTTGCTTTCTTCGAATTGCGGTACTTTTGTAAGCTAATACTAGGTATCAGTACGCATACCATGTATACTCCATTGATTGATACGTATTTATTAATGCATTTATACTCTTACCTTGTTATTTCAGAAGATACATCCGCGTATGGAAAACTTAAACTAACGTATTCAAACCCAAACACTTCGTTTGTAATTTCGCTTCTGAGCACACATACGACTTAATCCAATCGCAAACACATTATTATGTTCAATTACCGAAATAATAATAATATGACAGAAGGTCGTATGTGTAAAATGTATAACCAACTCCACGATTCATACGACTTTATTCAAAAGAGCTTAGCACATACGAGCTTATATCACAGCATAACGTCGTATGGAACAATTGTCAAAAACATATTGGTCATGGTAAAAGGCCGTATGTGGAACCATACGACGTTATAAAAGATGCTATCTACACATACGCCATTATTGCCTCACATACCCCGTTTTTGATGAAGTAAATATATATATATACTACATACGACGTTACGTTTTTATCAATTTCACGTTGTATAGTTCGAACAAGACATACGACGTTACTGAAAACAGAAAATTTAGCTCGAGCTCGATTTTTTCATGTATAAACCTCAAAAACGCGAAATTGTAACATACGACCTTCTCCTTTTGAGGTGACGAACAGCGAGTCAATGAGGAAGGAAGACAACAGTGATACCCCTAAGGTTGAACCAGTGATGATAATCCCATAGTTACAACTTAAAAGAAAGAAAAAAAACGCACGCGACAGTAAAAAGATGGAAATGCAAGGAAAAATGAACATATGGTTGATTGCGCTATCAAAATAAAGAAAGTACATCGGGATTTTGGAAGAATGAATCACACGAACTATAATGATGAAATTTGAGTGTACATTTGATATGGAAAAAAAACTGCATCATTCTGCGTTTTGTTTTTGATTTTGCATAACATATATCGCAGTTGCTTGGTAGGACTAGAAAGATATCAACGATGATTTCAATACTATAGGAAGAAAAGGTTGGATAGAAAAGATTATTTCATTCGGTTATATGTTTTGAGGAAGTTCCAAATATTGTTTTGTTATGAGTGTTAACGTATTTCAATTGAAGGATGTTTAATTGTTCAAATAAGTAAGAGTGTTCATTGCGCTATATTATGTTTAATTTCTGTATTTTCATTCATGCCTAGTATTTTATAATTTTATTTAATTTTATTTCTGTCGTTTAATGATCGGTTCGTTATCTTATGTTCAAATGTATTTGTATGGTGTAACTTGAGATAGACCAATTCGTGTTTACCCAAAGGGGAAAAAAATGCTAGAGTTGAAACTTAAGGGTTTGCTCAAAAACAGCATAATTATGGATTGAGAGTGTGTTATTTTGTATGTGTCATACTTTGTGAAGAAAATATGAGGAAGCGATCAGGATTTTACTTCATAAATATTATATAGTTTTTTTGTATCTATTTCAATTACTTTTGATGGTACATTTTTTACACAGAAACAGAATTCGTTGAATGATATTTTGCATTAATGAAACAAGATGTATAAAGTCATGCAATATCAGAGATATTAAGTTGGTAGAAATAGTATAGGTTATTTTATGTTGGATTACTAGAAATTGTAATAAGGGTTTGAAATGTATTCAGTTTATGTGGCGAAATCAAGTGCTAATTGTTCCAAGGATTGTTGAATCGTATTTTTACGTTTGTAATATTCAATTGTGAGGAAAGTTAAGAAAATGGATAGACCGAACTTTGATTTTGCTATTGAGAATTTTTGGGAATAGAAAAGACAAAACCGAGTTGCTAATCACGACTTATATGAGTTTGAATAGGGTTTTCGCGTTTCTATTACAAGTTAGAAAAAAATGATCATTAACTTTGGGATCGTTTTACATTAGTTTATACCGAGTTGCTTTTTCGAGTTTTCATCACGATATTAACTTTTGAATTTGTGTCAGTATATCCTGTATTATTGTGTGTTATGCTTGTTGAATTGATTAATCGGTTCGTCATCTTTCATTGTGGCTTATGTGATTGTGTAATTTGGGATAGACCAATTCGTGTTCAACTAAAATGGAAAAAAAATGCTAATTTTGAAACTTGAGGGTTTGCTCGAAAACAGCATAATCATGGATTGAGAGTGTATTATTTTGTATTTGTAATTGTATGAATGAATGAATATTAGGGTTTTGAGGCGCATCGACAGCGAGGTCATTTAGCGCCTGTCAAAATAAGTTGCAACAAAAGGTGAAAAGTGTGATATAAATGTGGAAGTGAAATTTAGATGATATAAATGTGGAAGTGAAATTTAGATGAGAGAACCTCAATATATATTAAACTAAGACTAAACTATGTCTAAAGTGTCTAAAGACGTTATACACTAATTTGTTAAAACCGAACATGTGTGTGCTGTAGAGGGTCACACCCATGGGACTAGGATGAGAACGTTTTACTACTTGTTCTCAGTTCAAACTCGCACTCAAATAAGAGTGGAGGAACGACAAACCATAATGAATATATGTTGAAATATGGTTAGGTTTAAAATATTCCTGATGTCTACCCCAAGAGATCGACATCAAGAATAAGTATCAAATGTCAAAAAGTAGTATACTGGAAGAAGATGATTGCACAAACAACGTCATCTTGATCAGACATGTATATGTCCTAATTGGGGCAGTTTGAAAAATGATACTGGTAACACGACGACTTCATCGTCTCACGCAAACAACGATGCAGATCCACGAGCATGTCAAATGAGATCCAATAGGTTCGATAATCTTAGAAAGCTGAATATGGTATCTATCGATTTTGAATTATTCCCTAAAATCTTTAGCATTGTGTCTTCCATACGAAGCTGTCTACTCAGAGCAGTATATTTCTGACACTCGAGTAATATGTGTCGAACAGTTAAAATCTTGTTACAAATCTCACATCTAGGGACGATTTTATCGGGGGTGAAGAGATAGGAATGGGTTAAAAGTGTGTGTCCCACTCGCAGACGAGTGAGAACTACTTCCTCCCTCCGTGAACCTCGGATTAAAGATTCCCAAGCACTAACAGTAGGCTTTATTTCTTCCAGCTTGTTGTTGGTCTCCCTGTCCCACTCTTTTTGGAAACGAGATTTGAAAAGTAGTTTGAAATACGCCTTGAAATCATTGATAGGTACTCTCGGGTTATCAATATCTTCTTTCTCCGTCGCTTCTTTGGCAGCCGTGTCCGCCAACTCATTACCACCAATCCCCACGTGTCCAGGTACCCAGCAGAACACTACACTGACATCCTGCGAGGCAAGGGCGGTCAGGAGTGTCTGCACTTTCTGGACCAGATGGTGAGTTGGAAAGATCTGAGTAAGGGCTTGGAGTGCACTCAAAGAATCGGAACAGATCAGGAAGCACTTCTCAGATCGTTGTTGAATGTGCTGTAGAGAGGTGACAATTGCGAACAACTCGGCAGTATAAACGCTACTCATCGAACCTAATCTAAAACTAACAGTGGAGGATTCGCTGACGAATGCGCAGCCAACTTTGCCGTTCAGTTTCGATCCGTCCGTGTAGTATCTAATATGTCCGGGGTAGAGTGTGCAGAGCTCTAGGTATTTTTGCTTATACTCTTCTGCACTCGTGCTTGCCTTCGTACTTGATGACAAGTTCATCAAGCACTCCGGACGTGGAGCCAACCAAGGGGCGGTATCACTGAATTGGATTTGATAGACTCGAGGGTATACAAATGACTCTTCGACCAAAATATGATTCAAACGAATTCCAGTTGGTATGGTGGCAGATGGTTTCGATTCATAGAGAGCATGAAATCTAGGATTGATAACTGATTGGTAGGTGGGATGATGCTTACTGCAGAATAATTTCGAAGCGTATGAGCAAAGTAGATATGCACGTCGACTCTTCAACGAGGGCTCGCCAGCCTCGCAATACAGGCTCTCCACCCGACTGGTACGGAGTGCTCCTATGGCCAGTCGGATGCCCGTGTTGTGAACTGTATTGAGTGGCTTCACGTAGCTCTCTCGTGCCGAGTCGTACACAACACTACCATAATCCAATTTGGAACGTATTAATGCTCGGTAAAGCCGCAGCATCGTGGTGCGATCCGCTCCCCATTTGGTACCACTAAGATAACGGAGAAGGTTAAGTGATTTGAAGCACTTGAGTCTGAGTTGCGAAATGTGAGATTTCCAGTTCAACTTCACGTCAAACGTCAGCCCAAGGAACTTGGTCGATTCTGCGAATGGAAGGAGTTCTCTACGAAGATATATATCTGGGTCAGGGTGCAGGCCTCTCAGACGAGAGAAACGCATGCACGTTGATTTTGATGTAGAAAACCTGAACCCAGTTTCATCTTCCCATGCTTCCAGTTTCCTAATTGCAAGTTGGATTTGGCGAGAGGCCAGTGTACTTCTCGCTGACTTACTGAATATAGCCAAGTCGTCGACAAATAAGGAAGAAGTGATAGAAGATGGAACGCTTCGAACAATACCATTTATAGCGATGGCGAACAAAGTAACACTGAGGACAGAACCCTGTGGTACACCGTTCTCTTGGATGAACTCATCCGACAACACATTACCAACTCGTACATTGAAACGTCGGTTGGTCATGAAATTACAGACAAAATTAGGAAGATGGCCTCTGAAACCCCATTGTGACAAGGTTTTCAATATGTTGAAGCGCCAGGTAGTATCGAATGCCTTCTCGAGGTCGAAAAATACAGCTATCACTTCCTGCTTCGTAAGAAAAGCTTCTTGTATGAAGCTTTCCATACGAATAAGATGATCCAAAGTATTTCTATTTTTTCTGAATCCAGACTGTACTGTGCAAAGGAGGTTTTTTCGTTCCAACCACCAAACGAGGCGGTTGTTCAACATCCTTTCCATCACTTTACACATACAGCTGGTCAGTGATATAGGTCTATAGCTTGATGGTGAATGCTTATCCTTAGATGGTTTCAAGATCGGTACCTGGATAGCTTGTCTCCAAGAATCAGGGAAAGTATCGGTTGAATAGATATGGTTGAACAGGTTGAGAAGGGCATTCAAAGCGGCAACTGGCAGGTGTTTCAAGAACTGATTGTGTATTCCATCAATCCCCGGTGCTGTGTCTCTTGCGCACGTTATCGCGTTCTCCAACTCCCATACACTAAACGGCACGTTATACACCTCGTTGTTCGCAGAAGAGAAATCTAATCTTCTACATTCTGCAGCACGTTTGTGTATTTGGAACGATGCCGAGTAGTGGTGAGAGCTAGAGACGTCCGAGAAATAGGACCCGATAACATTAGCTGTTTCCTGTGGCTCGGTAATAAGACTACCATCCTTGTTCAACCCAGATATACAAGATGATTTGAATTTGCCGTCTATCTTCCTCACTCTATTCCACACTTTGGTGAGGGGTGTGTGAGTATTAATGGATGAGATGTAAGAATTCCATGAGGCTTTTTTCGAAGTCTTTATGATGAAACGAGCCCTTGCTCGGAGTTTCCGGAATGCCATAAGGTTGATATTGGTTGGGTATTTCCGGAAAATTCAAAGGGCTTGTTTCCTCTTACGGATCGCCACCTTACATTCCTCGTTCCACCAGGGAACAGGTATGTGGCGTTGGTTGGTTGACGTAAGAGGAATGCTGTCTTTCGCGGCGGCAATAATCACCTCTGTCACATGCTCAGTCCTACTATCAGTATCATGGATGTTATTCGAGTTCTTCAAATCAACACGCTTTGTGAAAAGGCTCCAGTTCGCGCGGCGCAAGTTCCACTGCGCACACCGCAAGGGCCGTTGATGAGAATCTACTCTCAAGATGAGTGGGTAGTGGTCGCTACCACACAGATCTGAGTGAGCGGAGAAATTGAAAAGAGGTGCGACAGATGGGGTGCAGACACAAAGATCGATCGCTGAAAACGTACCGTTGAAAGCATTAAACCTTGTTTTCTCTCCATTGTTGAGAATAATCAAGTCGTTGTCGTTGAAAAATTGCTCAAAAAGGCGTCCTCTGCCGTTACTATCCACCATTGTGTCACCCCACAAGTTATTGTGGGCATTTAGGTCACCTAGAATAACATAGGGACGTGGAAGCTGTGACACAAGGTTATCCAGATTTATTCTAGTAACTGGAGCCCATTCAGGTAAGTAAATATTACAGAAGGTAACAGGCTGAGGAAGAGCAATTCTGACTGCCACTGCCTGTAGTGGTGTTGTTAGCGGCAGTGGACTTACGTGACAGCTGTCGTGGACAGCTGTGGCTACTCCCCCATGGGCTCTGTTACCTGTCAAGTCATCGAAACGATAGAAACTATAATTACGTATCAATGGAGAGTCACAAGGTTTGAAGTGCGTTTCTTGAAAAAAGAAACATATCGGTTTAATGTTTGATGTCAATAGCTTGATTTCTTCTCTGTGCCTGTTGAAACCATTGCAGTTCCATTGTATTAGAGCCATTTTGTGTAGATGATGTTCTTGTTTACTTTAAATGTAGATAGAGTTACCTAAGACCAGCTTAGGTTACTACAGATTTCAAGTTCTTTTTAGATAAAAGGATTTCCCCTCAGAGGATTTTGCGGGAATGCCGAGCTCTGCGGCTACATCCTTTCTTGCTCCTTGGGTACTTCCTCTGTTCCTTCGTTTTTGTTTGGGGGGTGTGAATCCCCGGGTGTCGGGCACAGCACCCGACGCCGGTCGCTCAGTGATGTCGGATGAAGCGCCCGACACAGGAGATTCATCTTCATCCTCACTTCCTGTCACCATTATTTCCTCTACGGTTTCAGCCTCAGCTTCCGGAGTGAATTTACCTTTCAATAGTTTCACCAGATCATGTACCTCGTTCTGTAACTTGTCAATTTTGAGGTTTTGTGACGATACTAACTCTTCCATTCTCTTCTGCTGTTCGATCAGTTTCTTGTTTTCAGCCTTCAAAGTGAGTATTTCTTGCGATTCCTGGGACGTTGTTTTATTAGCTGTGGCTTTGGCAAAAGAAGATTGAAGAGCAGAGATAGGAAAGAGATTTCTATATTTCTGTCGAGCATCTTGATAAGTCATTTTATCGACAGTTTTGAACTCACTGATCTTCTTCTCTTCTAACCACTTACTGCAGGCCTTTGAAGACGCCGCATGTCCACCGTTGCAATTGATGCAACGAGGGCCGGACACGCAAGGCGTTTCGTCGTGCTTCTCAAGGCCGCAGTTCGGGCAGATAGGTTTAGATTTACAGAAAGCTTGGCCATGTCCAAAGCGTTGACAGATGAAACATCGAGTTGGATTTGGAATGTACGGTCTAACAAGTATACTGTTGTAGCCAGCTATCAATTTTGTTGGAACGGTACCGGTAGAAAAAGTCAAAATAAGTGTGGCTGTGGGTACATCCTTTCCATCAACTCGTCGGGTAATACGGTAAACATCCGTAACATTTTGACCAGCGAGTTCAGATTTAATCTCTTCAACGTCACAGCATAAAAGTTCATTGCAAGTAATCACTCCCTTAGAAGAATTAAGGAAGGGATGAGGACTGACTAGGATGGGGAATAAATTTGCAAAGCTGGTGGTCTTCAAAAGCAGTTGTGATTGTTTATCGCTGTCTGTTTCTACAAGCAGGAGAGTTCTATTCCTAACTTTCGTGACTTTGCGAACAGTACCAGCAAGACCTCGAATAGCTTTCTCGATAGCAAAAGGTGACACGTCATGGAAGGTTTTACCATCGGAACGTTCTATTTGCAAAAATCTAGGACTAGCTGGTTTGCTTGATTCTAGATTCTGAAGAACTTGTTCTTTCGTACATTTATAATCTCTAAGAGATCGAATTCTTTTTTTGGGGGGGGGGAATTGAGGGGAAATTAAGTGTATTCATATTTGGACCCACGAGTAGCTAGGGAAATAAATGTCCGCTCCCACAGAGCCCCGCTTGTGGGAGTAAGGCTAGAGTAAAACTGAAGTTCACCATGTGTCCAGAGTTTATCGTTTGGAACTACTTTATCCCGTAGTCATTCAGCCCTTTAGCACGATTAATTACACCATTGGCTTGGGTTCATATCCTTGTTCACAGCGAGATCGTCAATATTGTCGTGGGTTTGAGTGGTCACGAGGAGTCGGCACGAAGATAAGAATGAAGACAAGTCCAGGAAAGAGAGAACACAGAGTAGCAAAGATCATGGAAGAGGGTGATAATGATGAATGATTGCACGAGAACTCCTTATGACCGCTCTGGTCACCGAAATGGGCACCCACTCGACCGACGGTCCGAACTTAGTCTGGACCCTCACCCCAGACCTTATCGCCATGGGTGACCCTGCTGGAAGCAAATAAATTGCTTCCGACGATAGCTCTGGGGATCACGGGGCCACGCAAGCCCCCACACCACGTCAAGGTGTTCGGATCCTTTGAGGGGGTTTGTAATTGTATTGAACCGTTTTGAAAGATGAGGAAGAGATGAACTCAACTCCAGCAATTTCAATTTATCTCATGATTTTTTTTTTATGACATAACTTGGAATTTTTGGGATTTCAAATCGTGACTACTTTACTTTGTTTTCATATGTGTGTTTGTTTCTTGTTCGATTGTTTGATCGTTTGGCTGTTGAAAGAAAAGAATTGTGCCACAGCTTGACGTGTTTAGTGAAATGAAAAATATAGATATATATTTAAATGAAATAATGAATGAATAAGTGTAAATGATGAAAACTGATAGTCTTTGTGTTAAGTTCAAGTAAATACTTATGATGATAATAATGGAAATCTCTTTTTGTAACCTCAATATTGGATCATTTAAGCTAATGAGTACCATCTTGAATATCATTAGGATGATGTTTACGTTCTTTAATCCACACATATACATGTAATTATGATTGTAATTGTATTCTCGAATGTCATATCTGGGTAGGATGCATAACATCAAATATGAAATAAGTTAGGGGGCTATATCATTGAATAATTAAAATTGTTCAATTTAATGTGCGTTTCAGAGTTCGAAAATTTTTTGGGGGGCAATTGTAACATAACATACAGTTTCTACGTTTCATTTTATTTCAGTACCAATATTCATGGAATGATCTGTCAAGTGGTTTTGGTCTTTGCCTTTAACAGTCCCAACAAGGAGGTGTCAAAGAGTGAGAGGGAAAACAGAGTTTTGTAGTGTTTGGGTTCGATAAAGTGCTGAAAGCAATTAATTTTAATGGATATTACTCAAAAAAAGAGGGTGGTTATTTTGTTCCTTAATACAAACCCTTCACGATGTGGACAATATCAATTCACACACGTTCAATTTGTAGTTCAAGGTCAGTAATAAATATATAGTTTCAACGTGGGAGAGCAGGCATCTTTCAAAAGCCATATATGACCAAAATTTAACAAAGACAACCAATCAAAACTCTGCGTTCTGAGACCTTAACCAATCAAACTTTAGTTCTGATAGTGTAATACATTTAGGGAGTGAATTAAATGTAATTGCAGTAGAAATTTAGGAAATATCCAAACAGTTCATTATGGACCGCGACACAGGCAAGTTGTGCCAAAAAGCTTTGAGAAAGTGGTGAAACTTCCAGAATGAATAGTGCTTTCTAAAATTAGTGAGTTTTAATTACTATGTACTGAACTTGTTACAATTTATTCTATTGCAATTCAAAATTACGTATCTTCAACTGCTATCTCGACTCCGCCACCAGCTATTCCGTCACCAGGCCGAGGGGATCTCACCTCTGCAGCATAAAACCTCAAGTACAACCAAATCCACCACATTTGCCTTTTAGAACTCTCCACTACCCTCTTCAAGAACAATAATAATCGCCATAAAGGACTTGTCTTCTTTTCATTGTGTAATTTTGAAGTGTAATAATTGTAATAATGTGTGTTAAAATCAATATATTCCTCTTTTTGAATTCAATTTGTATCTATTTAAGCCGGTGATGTTAGAATATATCAAATATATCAATATACATATATATATATATATATATATATATATATATATATATATATATATATATATATATATATATATATATATATATATATATATATATATATATATATATACATATATATATATATATATATATATATATATATATATATATATATATATATATATATCCTACATAGAATGAAGTAATAGAATAGAAGTACATGATATGAAGGATTGGATCCTTCAAGTCGAAACAAGTCGAAACAGATTATAAAACCAAAGTATAGGCCCACATTAAATTATTCAAGACTTACAGAAATAGTAATTCATGTTGTCACTGATGTGTAGTGGGCCCAAGTCTTGAAATTCTGCGGCTTTCGGATCATGTTTGTCATAACTGGTCACTAAAATGTTAGCCTAGGAATTTGTATGACTGTCTATCAAAAAACATGTTTATAATCTCCAATTATCCACCGCCGGAGTCGTTCACAGCCTTGTGGGAATGAATTTGACTCTCCGATTTGTGAAATTTTACCAAATACCCGTTTTTCCTTGACAACAACACGTTTCCGGTGTTTGTTGATCTCACTTGGCGTTAGTGAATCGCAAGGTGATCGAATTGTCACCTCACGTGAGATGAGTTCCGTCTCACAGTGAGATGATACGGTCTCATCTCACTGTTTCAGAAGTTATTGAATAGGGGTCCTGGCAAGTATAAGAACAATGGAAGAAGGTGGATGAAATGAGTTGGAAGATAAGGGAAGAAATGAGAAGAATGAAACTAATGCTCAGCACTCCATTCACAAACTTCGGTTACCAAGTGAACCCACTCAACCGACGGTCCAAACTTCGTCTAGGCCCTCACTCCAGACCTTATCGCCATGGGTGACCCTGCTGGGAGCAGATAATTTGCTCCTGACGATATCGCTCCGGACATCATTGGGTCGTGCAGGCCCCCACACCACGTCAGGGTGTTCGGATCCCTGAAGAAGGGGCTACTTCTTCCTCCGAGACTAGACCATTACACGAGAAGAAAACCACACGCGGATTTGCTTCGTGAGAATTGAGGAAAAATGAGATAAAAAAATCGGAGCCAATGGCCACTAGTGATAGGCGTGGCTTATCGTCAGGCCAATCAGATCCATACTTCATGTGGGAATTTAGATACTCTGATAGGCAATGCCAATTCATGCAAATAACAAACAGCCTATTCGATCGGATGTTTTGTTTTGTGACGTTTGCGGGTGGGTCAATCACTAGTCGTCATTTTTTCCAGATTTATGGAATTATATCATCACTTTGCAAATCTGATGATCTATCGTGATAGTTCCGTATATTTCGTCACGCTCAACCAAGAATATGTGATGTCTCTATTCATAATTTGTTGATCAGATTGCATTTGGGAGCGTATTCTCATGTTTCTGATCATGTATTATTGATAATGTCTCCATTCTGTGAGATAAGATTGAATTGTGTGTTCTCTATGTGACTGTGGATCAACGAGTGAGTGTGATCACTCGAGGGCAAATACATCATCGATAATAAATGATAATCCACAATGAATGACTCGATAATAATGGAATATTCAATGAATCCGTTATGATATTCATCCATATAACATACAACAATGAATTTTATTAAGGGAGACATAATTGACGATAAATACACGTCACTTGAGCATTGATATGCGGGAATCCATTCCAATGGAAAGTACAGATTATTGAGAGGAAACGTGACTGGAGTGAGAGAAGATGAGTACGAAAGGTTCATAGTATGATCGTGTTATTCAGGCGAGATGTGTCCATAGGAGCAGGGCAACAGCTGCAGTCAGCAAAACATGGGAGCACATAGAGACGGGGGCTGCGTTGCACAACTCTCCTTCACATGTGCAGTGGGTAAATTTCTTCCCGAGAATTTCACTATCCTTACACTTTCCTGTCACTTCTGCGGCACAGGAACGGGCGACATAACCGTCTGTCGTATCTTTGAGACAGCCATTGACACGACATTCTAAGGTTGGTGTCTTCTCGTCGATTTCATTGCATGGATTACAAAAGTAGCACTTGACAGCTCTCGTCGTGTTCATGACGCAGAGGAGAACTAACGCTGTCAGCAATATGCTCTTCATACTTGCAGGTTATCTGGAACAAGAGAACAACACGCTGTCAGCAATATGCTCTTTATAGAAGCGCGTTATCTGGAACGGGTGTAAATCAAGCCATCAGCAATATGTTCTTTATACTGTCACGTTATCAAGAACAAGAAGGCAACACGCTGTCAGCAATATGCTCTTCATTCGGGCACATTATCTGGATCAGGGAGACGCTGTCAGCTATATGCTCTTCATTCCAGCATGTTATCTGGAACAAGAAGACAATACGCTGTCAGAAAAATGCTCTTCACTCTAGCACGTTATCTGGAACATTGAGACATCAAGCTGTCAGCAGTATGCTTCACATACTTTTTTTTTCTTCAATGAAAACGAAACTCGATACAAAATCATTGTTCCCCAATTGAGGCTATCATACTTTTACTATATTCTATCATATCGAATTAAATTATATTGAGCTATCATAATATACTATCATATTCAGAATGGCACATCATACGGAACGAGGAGACCAAACTCTGTGGAGAGCATGCTCTCCAGTTTGGCACGTTATCTGGACCAAGGAAACAACACGCTGTCAGCAATATGCTGTCCACTCTGGCACGTTATCTGGATCAAGGTAACAACACGCTGTCAGCAACATGCTCTCCACTCTGACACGTTATCTAGAACTGGGTGACAACAAGCTTTAAGCAATATGCTCTCCACTCTGGCACGTTATCTGGACCAGGGTAACAACACGATGTCAGCGATATGCTCACCACTCTGGCACGATATCTGGACCAAGGAGTCAACACGCTGTTAGCAATATGATCATCACTCTGGCAAGTTATCTGGACTAAGGTAACAACACGCTCCAAGCTATATGCTATTAACTCTGGCACGTTATCTGGACCAAGGTAACAACACGCTGTAAGCAATATGCTCACCACTCTGGCGCGTTATCTGGATCAAGGTAACAACACGCTGTCAGCAATATGCCCACCACTCTGGCACGTTATCCGGACCAAGGTCACAACACGCTGTAAGCAATATGCTCACCACTCTGGCGCGTTATCTGGACCAAGGTAACAACACGCTGTAAGCAATATGCTCACCACTCTGGCGCGTTATCTGGACTAAGGTAACAACACGCTCCAAGCAATATGCTATTAACTCTGGCACGTTATCTGGACCAAGGTAACAACACGCTGTAAGCAATATGCTCACCACTCTGGCGCGTTATCTGGATCAAGGTAACAACACGCTGTCAGCAATATGCCCACCACTCTGGCACGTTATCCGGACCAAGGTCACAACACGCTGTAAGCAATATGCTCACCACTCTGGCGCGTTATCTGGACCAAGGTAACAACACGCTGTAAGCAATATGCTCACCACTCTGGCGCGTTATCTGGACTAAGGTAACAACACGCTCCAAGCAATATGCTATTAACTCTGGCACGTTATCTGGACTAAGGTAACAACACGCTGTAAGCAATATGCTCACCACTCTGGCGCGTTATCTGGATCAAGGTAACAACACGCTGTCAGCAATATGCCCACCACTCTGGCACGTTATCTGGATCAAGGTAACAACACGCTGTCAGCAATATGCTCACCACTCTGGCGCGTTATCTGGACCAAGGTAACAACACGCTGTAAGCAATATGCTCACCACTCTGGCGCGTTATCTGGACCAAGGTAACAACACGCTGTCAGCAATATGCCCACCACTCTGGCACGTTATCCGGACCAAGGTCACAACACGCTGTAAGCAATATGCTCACTTCTCTGGCATGTTATCTGGAACATCATCTCTCATTTGGGAGGCCAAAATTCCCATTCCGTTGTCACTGGAAGGGATCAGTGGTGTCATGTATCATTCGATATGTCATATTTCAAACAATCGAACTTCTCATTGAACTTTCGAAATAATTGTCGAGCACAGGCGCCATGGGGCTCAGAATATGGGCATCGCCCACCCCTCGATAGTGCGGATCACAACATCAAAATCAACATATCTCACAAATTTTCCGTCGGAATGATCTGATTTTGGTTGCAAACGATCTCAAACAGTATCTCTACATGAGAACTTGTTCCTATTTTTTCATCCATCTGAACAGTCCAAAGGGCCACATGGAACCAAGATGTCATTATTTTCCAACCAACCGTTAAGGTTCCGTTAACTTTCACTCCGCTTTCAGAGGCAGGAAACATGAGTATCATACATCAATCGATCAAGCGCACTCATTACAATGATTCCCTCTATGAGACTTCCTAACTTATCATCATGCATGGGCGCCATGACACTTTGAATGTGGGCTTCGCTCACTTTTCATAATCTCAGATCTTAGGATTAAGAGCTGGTTGTACCAAGTGATGTTTAGTGAATTAACTAACTTCAATCATTAGTTATGCTAATTTTGATTGTACCAACCTATGGTTAGCGAATAACGACGTTCAACTAATGATTACCTTAAGTATTGCTTTGGGGTCATATTAACTGTTTAATAATCAGAATTCAAGATTGATGCCTAGATTCTGATCAGCCGTATTTTGAATGTATCTTGATCGCATTTTGAGTAAACAGCAGAGAAAGAAGAGAAATTTCCAGGAGAAAATGAACAATCCATATGAGGTAGTAAAAATTGTTTTCATGATTTAATTAATCGATTTTGAAACCATTCAAATCACCTTCAAACTACTGTTAGGTTATGGCTTGCCCTTTAGACCCAGGTCCTACTCCCATACCAATTTCGTTCAACTTGGGCCCTATGTAATTTCAAGTGTGGAATTGGATTTAGATCTGTTTGATGACTCTGATGAAGATGATGTCGTGTTCACACATTTTGGTGAAGGAGGAAGTCGTCGGATGACTACGAGCTAGGTCAAACAACTTCGATATATGGGGCGACGAAGAATTCAGTATCTGTTTTTGGCTGACTAAACCCACCGTATTACACTCATTAACACTAATTGAAGATGATATCAAGACTGATACAGGCAGGTATGAGGGCATTGCTAGGCCTATATAATATTATATGATTGAGTTTAGGCCTGTGCCTATTGGGCCAATCGCTGGATCACTGAATTATGTAGGCCCACTCAATGGTTTAGGTAAGGTTAGGTTTGTGTTGAACGGGTGAGAATAATTCTATGGCCAGAACTTTATGCCATCATCTAGGCGTATCACTGAATTATGAGGGCGTACTCAATGGTTGAGGTGAGGTTAGGTTTGTGCTGAATGGGTAAGAACAATTCCACGGTTAGAACTTCATGCCTTCATCTATGCCTATCACTGAATTATGAGGGCGTACTCAATGGCTGAGGTGAGGTTAGGTTTGTGCTGAATGGGTGAGAACAATTCCACGGTTAGAACTTTATGCCATCATCTAGGCGTATCACTGAATTATGAGGGCGTACTCAATGGTTGAGGTGAGGTTAGGTTTGTGCTGAATGGGTAAGAACAATTCCACGGTTAAAACTTCATGCCATCATCTAGGCGTATCACTGAATTATGAGGGCGTACTCAATGGTTGAGGTGAGGTTAGGTTTGTGCTGAATGGGTAAGAACAATTCCACGGTTAGAACTCTATGCCATCATCTAGGCGTATCACTGAATTATGAGGGCGTACTCAATGGCTGAGGTGAGGTTAGGTTTGTGCTGAATGGGTAAGAACAATTCTACGGTTAGAACTTTATGCCATCATCTAGGCGTATCACTGAATTATGAGGGCGTACTCAATGGTTGAGGTGAGGTTAGGTTTGTGCTGAATGAGTAAGAACAATTCCACGGTTAGAACTTCATGCCATCATCTAGGCGTATCACTGAATTATGTAGGCCTACTCAATGGTTTAGGTGAGGTTAGGTTTGTGCTGAATGAGTAAGAACAATTCCACGGTTAGAACTCTATGCCATCATCTAGGCGTATCACTGAATTATGAGGGCGTACTCAATGGTTGAGGTGAGGTCAGGTTTGTGCTGAATGGGTGAGAACAATTCTACGGTTAGAACTTCATGCCATCATCTAGGCGTATCACTGAATTATGAGGGCGTACTCAATGGTTGAGGTGAGGTTAGGTTTGTGCTGAATGGGTAAGAACAATTCCACGGTTAGAACTCTATGCCATCATCTAGGCGTATCACTGAATTATGAGGGCGTACTCAATGGTTGAGGTGAGGTTAGAATTGTGCTGAATGGGTGAGAATAATTCCACGGTTAGAACTTTATGCCATCTTCTAGGCCTATCACTGAATTATGTAGGCGTACTCAATGGTTTAGGTGAGGTTAGGTTTATGCTGAATGAGTAAGAACAATTCCACGGTTAGAACTTCATGCCTTCATCTAGGCGTATCACTGAATTATGTAGGCCTACTCAATGGTTTAGGTAAGGTCAGGTTTGTGCTGAATGGGTGAGAACAATTCTACGGTTAGAACTTCATGCCTTTATCTAGGCCTATCACTGAATTATGTAGGCCTACTCAATGGTTTAGGAAAGGTTGGGTTTGTGCTGAATGGGTAAGAACAATTCTACGGTTAGAACTTTATGCATCCATCTAGACCTATCACTGAATTATGTAGGCGTACTCAATGGTTTAGGGAAGGTTGGGTTTGTGCTGAATGGGTGAGAATAATTCTACGGTTAGAACTTTATGCCATCTTCTAGGCCTACCGGTATATAATTTTATATAATTGGGACTATTGGACTAGTTGCTAGATCACTGAATTATTCAATGACTCATGTAAGGTTAGGTTTGTGTAATGATGTGAGAATGATTCTGCGGTTATTCGGAATCAATAGCCTAGCCTAACCATAAAAATGTCGAATGAGTTTAATCAGTTTATGGCAAGTGGACCGAAGAAAAAGTTGATTATATTTACGAGTATAGTCATTCTAAAACTTCTAACATAGCTAGTTCATACTGCGGCTTAATTGATGTGGGCCTATTGATTATATTTACGAGTATAGTCATTCTAAAACTTCTAACATAGCTAGTTCATACTGCGGCTTGATTATTGTGGGCCTATTGATTAAATTGATTTCTCTGTATTACAGAAACGATTCGGTTAGGCCTATAAATAAATTGTTGATTGCGCTGCGATTCTACGCACTGAGCAGTATGCTCATTGCATGTGAAGATTTTGGGGGTGTTCATGAGTCGACAGCGTGTCGCATATTAAGTAACGTGTCATACACATTGCCAGATTGAGGCCTATAGTAGAAAAGCAGGAATGAGAAAGCCTTCTGGAACACATACATCACGCATTTTGGGTTACAAGCAGGACACATACCTAATTTCCTTCAGTAAAATGCGCTGTGAACGAATGTGCCGGTGTCCAGGCTGGAAAATGACCCAGGCTCTTGTGGCGGAAGGTCAAAGGTCAAGCGCGCAATTTTGCATAGAAACGTTAATAACTCGGTAGTGATTCGTCCCGATGCCTTACGGTTTTCTCTATTTTGTTGCTTATAATATTTTCTCATAGCGTGATCGAAAAGTCTCACGATATTTTTGACACAATAATTCTTGACGCCATCTTGAAAACGAAATACTGATTCTGATGCGTCGGTAATCTAAGATATTCTGAAAAGTGCATCGATATGCGTGAAATAGTTCAAACAAATATTGTGCACAATTCAGTTGGTGATCGGTGACAGCTCAATTCATACGATTATCACAATATTAACGCATTTCAGAGCCATAAACGTGATCGCGAGTGCGGGAGTTTTATACACATTATAAGCCTGCTGAATGCATAATTGTAAGCCTGGCTACGATGCGCTTCGAGTTTTTGATTTCAATTGATATTAGGTTCATCAAAATTGATGGCATTATTGTATTGATACAATTATAACGGATGCCAATATATATTTGTACTGTATTTGTTATCTATAACCGTTTGGTCGTATCGTCAAGGTATGCCTACATCAGATTGGTGTTTTATTAGTGTCAAAGTGCTGAATCCCATATTGATTGAGAATAATATGAACACGCCTGCAGAAAACCCAGTTTATTCATTCCACATAAATCATGTTCGTCATCTAATGAAATGCCTGAGAAATAATATAATTTAGGAGATGACGATTCATCACGATTTTTGACCAATTTGCATTGAAATTTGAAATTGATCGATGAAGACCCTACATGAGTGATTAAAATACAAGACTACAAGTTGAATTCGAAGTTAGGAATTGTAACACGTTATCTACGTCATACTTTGATTACATACATTGATGTTGATTCGTGATCTAGTCGACTGGTAGCTCTATGTGAGCCAAGTCCCGCGAGCATCCAGCTCACCCTGTTAAGCTCTTACTCTGACTGTGTGTTGCTATTGTGATACCAGTCCCCACAGTTGCATGCTGGCATGCATCTGAAATCTTGTGATGTATCATCATTTGTTGTATTATTTGTTCGATATACTATGATTACTAATTCGCTGACAAATCATAAATGATGGCTTACTGCCATACTCAATTGTGATGCTATTGCTATTTAAGCCATGAGTTATATTGTGAAGGATGTAAATTGTGTACCGATTTCTCCGAGAGAGGGTGAAAGAAATTAACACCACTACTAATACCACTACTACATGTCATAGTGGGTTTGTTTTGAAGCATACGCACTTCCAAGTGCAATAATGGTTCTTATTTTCTTTGCACTCACATGATATCAGCTCCAACATTTTTCAGGATATGGGATCTTGAATCATGAGGACAGGTTCAAGATGTCCATCTTGCAGAAATCACCCACTGTCTGTTCACATTGGAATTGTAGGAAAGACTTCCGTTGATTTCCACCAAACATACTATCGATATGTAGCTCGTCTGATGTGCTGGATCAGTGCAACTCTTGTAGGAGGGACTTTCACGAAGTCTTTATCTGAAATTCTGAAGAGAGAACACCTGAATTATTCTATAGACTGGGAACTCGTTCGTGGATCGTAAAGTTTGCAGACGGAGGCTTCTGCCCTCGCGATGCCCTCCTGACTAATGGAGTGTCTTGGCAAAATTCGCGAAGGAGAGTTGCATTCTGCTGAAATACGTTTTTTTTCTGATGTGCATGATCTCATCCAACATTTTTGTGGCAAAGATTTCACTAGTGCTACTAGAAGCACTCAAACGTCAGTGACCCGGCAGTGCACAATGAGCCTCTTGAACCCACAAGAAGTTGCGTATTTTGCATCGTAGATGCATTCATCAACATCGTATATGAAAACTTAAATCTACCTTGCACGCGTGTGATGGCATCTCTGACCTATACGACGATCTTTCTGTGGAAAGTGGTACGAGATAGTATCGAAAGCGTGACAACCAAGGGATCGAAAAGAAATATATCTGATCGAGCTAACAAACTGCCAGACAACCGAAGTAGATGGTTTGGTCTTGTTGACAATAGAAAAAAACCTTCTGACCTTGTGGCTTGGGAGCTATCGGAAGCGAAGCCCCAAGGAAGGTTCACACACCCCAAGATGTCTACATCCTCTTTTCCTCTCTAGAAGAAGCCAACACTCGTATTATACTCTACGCAAAAGACGCAACTTCTTGTGGGTTCAAGAGGCTCATTGTGCACTGCCGGGACACTGACATTTGAGTGCTTCTAGGAGCACTACTGAAATCTTTGCCACAAGAATGTTGGATGAGATAAGGCACAGCAAAAAAAAAACGTATTTCAGCAGAATGCAACTCACCTTCGCGAATTTTGACAAGACAACTCCATGAGTCAAGAGGGCATCGCGAGGGCAAAAGCCTCCGTCTGCAAACTTCACGATCCACGAACGAGTTCCCAGTCTATAGAATAATTCAGGTGTTCTCTCTTCAGAATTTCAGATAAAGACTTCGTGAAAGTCCCTCCTACAAGAGTTGCACTGATCCAGCACATCAGACGAGCTACATATCAATAGTATGTTTGGTGGAAATCAACGGAAGCCTTTCCTACAATTCCACTGTATACAGACAGTGGGTGGTTTCTGCAAGATGGACATCTTGAACCTGTCCTCATTATTCAAGATCCCATATCCTGAAAAATGTTGGAGCTGATATCATGTGAGTGCGAAGAAAATAAGAACCATTATTGCACTTGGCAGTGCGTATGCTCCAAAACAAACCCACCATGACATGTAGTAGTGGTATTAGTAGTGGTGTTCATTGCTTTAACCCTCTCTCGAAGAAATCGGTACACAATTTACATATTTCACAATATAACTGTGACATATCAAAGTATCTAGGCCTATATTTGATATAAATTCTAAATCATGTTTCTAATGTTGTATGCAATTCATTTCGTTCCTACATTTATTTCATATTTCATGTAAACCCAAAAGGTACCCCTAATTTTGATCAGTCAAAGTGTCTGGTATGTACTTCCTGTCGACAAGAGACGAGACACGTAGTAGCTCGAAGATATAGTTAGGCCGATATAACAAGATCCAAGAGCTACGAATGAAGCGTGGAGATACTGTCACTGAGCGGGTGGAATTCGCCAGGGTGGTCAGACTATACACACCCTTGACTTCTAACATCGTCAGAAGGCGATTTCATCATGTAGTGAAATCCACGCAGAAAAAGATCTAGAAGCTTCCAAGGATCCACATATAAATAGGCCGGAATTCGTCGAGCCTGATCAGAAATTGCCTGACCATCGTCTATATCAGAAGTCGTCAAGAGCAGAATAGTCTGGTTGGTCGTCAAGAGTGCACGTGGCCCCGGGAGGGTGTACCGTTGTTAATTTCGTCTGGTAACCGAAACAGTGCGGTAAATAAACCAGCGACGACGACGGCGACGACGACGGCGACGACAATGGAGACAACGACGACGACGGCGGCAAAATAGAAGACGCAGGAAACCACGGTACCGCTAATTCATTTTCTATTAAAAGGCCCATTTTTTTTCGTAATATTTTTTAAATGAAAGATTTTTGAGGTCACAATTAATTTCTATTTTTGATATGCTTACTTAGTTAACCGACGGGTTAACTATCCGAGCAAATAACAATTGGATTATTTCTTATCTTTTCGATTTTTTTATTGTAAGCTTGTTTTTTTTGTTTTAAGTAAATTTTGAATTTTAATTTTATTTGAGTTACCACAAGTATTTTGAACTATTTTAATTTCCTGAAAACCTGATTGATAGTTCCTCCCCGACCATCCTAGTCCAACAATTTGTTTCCGCTACGAAGTCGTTTTTTTTATCTTCAATTTAGTTTAGGAATTTATTTAAATTCTCATCTCTCCGGGAGTTAGTGGCAGGGGCAACACATGCGGCGCCAGGTAAGCACCTGGGGTGTGTGATAATTTGGCGGCCCAACGCGCAGGCTCGAGTAAAAATTATCATTCGGCGATAATGTTATGGGCCATCGGATAATTCGTAATTTTATTTGAAATTCAATGTAATTTTACGACTTCCTTGGCATTCCTTGAGATTTTTACCTTGTGGTTAACTTTTTTTTGTGGACCTTTAATTTGTATTTCTTTCATTAATGGCGCTCAACACTTATTTTTTGTGTAGCAAAATACTCATTTAGTTGTAAGATTTTCTTTATTGTAAAATGGCTGAAGTCGGTTTGACAGCGGTAGAGGCGAGTATTTACGGTTTCTTATCAGGACTATTCGCAAAGTTGGAGAATAAAATTGACGGTTTGTGTGAAAACCTCGATCATATAGATGGAAGTTTTAAAAGTAAAATTGACGGTTTTAGTTGAAAACTAGATAATATAGATGGAAGTTTCGATCGAATGTTCGACAGTGTAGCAAGTTTCGATGCTAGTATTAGCGCCTTGGATAGTGGTATTGAAGTCGAGGTTAATTTTGAAGAAGACATTCAGAAAGATTCAGTGAGTTTTGAATCTGGCGTTTTAGTTGAAAATCTGGTTGATTGTTCTGATATTGGTGAGGAGGAAGATGATTTGATCGATTTTAGTGATTATAACGAAACAATGAAGGAACTAGAGGATTTTTTGGGTTCAGGAATTATTGAGAAGAAAGATTTTGATTTTAGCGAGTGTCACTCGAAAGTGAAGGGAATGGAGGAATTTTTCCCCGAGATTAATTTTGATGAGAATTTCAGCTATATTGATTGTTTTTCTAGCATTGAATTTGTTACTACGCCTAGTGAGGGTTTGCGGTGTGTTGAGAGGGAGGACTGTTATTTAGAGTGTAAGTTTGA
Organism: Brachyptera risi; assembly: GCA_964007535.1. Classification (NCBI taxonomy): domain Eukaryota; kingdom Metazoa; phylum Arthropoda; class Insecta; order Plecoptera; family Taeniopterygidae; genus Brachyptera; species Brachyptera risi. The sequence goes on from OZ023335.1 coordinate 5,748,083, forward strand.
TCGAGTAATTTTCAATAAGCGTTTGTTTTCTAGTATGATGTTTGGTGTAGAAGCAGGTAGTGCATATTCTGCGTGTAGTTTAGTAGCATTGTTGTGTGAAGAGCGGCGACGCGTGGACGGTCGGCCGAGCGAGGTGCCATGTGAAGAGACATGCGCAGAGCGTAGGGTAGGAGTGGGATAGAGATAGTTGATTGCAGTTCGGGTTGAGCAGGTAGTTTCTCCGTTCACAATTTATGACTTCAGGATTTTTAATTTTCTTGAATTATGTAGGAGAAACTTATCTGTTACCAATATATATTCTACCCTTAGATTATATGAAATTATTTCAGAAATAGGAAAAGTTATTGGAGTAGGAAAGGTTGATTTCGATATTATAATGCATTTGATTGTCCTAATTATTAATAAATAGTATTATTGATGAATGTTCAGGTGATTATTTCAGTCAACAATGGTAGTGGAGTTAATCGTATTCTGAAACTTGTTTTATCGTTTATTATGAAGTTAAATGGGAGTTGATTATTCTTGGATTTTTCTTCAATTGGTAATGGAAGTACAGGAATTGAAGTGACATGTGGGCGGATACGAGGATAACTGAACATTTTATCTCATTCAAGGTTGGTGATTTTCATTATGAAGTTTAGTATTTCAATCGTTTGGATTAGTTCATGACTTTTAAGGCGATGTGAAGAGAATTTTGAGTTGAAATCGAAGAATTGAAGGAATTTGAGATTGTCAGGCTTTGATTGAAGAATTTGAGATTGTAAGATGGAGTTTGATGAATTCTAGGTTTTAAGATGGAAGTTCGAAGAATATTTGAGTTTTAAGGAGATGTTGGATGAAGTTGAGATTGTGAGAAGAGATTGATGAATCCTATGTTTTAATGTGAAGTTTGAGGAATCTGAGTTAAGACGTTCGGTCGATTAAAGAATTGGAGATTTTAAGGTGGAAGTTTGAAGAATTTCAGGTTTTAAGGTGACTATTGAGAAAGCTTCAGGTGAAATCGGAGTTTGAAGAGATGTTGAGAATCAATTTTAAGGCAAAGTGAAAGTTTGAAGAAGAAGATGAGAATTTTAAATGTCAAGAAACGAGTTTAGAGAATGGGTGAGGCGAGTTAGAGAATGGGTGAGGCAGACCCAAGTTTATTATTTGATTTTGTTATCAAGAAGGAATGGATATGGAATGAAGTTACCAACAATTATAATCACTATTTTTATATTTTTTTCAAGTCAGTACCTCTTGCTCATGTTTTACCTGTAATGTTATGGAGCGATGAAGCGTTGTTTGAGTTTTGAGTTTCAATCAAGTATTATTGCGGCAGTTTCGCATATTTTGAGTAGTGAAGTTTGAATTTAGACGATTGTGCAGTTTCATGTGGAGATGTTGGTTTGAGGAAATGTTGGAATGGTTTTAATCATCACCTTTTACATTTTGATAGTTTGTTTTGTTTCGTTAATTTTGATAATTTTGATTTTGAGGCAGTTTGATCCCATTATTAGGACATTTTCTTAGCTATTTTGATTTGTATTCAACCTTGACCTCTGTCATATCTTTTCACTTATTGTCAGTATCTGTTAGTGTTTGTAGTGAGTTAGAGGATTTGTTTAGGCCTTAAGTTTGTTCGTTCAATAGATGTGGTATTACCGGCGGTATATGGAGATGAATGGGACGTCGCACTTAAATGACTTCATCTAGCCATTATATGTCATTTTTATTGTAATTAAAGTGTTCTCAGTTTAATTTCGCCACTTTAATTGGTGAGGCAATTGTGACATATCAAAGTATCTAGGCCTATATTTGATATAAATTCTAAATCATGTTTCTAATGTTGTATGCAATTCATTTCGTTTCTACATTTATTTCATATTTCATGTAAACCCAAAAGGTACCCCTAATTTTGATCAGTCGAAGTGTCTGGTATGTACTTCCTGTCGACAAGAGACGAGACACGTAGTCGCTCGAAGATATAGTTAGGCCGATATAACAAGATCCAAGAGCTACGAATGAAGCATGGAGATACTGTCACTGAGCGGGTGGAATTCGCCAGGGTGGTCAGACTATACACACCCTTGACTTCTAACATCGTCAGAGGGCGATTTCATCATGTAGTGAAATCCACGCAGAAAAAGATCTAGAAGCTTCCAAGGATCCACATATAAATAGGCCGAAATTCGTCGAGCCTGATCAGAAACTGCCTGACCATCGTCTATATCAGAAGTCGTCAAGAGCAGAATAGTCTGGTTGGTCGTCAAGAGTGCACGTGGCCCCGGGAGGGTGTACCGTTGTTAATTTCGTCTGGTAACCGAAACAGTGCGGTAAATAAACCAGCGACGACGACGGCGACGACAATGAAGACAACGACGACGACGGCGGCAAAATAGAAGACGCAGGAAACCACGGTAGCGCTAATTCATTTTCTATTAAAAGGCCTATTTTTTTGTAATATTTTTTAAATGAAAGATTTTTGAGGTCACAATTAATTTCTATTTTTGATATGCTTGCTTAGTTAACCGACGGGTTAACTATCCAAGCAAATAACAATTGAATTATTTTTCATCTTTTCGATCTTTTTATTGTAAGCTTGTTTTTTTTTGTTTCAAGTGAATTTTGAATTTCAATTTTATTTGAGTTACCACAAGTATTTTGAACTATTTAAATTTCCTAAAAACCTAATTGATAGTTCCTCCCCGACCTTCCTAGTCCAACAATTTGTTTCCGCTAGGAAGTCGTTTTTTTTATCTTCAATTTAGTTTAAGAATTTATTTAAATTCTCATCTCTCCGGGAGTTAGTGGCAGGGGCAACACATGCGGCGCCAGGGGTGTGTGATATAACTTATGGCTTAAATAGCATCACAATTGAGTATGGCAGTAAGCCATCATTTATGATTTGTCAGCGAATTAGTAATCATAGTATATCGAACAAATAATACAACAAATAATGATACATCACAAGATTTCAGATGCATGCCAGCATGCAATTGTGGGGACTGGTATCACAATAGCAACACACAGTCAGAGTAAGAGCTTAACAGGGTGAGCTGGATGCTCGCGGGACTTGGCTCACATAGAGCTACCAGTCGACTAGATCACGAATCAACATCAATGTATGTAATCAAAGTATGACGTAGATAACGTGTTACAATTCCTAACTTCAAATTCAACTTGTAGTCTTGTATTTTAATCACTCATGTAGGGTCTTCATCGATCAATTTCAAATTTCAATGCAAATTGGTCAAAAATCGTGATGAATCGTCATCTCCTAAATTATATTATTTCTCAGGCATTTCATTAGATGACGAACATGATTTATGTGGAATGAATAAACTGAGTTTTCTGCAGGCGTGTTCATATTATTCTCAATCAATATGGGATTCAGCACTTTGACACTAATAAAACACCAATCTGATGTAGGCATACCTTGACGATACGACCAAACGGTTATAGATAACAAATACAGTACAAATATATATTGGCATCCGTTATAATTGTATCAATACAATAATGCCATCAATTTTGATGAACCTAATATCAATTGAAATCAAAAACTCGAAGCGCATCGTAGCCAGGCTTACAATTATGCATTCAGCAGGCTTATAATGTGTATAAAACTCCCGCACTCGCGATCACGTTTATGGCTCTGAAATGCGTAAATACTGTGATAATCGTATGAATTGAGCTGTCACCGATCACCAACTGAATTGTGCACAATATTTGTTCGAACTATTTCACGCATATCGATGAACTTTTCAGAATATCTGAGGTAAACGACGCATCAGAATCAGTATTTCGTTTTCAAGATGGCGTCAAGAATTATTGTGTCAAAAATATGGTGAAACTTTCTGATCACACTATGAGAAAATATTATAAGCAACAATATAGAGACAACCGTAAGGCATTGGGACGAATCACTACCGAGTTATCAACGTTTCAATGCAAAATTGCGCGCTTGACCTTTGACCCTCCGTCACAAGAGCCTGGGTCATTTGCCAGCCTGGACTCCAGCATATTCGTTTTCAGCGCATTTTACTGAAGAGAATTTGGTATGTGTCCTGCTTTTAACCCAAAATGCGAGATGCAAGGAATATCATTTTGGTGCTTCTCTACTACTACTTATATTCGATTTCCAAATTCTCTCGAAGAATTCTAAGAATTGAAGGAAGGATTTCACGCAGCAGCTCATTTTCCTAATGTTAAAAAATAATAATAATAATGTTCGTTCATTTAGCGGCACTGCGCTATTCAATAGTACATTACATGCATTACATTACATTGTTGCTGCGATAGATTGTACTCATATCAAAATACAGTCTCAAGGTATGCTTGGTTTTCCACCACGATAATCCATACTTTGTGAAACCGTAGAGTACCCGCGATCTATTTATGAGTTACAATTTACTCAATGAAACAGTCCACACTCACTGACAGTGATCGTACAAGTGTCCTAGAATAAATCGATCGAAAATCAATTAATACTGTTGATAACAGATACCAGTATTAGTAATAGCAGTCTGCCCCTTCAGTCTGGAGTTTGAATAATTATAATCAAGTCCAATTATTTCTTACATAGGCCTATTCTATATTATAAAAGATGAATTAGTTCATTCCTTGCATTATTTCATTCATCCTCTCTTCTAACATCTTCCTACATTTTCTATTTGTTTATATTGGTGGAAATCAGGCTGAAACTTTCCGAAACCGGAAGGTTTTTTCTCATTAAATGTACAAACTCTTTGCGTAAATCTCCGTATAATGGATATTGTCGCAAGGTGGCCTGGCTCGGCGCCCGACAGGACCATATTTCATAATTCCACTGTAAAGGCCCGGGTCGAAATGGGCGATGGCCTAATACCAGGGAACTCAGGTTACACCTCATCACCTGATCTAATCACACCGTTGAGAAATCCGGTTACATGTGAAGAAACCCTATTCAATGAATCGCAAATAAGGACCCGTACAATTGTCGAACGGCAATATGGAGTTTGGAAGAGACCACTGAAAATAGAGTATATAAATAGAGGAATAGGAATAATAGAAATAAAGTGATGATGGAAATAGAAATAATTATAAATGGAGTCATATAAATAGAGTTACCACCCACTTCAATTCTGTCCAACCAACGCATCGCAAACTCCCACCAAAGAGACGGGTAGTTGTATCTTCGCTGGCCATAACACATAAACCTACCCAATTGACTACTTGTATGCACGCGGAACTCCAAGTTGAATAGACATTACAAACCCTCGTCAGAGAGAGAGAGGCAATTGCGTATTAAATCCTGCTACGTTCCCCCCCCCCCTTCCCCCCACCATATTCGCTTTGTTGTGGTGAGACGTCCGATGTTCTCGAAAAGGATGCACTACCTTCCCCGAAAGGAACAATGGAAGATGAATGACCATTATGGTAATTAATTAAAATAATGTTTTCTATCAGCTAGAGCCGGTTGTATCGACTGATAACAAGTGAATTTATTTATTTACTCAATTTCCATCCAGAGATGACGTTACATTCTCAAAATTTCAAGAGGAAATAATGATTTATAATGTCACGTATACGGATAGTCTAAGAATACATTCGTCACATGCGATAATAAAAGTGAACTAATTGGTAAAATAATAATAATGATGGCAAAATAATTTTTTTCATGCAGGGATAGAGACCGTAACCGCAACCGTTAAAGACCCGTATTTTTGGGGGCAACCGTAACCACAACCCTTATTATTTGTATGGTACAACCATAACCATAACCACAATCGTTATTATTTAAGGGCCCAACCGTAACCACAACCGATAACCTTCATGCTGAGGTGATGAGACCCGTAACCACAACCTGCAACCTTTGAGATATCTGTTATTCGGGTCTCAAAAAGGGCTTGAGACGGTTGTTTCAACCAGACACTAATCCAAGGAGAGGAAAATATAGCTTGTATTTTGTCAATTGTCATTCAATTTCCAGCACTCCAAACGTAAACTCTACTATGTTATGGTTTTGGGGCCAAGCTCTATGAGAGGGAGGAGCGGTAGTTGAGTTTCAGTAAACTAAAATCACTCTTTCAAGATTGTTGTACAGAAAGTTGTAACAAAGATTGGTACAAGTCAAAGGAATGCCGATGCCTAATTTGTGGGATTCCTCATAATTTGCTAGTAACAGCTTATCGAACGGAAAGCAGTGATTTTAAACAAGTTTGGGCGTGCTGGAATTATTATTTACAATCATGAATTTTGAAACAGATCTCATATTTTGGGGATTACCAAATAGTATTTGAGCCTACTGTTGACAAATATTCAACACGAGCTCAAATATCAATCTCATAACCGGGGCCTCAATGCAAATTATTTCATGATCATAACCATAACCACCCGGGACCTTTATAAAATCTGCTTCATAACCGTAACCATAAGTGGGACCTTTATGAAATTTACTTCATAACCGTAACCTGGACCTTTATAAAATTCGGTTCACAACCGTGACCACAGCCGGGACCTTCATAAAATTCAGTTTGTAACCGCAACCGGGACCTTTATGAATAAGGGTCTCAGTCCCTGTTTGCATGTCATTTCTATATTTTTCTGAACTTGGGAAGGAGTGATAATTTGGATATTTTCGTTTGTGTTTCGAATCTATAATATAGGCCTAACAATAAGAATTTCACTCTGTTATTGTAACGCAATATCGTTGGATCTATTGATAGAAATGACCTGATTAACTTGAACCATTTCAGTATGGAACTAGATTTAGATCTGTTCGATGAATCTGATGAAGATGATGCACGTGTTTGCACATTTCGGTGAACGGGGAAGACATCTCAGAATTGTACTAGCTAGGCCAAACAACTTCCATACATGGAATGACGAAGAATTTTTTATTCGTTTTCGGCTGACCAAACCATTGATTTTGACTAGACCTACCGTACTGCATTCACTAACACTCATTGAAGATGTGCCTGTTATTGCTAGGCCTATATAATATGATATAATTAAGACTATTGGGCGCGTCGCTAGATCATTGAATTATTTACTCAATGTTTGAGGTAAGTAAGGTTAGGTTTGAGGTGACAGGTTGAATGGGTGAGAATCAATGAAGTTAGATACTGCCTATTACTATCCAACCTCCTTGGTGAGAAGTTTACACTTCCAGATGGCAGTGGTATATGAATGAAGCTAGCAAAAAACTCGTTTTCAACAATATTCATTGCCAACTGCAGAAGCAATATCACTTTTATTAAGTTAAGAAATGGTTAACTAATTTATGACATTCTATTTTTGGTACAACCCAACCGATGATTGAAGTGATTCTTAAGATAACTAATGATTGCTTAATCACAATGTAATTATCACTTGTACTCCAGTCAAACTAAGTTTTAGCCTCAAACAAATTGTAACAGAAATTTTTTTTTCGTTGAATTTTGATTGCCTTGAAATTTTGCATTGAATGCGAAAAAGTTTGCTCAAATTGAAGTCGCCATTTTGTTCTTAATCAAATTTTCATGAAAATCTTATTTATTTTTTATTGGCCGTTGTTAGTGGAGCACATTCCTACATTTTATTGTAAAATCACGATAAAATTGTTTCACATGACATTAAAATAAATCAGAATAATCGGACCAAAATTGCTATGATTTTGTGATTAAATTTAAATTAATGCCAAATTTCATTAATCAGATCTAGTGAACAGGGTTCAGGAGTCAAAAATGTAAACTCAACGAAATCTCATTAGGATAATCATACGTAACTGCAACAAGGAAAGTTTGCTCAAATTGAGGCGGCCATTTTGTTTTAAAATACATTTTTTGGAATTAATCAATTTGATCTAAATAGTCGGCCATTATCGATGAATTGTCAATTTTTTTCAACCTAATGAACAAAGAATTCGTTATATAATAAAAAATGAATAATTGAGATAATTCTACTACAAATTGAAAGAATTTTGAATTGAATTTGAATAAATATAATTTTGTGAAATAGGCTGTGGGGAGCAAGCGGTGAGTGGTAAATATCTCAATTGAACGGTGAAGTTATGTTGTAATTATATTAAATTACTGGTGAAGAGTTTGCCGAAATCAATGGTTAATTAAAAAATTTGCATATAGGCCTATAGTCAATACGTGGAAAGAACATTTTTTACGTGTTTTAATCCTCGATTTTCACAGGGGAGACACATCTGTGTAGCAACAGAAAAAAGTATAACTTTGATCATTCAATATCAATAATCCAATGTATTTATGAACTCATTTGGTATCTCGAAATTTGGTCTAGAAATGTTTCAAATTTGAAATCTCAAGCTTGCAATTGGAAATGGTCGAGCATCAAGCCCAAGCTTGAGCAATTAAGCAATTGTTTTTTTGTTTTTTTGATAACATCGAAACTTGATACAAAATCAATGTTCCCCAATTAAGGCTAAGGATGAAAGGTAGGATCGTTTGGACGGGGTACCACAAGAGTGATCTTATAACCCCATTCTAAATGTTTATAACCAATGAACTTCAACACGAGGACCGTGTACCGTTGGTAATCATGAATTTCCGCCGCGGATAACAGTCTTTCAGTTTCCGAAAGTCCGGGACACATTATTTGTAAAAACCGTTCTAAGTGAAAGCAATTGTACATCCGTTTGTAGGACGTTTGTGGGAGGAGCGTTAATCAATCAACCATGCATTGAGTAGGCCGAATGAGACTCAGATTGCCTTAGCAACTAATGAGGATGCAGGATCGTCGTGAAAGAATCACGGAAATGGCGTCTCTTTGGCAATAGTAGGCTTATAAGCGTCGCAGAATATGTGTTCCATGAAAAAAAAACACAATTGATATCCTGATATCTGATATCCACATGGCAATTATGTGCAATACACATAGTAATAACGAAAAATCCTTCTTATGTGAGAAAAAACGTGAGATATGTCTGTCATTTGAACAACAAAACTGAGTTGGAGCAAAGCAAAGCACTGAGCTATGATTTAATAATTTGTGTTGGGTTCACAGACGCGATGTAATGATAATATACATCTATTGGCTTCGAATGTATTAAAAATAAGATAATGAGATGAAGGTCTCTTAGGCAATGGAAAGGATAGTGAGAAGCAAGCGGTCGTGTCCTAGACTACAAAGGGAAATTACGGGAAAGCCCATTTAAAGATGGACGGTGGCGGAGATCGTACCAGGTCCGACATGTCATTTTCCTACAGGATCACATGAGAGAGTGCGTTATCAACCGAGCTGCATGTGCCGGTAACTTCCCCCCCCCCCACACACACACTCACACACTGTGTCAAAGCAAAGCATCCACTGCTAATGTCGATTTAGATTATTAGGGATGTACAAGCTTAATTGCTCGAACTTGGGCTTGATGCTCGACCACTTCCAAGTGCGAGCTTGAGATTTCAAATTTAAAAACAATTCCAGATCAAATTACGAGATACCAAATGAGTTTATGAATACATTGGATTATTGATATTGGATAATCAAAGTTATACCTTTTCTGTTGTTACACAGATGCCCCTGTGAAAATCGAGGAATAAAACACGTAAAAAATGTTTTTTTCCACATATTGACTATACATGCAATTTTTTTAATTACCATTGATTTCGGCAAAATCTTCGCCAGTCGTTTCATATCATTACAACATAACTTCACCGTTCAATTGAGATATTTACCACTCACCGCTTGCTCCCCACAGCCTATTTCACAAAATTATATTCATGCGAATATAATTCAAAGTGCATTCAATTTGTAATGAAATTATCCTAATCATGTATTTTTATTATATAACGAACTTATTGTTCATGATGATGAAAAAAAATTGACAATTCATCGATAATGGCCGACTATTTAAATCAAATTGATTAATTCCCAAAGATGTATTTTAAAACAAAATGGCCGCCTCAATTTGAGCAAACTTTATTTGTTGCAGTTACGTATAATTGACAGATGTAGATCGTCCGCCCTCGTGATGTCACAAAATATAAAAACCAATCAAGTGGACAGTGAAGCAGGGAAAATAGGGAAATAGCCAATCAAGGTATCTAAAATTTCCCTTACTTCGTATAACCACGCCCATCTACATTGGTCAATTATCTAAATGAGATTTCGTTGAGTTTACATTTTCAACTCCTGAACCCTGTTCACTAGATCTGATTAATGAAATTTGGCATTAATTTAAATTCAATCACAAAATCATGGCAATTTTCGTCCAATTATTCTAATTTATTCTCGTGTCATGTGAAACATTTTTGTCGTGATTTTAAAATGAAATGTAGGAATGTGGTTTACTGATAACGGCCAATAAAAATAAATAAGATTTTCATAAAAATTCGATTAAAAACAAAATGGCGACTTCGATTTGAGCAAACTTTTTTGAATTCACTTGTAAATTTTGAGGCAGTCAAAATTCAACGATAAAATTTTTTGTTACAATTTGTATGAGGTTACGGCCCTTTTTGGCTTAGATTTACTGGAGTATTGGTACAACCGGCTCTGAGCTATTCAACTGAAGAAAAACAAAACGGGTGAAATTCAATCATATTAATTCAACGTTAGTGAGTATTCGAAAAATGAAAATTGAGTTATCAACATATTTTGATGATTTCAAAAATGTGTATGGCAACACGACACTGAAATTTCAGTATTTTTTCTCGACATGGCAATTTTTCGTTATACCCTACACCGTTTCGAAAGAGGAGGACACAAATTTGCATAAATCAATTGATTCAGCGCATTTTTTGAGTGTATGACAATCATATAACTATCATCATTCATAGGCGTCGCGGCGTATCGAAGTGGGGCGTGGCCCATATTTCGAATGGTCAAATCACACAGTGAAATTGATATATTCAGCGAAGTATGATGTGTCTCAGATACAATTCTGTTGCAGAGAGCGTGAAATTGTAACCTGAGTTCTGAACACATTTGCTTCAGAATATATATTCAATTCAAACATTATCTGAATGAAAACAGATCCTCGAAGTCCCCTTTTTTTTCATCCAAACATTGATATTCGTTATAACCTCTTACTCCGTTTCGAGAGAGAAACCCACAAATTATCATATATAAATGAATCCATCACACTTCAGGCAATGATGCAATATATCATCAACATACAATTGTCGTGTATTGGCGTCACGACGCTTCCAAGTAGGGTGTGGCCTATTTGTCGATGGGTCAAATCATACACTAAGATTGATGGATCAAAAAAGTATAATTTGTATCGACTGATTCTTGTTGCAAACAGCGTGAGATTGTATATTGAGTTCGAAACATGTATGATCAGAATATTTCATCAATTTAAACAATATCTGAATGACAGAAAATCCTCGGAGTTCGAATTCTCCTATTCAAATGTCAATTTTTGTTATATATCTCACTCCGTTCCAAGAAAATGGAATAGGGAGATTAATCACACTTCGGGCAATAATTCAGTACGTAGACCTATATACAATTATTGTCATGTATAGGCGTCGCGACGCTTCGAAGTGGTGCGTGGTCCATATGTCAATGGGTCCAATCATGATTGGAACGTTCATTCAACGAAGTATAGTTCGGTTCGAATGGAATTTTATTGCGAGCAGCGTAAAATTGTATTCTAAAATGTACAATGTGCAGTCATCTTCAATAAACATCTGTTATTCACAAACGTCCGTGAAGTTGGCCTCTCAAATGTCAGGATATGAGGATATTATTTCACCATTCGTTGGTTCTTCGTTAGTGCCCGTTAGTGCAGTAGAGAATTCCGTTAGTACCACTTTGGTTTCGCCGTTATAACTCCTTGTCCATGTAAGGGTCCAACTTCAAGCCAGCCCCTCACATATCTTTGACATTGAAAATTCCAACGGCATTCGTTAATGCTTCGTTAGTGCCCGTTAGTGCCGTTGAATATTCGTTAAAACTGGTTTGATCTCGCCGTTATGACGGATCCACTTTTCGAAACCAGCTCCTCACGTATCCTCGATATTGAAGATTTCAACGACACATAGTTGATGCTTTGTTAGTGCCGTGAAATTTTCGTTAGTATCGGTTTCGTTTTGCCGTTGAAATTAATTCAATTTTCGTCACCAGCAACACACATATCTCCGATTTGGAAATCTCTGAATGCAATCGTGAGTACTCTGTTAGTACCTGTTAGTACCATCCATATTTTCGACATTATTGACTTCGTTTGGTCATAACGAATTTAGACTCAGAAAATAGACCCTAACATTCATCCTGACCAAATTAGAGCAGTACCAACGAGACAATGATGAGTGCACCAACCGGTACTAACGAAGTACTAATGATTGACTCTCGAAATTTCAGGATCAGTGGCATGGAGAGGCCGACGTAAAATTGGCCCCTCACATGGATAACGTGTTATAACGGCAAAACCAAAGTAATACATACAGCAAATTTTACGGAACCAACGAGTACTAACGGGTACTGAATATAACGGCACTTACAGGTGATTTTCAAGATCGGAGATATCTGAGGGCTACGTCCCAACTGGTACCATTCTCAACTCGCAACACCCATGGAAAAGCATGTATGGCCTAAAATGGTGCGAGTTGAGAATCGTACCAGTTGAAAATCGTACCAGTTGGGAATGGTACCAGTTGGGACGCCGTTGAAATAGCATGTGCCTGAAGTGGTGTGAGTTGGGAATCGTGTGAGTTGAGAATGGTACCAGTTGGGACGACGTTGAAAAAGCATGTGCCTAGAGTGGTGCGAGTTGAGAAAGGTGCGAGTTGAGAATGGTACCAGTTGGGACGCCGTTGAAATAGCATGTGCCTAAAGTGTTGCGAGATGGGAATCGTGTGAGTTGAGAATGGTACCAGTTGGGACGGAGAAAAAATAGCAAGTTCCCAAAGTGGTGCGAGTTGGGAAAGGTGCGAGTTGAGAATGGTACCAGTTGGGACGACGTTGAAATGACATGTGCCTAAAGTGGTGCGAGTTGGGAATCGTGCGAGTTGAGAATGGTACCAGTTGGGACGCCGTTGAAATAGCATGTGCTTAAAGTGGTGCGAGTTGGGAAAGGTGCGAGTTGAGAATGGTACCAGTTGGGACGACGTTGAAATAGCATGTGCCTAAAGTGGTGCGAGTTGGGAAAGGTACGAGTTGAGAATGGTACCAGTTGGGACGCCGTTGAAATAGCATGTGCCTAAAGTGGTGCGAGTTGGGAATCGTGCGAGTTGAGAATGGTACCAGTTGGGACGACGTTGAAATAGCATGTGCCCAAAGTGGTGCGAGTTGGGAATCGTGCGAGTTGAGAATGGTACCAGTTGGGACGACGTTGAAATGGTATGTGCCTAAAAAGGTGCAAGATGAGAATCGTACCAGATGGGAATGGTACCAGTTGGGACTCTATTATCCATCGTGTACGCCTTCGAATGTTGGGGCGTGTTCTTGGTAACCAATGGGAGGCCGAGCGGGTCATTTCCAAGAAGAGTGTTATGCACGTACACTCGCAACCGAAAGATTGCATTTCGCACACGCAATTCAAAGTTTCTGGTATATGCATACTCGGCAATTCCTTTCGAAGAACACGAGCTGTATCGAAAAGCGTTTGAGAAAATAACACACACTTATATGTTTCGCATTTTGATTCACCTGACAAATATAGTTGATTATAAGTAATTTGATCGATAAACTCAAGAATTCAAAACAGTTCTATATACGAACACTGGAGACGCTCTCATGTTGACCCGCGGGCATTATGATTTCCACATTTTGAACGGTGACATTTTTCATCAAGTCTTGGCAGATATCAAAAATGGTGTCTCTTGATTGAAACTGTGATCATGGACAGAAGATAAATTATATATATATATAAATGTATATATATATATTTATATATATATATATATATATATATATATATATATATATATATATATATATATATATATATATATATATATATATATGTTTGACTTTAAGCTTTCACAACTCATTATGTGCTATAAATTGAATATTTTTGGATGAACTTGTGTAATAATGATGAAATAAAACAAACTCTTTTAATTTTATATTTAAAATAATTAGTTTTATCCTCGGAACCTCAACGTTCATTTAGTAGTATTCTATTGTTGTTTTTATAATATTTTTTATTCTTGTCATTGCTCCTGAAGAGGTGACCGATAAAGGTCATGAAACGTTGAGCTTTCGAGAATAGAACTAATTATTTTAAATATGAAATTTAAAGAGTTTGTTTCATTTTATCATTATAACACAACTTCATCCAAAAATATTCAATTTATAGCATATATATATATATATATATACACCATATTCATTTCACAATATATATACTATACACTATATATATATATATATATATATATATATATAAATATATTTATATATATAAATATATGTATATATATATATATATATATATATATATATATATATATATATATATATATATATATTATTTATTTATACACAAAATATAAATATATATAGAACTATAAAACTATATATAGAAATATATATACATACACTATATATATTTCAAGCAACATGCACAATCCAATTCATAATTAGAACATTAGCAAAGCGAGTAGGATTATTTCGAAGAATAAATGGATCATCAACTATTGAAACCAAATTTCATTATATCATTCAATTATAGCTCCACATATCGATTATTGCAGTAGTATTCTATTTCTGTGTGATGAAAATGCCATCGATACAATGCAAAAACAACAAAATAAAGCTATGCGGGGTATATTGAGGGTCGATAGATACACGTCAATAGAGAAAATGTGTGAAGAATTATGTTGTCTAACGGTGAAACAGAGGATCATCCCTAATACTCTTACTTTCATTTATAAAATTCATCATGCATGGTTCAGTACCCAATTATTTGAGAACAAAGTTGAAATTGTATAAAGAGAATCATACTCATGGCACAAGAAATTGTGATAAAATATACATTTATATATAAATATATATAAATATATATATATATATATATATATATATATATATATATATATATATATATATATATATATATATATATATATATATATATATATATATATATATATATATATATATATATATATATACGCATATAAATTAAATACACGAAGTATACCAACCAATGATATAGTCTATATATTTTGAGCTTTGCTGTAAATTTAATGACTTCAATGTTAATACAGTAATCTTCCAAAAAAATGTATCACACGAGCAAAGTCTCCACTTTCTGTCATTACTCTGATGCGGTTTTTATTTCAGAATATTTTCATTCATTTGTTCATTCAGTCATAGTTTTTGGGAACATCATTTTGATATTTAGGAACTAAACAATTGAGGTGATAAATCAAGTCCTACATCATGCAAAATTTGTGAAAGTCAAAGCATTGTAAAATGAATATAGTTAATTAACATTTGAACAATTTGATTCGAACGATTCAAGGAGTGGTATAAAAATTAATGCATTCAACCAAGGAATTATTTCATACTATAAAACGAATTGGTCATAAGATGGTTTTTTAGAGCACATTTAAAATTTGTCATGTCTTTGATTTTTTCAATTCGATTGGAAGTTTAGTATACATGGGGTAAGAATAATATGCGGGTTAATGCATATGATCAATGCAATTGATGATATACTGAATCGCAAAAATGACACAGGACAATCCAAATAGGACTACAGTTCTAATTATGATGCATTTAGAATCGGATACACAAAGAATGAGAAATCAATGCTTATAATCTGCCGTTGGTTTCATACTCATAGGCCCAAGACCAAGAGAAAAGACGGTCGTCTATACAAACTGAATGATTGTGAGAACGTTTGACAATTACAATATTTTCGCTGCAATTCCATTCTCATCCAATTCCATTTTTATTCTGCATTATAATAATTGATATTTGATACATTATAGGACCAATGAGGAGAAATAAGAAAACTTAACAGAAGCCCAAACAAGAACACAGATTTTTGAATGCGGGCTGCCGAATAGAGAACATCCAATATATATATATATATATATATATATATATATATATATATATATATATATATATATATATATATATATATATATGCCTACATATATGATATATATATGATTACACATTGTTTTGGGATTTTAACGCGTATAATAAAAACAAGACAAATCCAAATATTGAATTGTTCTAATATAAAGATTGCCTAACGTTTCTGGAGTTATTCCACTCCCTTCATCATAGAAATATTCCTCTGATGAAGGGAATGACAAAAACCTGGAAACCTTGGGCAATCTGTATATTAAAACAATTTCATATTTGGATTTGTCTTTGTTTTTATCATACGCGTTTTAATCACGAAATAATGTGTGATCATAATACTGAACGAGAAAATTTGAAGAATATATATATTTTGATATATATATATATATATATATATATATATATATATATATATATATATATATATATATATATATATATATATATATATATATATATATATATATATATATATATATATATATATATGTGTGTGTATATATCATATATATATATATATATATATATATATATATATATATATATATATATATATATATATATATATATATATATATATAATCAACTCGAGCATATTTTTGGTCGCTTGTCTTATTTTTGTCATGCTTATTGATTTTGCACCTTGTAGGCCTACTCATCGTTCCGTGATGATTTGAATCATTTGTGAATATTCCATGTTAGGTATTTTTTTCTCATAGAAATAGTTGTATCTTGTAATTTGTGATCATATTTTGTTTCTTACAATTGTTGCAAAGAAAATTAATCTTAATCCTCAAACACTCAATATTATTGATTTTCGATGAACCATCACTTAACCTATATTCCCATATTCCAGCTCACTTTCTCCTATAGGCTTCTGTCAAGTGACGTCACCCATTATTGAAAGAGACAGACAACAATGTCCACCAGTTGGAATTGACCAATCAGAATATTTGGTAGTCCATCAGTTCGAAGTATTGCCATGGTAACTACTAACTATTGTTTGTCATTTGTTACTTGACAGAAGCTTCTATACGAAATAGAGCTTATACATGCCATTGTTTTCCCAACACATTTTTCCGTGTTTTTTCAAATCAATGTCATTGAATGATTGAAGATGATAACAGACCCAAGTATTCCTCACTAATATATTCCAGTATTGAAACTCTTGTCAATTGTCCAAGATCTAATGTCGGATAGCGGTATCCAAGTTGATTTCTAGAAATTTCGGGAATGTTCGTCATGTTAAAGATTCGACAATCAGAATTCTCTCTCAACTCAAATGATCAGAACTACAGATTATGCGTTACGGTACATCAGTTGATTTGTCATTTCGATCATTCTTCGATGTGTGATCTGACTATAGGTCTAGATACGATGGACAGTTATAACTTTTCCGACTACGACAATCTGTGCATTTGTTTACATTTCTATTCCAAATACAACACTGAACAAATTCTGCAGACCGTAAATGTATCTATTAGGACAAATATAACCAGCACATTTGATTGAGTACATTCGACATGGATGTGTGAAAAAAAGTTGACGAATAACATTAAAAGAAGATAATTATGCGTGCTATTTCCCCCAATCCATATGTAGACCTGCCCCACTGAATAACGCACTTGGAGCGTTTTCCCGGAATGTTCATGAAGGGAAAATGAATTAGGTGTGTATGACTTGGCTTAGAAAATATTTCAATTCCAATGATTTATCGTAATTGAATTTATAAATTATGACTGCGTTTGTATTAATAAAGGTCAAAAAATATTCAATTCAACTGTAGGCTTATTCATCTACATTCGGATGCAACAACTATTGAAAGCGTATCTACTATGAATGAGTATAGTTTATATTGGTATACCTACTGAAACAATAAGACGTTCAACTATGGCTACACTACGAGTGACATGGAATTGTGGATTAAATAGTTCAATGATCATAAGAAATTAATTATTAGAATACGACGAAGACGAGAGGATGGGGTTTTTCTCTTACACCGAAAAAACTTCTCTTCTTGGAAGTGAATTACGTGATTTTTCTGCTCTCCGATGAGTGGACCTAGGGCTCTATTATATTTTATATTCGAAAAGTGTTTCAAATTTCCCGAGAAAGAAGCCAACGATGCATTTTGATTGGACAGAATATATCTTGGGGCGTCAACTAACTTGTGATTATGTCGCAGTTTCATTGGGCGGATATAAGAGGAGGAGGAAACAAACACAAAGGTAGGTGTGGTCAAGTGGTGCGAGTTGGGAAAGGTGCGAGTTGAGAATGGTACCAGTTGGGACGACGTTGAAATAGCATGTGCCTGAAGTGGTGCGAGTTGGGAATCGTGCGAGTTGGGAAAGGTACCAGTTGGGACGACGTTGAAATAGCATACGCCTGGAGTGGTGCGAGATGGGAATCGTGCGAGTTGAGAATGGTGCCAGTTGGGACGACGTTGAAATAGCATGTGCCTAAAGTGGTGAGAGTTGGGAAAGGTGCGAGTTGAGAATGGTACCAGTTGGGACGACGTTAAAATAGCATGTGCCTAAAGTGGTGCGAGTTGGGAATCATGCGAGTTGAGAATGGTACCAGTTGGGACGACGTTGAAATAGCATGTGCCTAAAGTGGTGCGAGTTGGGAAAGGTGCGAGTTGAGAATGGTACCAGTTGGGACGCCGTTGAAATAGCATGTGCCTAAAGTGGTGCGAGTTGGGAAAGGTGCGAGTTGAGAATGGTACCAGTTGGGACGACGTTGAAAAGGCATGTGCCTAAAGTGGTGCGAGATGGGAATCGTGCGAGTTGAGAATGATACCAGTTGGGACGACGTTGAAATAGCATGTGCCTAGAGTGGTGCGGGTTGGGAATCGTGCGAGTTGAGAATGGTACCAGTTGGGACGCCGTTGAAATAGCATGTGCCTAAAGTGGTGCGAGTTGGGAAAGGTGCGAGTTGAGAATGGTACCAGTTGGGACGACGTTGAAATAGCATGTGCCTAAAGTGGTGCGAGATGGGAATCGTGCGAGTTGAGAATGGTACCAGTTGGGAATGGTGTGAGTTGAGAATGGTACCAGTTGAGAATGGTACCAGTTGGGACTAATGCGAGTTTTATACTACAGTATTGGAACCTTCGAGATCAGTTTGAATCACAGGATCCACTTCGTGCTCAAGTAAGGCAGTATTGGAACCTCAGAGATTGGTTTGGATCTCAGGAATTACTTCGTGCTCAGTGAAGGCAGTATTGAAACCTCCGAGAGCAGTTTGAATCACAGGAACTACTTCGTGTTCAGGTGAGGCAGTATTGGAAACTCCGAGATCAGTTTGGATCTCAGGAATTACTTCGTGCTCAGTAAAGGCAGTATTGGTACTTCCGAGATCAGTTTGAATCACAGGAACTACTTCGTGCTCAGTAAAGGCAGTATTGGAACCTCCGAGATCAGTTTGAATCACAGGAACTACTTCGTGCTCAGGTAAGGCAGTATTGGAACCTCCGAGATCAGTTTGGATCTCAAGAACTACTCTGTGCTCAGTAAAGGCAGTATTGGAACCTCCGAGATCAGTTTGGATCTCAGGAACTACTTTGTGCTCAGTAAAGGCAGTATCGGAACCTCCAAGATCAGTTTGAATCACAGGATCCAATTCGTGCTCAGGTGAGGCAGTATTGGAAACTTCTAGACCAGTCTGGATCTCAGAAACTACTTCGTGCTTAGACGAATATTGGGCAAGTTGCGAGTTTTTACTGGAAGATAACACTCTCTTGAAACTTGGTCTAGATTGTTTAGGCCTTTTTGGTGTTTTCGACGGTTTTCTTGGTGGACTTTCATCTTTGGTTGCAGTATCTGAATGATTTAAACAACACTCATGTTAAGTTAGATATTCCAGCTAACATACTGATAGTAGATATCTCTTTTTAATCTACCGGCATCTCTTTTAAAATGTTCTATGATTGAATTGTAAACCTTAGCAAATTACATGCCAAGTACATATTGTAGAAATAACATTAGTCATAAGTTTTCTAATCTCTGGTCCACTCAGAGAGTTTAGTGAATGCAAATGAAAATCATCAGCATTAAGGCCTAACCAACGCGTCTCACACACTACACACTACTAATCTAGGGCCTACGCCCACTAAAAAAAACTTTAAAAATCTACCTTCGCTATGTGTATCATTACTTCTCTTTCCAATACACATTTCCAGGATTTTTTCAGCTCGTGAGGACATCTCAATCTGCAATTAGATCATTAATGAATGTACAGGCAACTTGTAGTTGAATTCGTCTATTCAACCATGTGTATTTTATGAACACGTGTTAGTCACTTCGGTATAGTCTAACTTGCTTTCTTCGAATTGCGGTACTTTTGTAAGCTAATACTAGGTATCAGTACGCATACCATGTATACTCCATTGATTGATACGTATTTATTAATGCATTTATACTCTTACCTTGTTATTTCAGAAGATACATCCGCGTATGGAAAACTTAAACTAACGTATTCAAACCCAAACACTTCGTTTGTAATTTCGCTTCTGAGCACACATACGACTTAATCCAATCGCAAACACATTATTATGTTCAATTACCGAAATAATAATAATATGACAGAAGGTCGTATGTGTAAAATGTATAACCAACTCCACGATTCATACGACTTTATTCAAAAGAGCTTAGCACATACGAGCTTATATCACAGCATAACGTCGTATGGAACAATTGTCAAAAACATATTGGTCATGGTAAAAGGCCGTATGTGGAACCATACGACGTTATAAAAGATGCTATCTACACATACGCCATTATTGCCTCACATACCCCGTTTTTGATGAAGTAAATATATATATATACTACATACGACGTTACGTTTTTATCAATTTCACGTTGTATAGTTCGAACAAGACATACGACGTTACTGAAAACAGAAAATTTAGCTCGAGCTCGATTTTTTCATGTATAAACCTCAAAAACGCGAAATTGTAACATACGACCTTCTCCTTTTGAGGTGACGAACAGCGAGTCAATGAGGAAGGAAGACAACAGTGATACCCCTAAGGTTGAACCAGTGATGATAATCCCATAGTTACAACTTAAAAGAAAGAAAAAAAACGCACGCGACAGTAAAAAGATGGAAATGCAAGGAAAAATGAACATATGGTTGATTGCGCTATCAAAATAAAGAAAGTACATCGGGATTTTGGAAGAATGAATCACACGAACTATAATGATGAAATTTGAGTGTACATTTGATATGGAAAAAAAACTGCATCATTCTGCGTTTTGTTTTTGATTTTGCATAACATATATCGCAGTTGCTTGGTAGGACTAGAAAGATATCAACGATGATTTCAATACTATAGGAAGAAAAGGTTGGATAGAAAAGATTATTTCATTCGGTTATATGTTTTGAGGAAGTTCCAAATATTGTTTTGTTATGAGTGTTAACGTATTTCAATTGAAGGATGTTTAATTGTTCAAATAAGTAAGAGTGTTCATTGCGCTATATTATGTTTAATTTCTGTATTTTCATTCATGCCTAGTATTTTATAATTTTATTTTATTTTATTTCTGTCGTTTAATGATCGGTTCGTTATCTTATGTTCAAATGTATTTGTATGGTGTAACTTGAGATAGACCAATTCGTGTTTACCCAAAGGGGAAAAAATGCTAGAGTTGAAACTTAAGGGTTTGCTCAAAAACAGCATAATTATGGATTGAGAGTGTGTTATTTTGTATGTGTCATACTTTGTGAAGAAAATATGAGGAAGCGATCAGGATTTTACTTCATAAATATTATATAGTTTTTTTGTATCTATTTCAATTACTTTTGATGGTACATTTTTTACCCAGAAACAGAATTCGTTGAATGATATTTTGCATTAATGAAACAAGATGTATAAAGTCATGCAATATCAGAGATATTAAGTTGGTAGAAATAGTATAGGTTATTTTATGTTGGATTACTAGAAATTGTAATAAGGGTTTGAAATGTATTCAGTTTATGTGGCGAAATCAAGTGCTAATTGTTCCAAGGATTGTTGAATCGTATTTTTACGTTTGTAATATTCAATTGTGAGGAAAGTTGAGAAAATGGATAGACCGAACTTTGATTCTGCTATTGAGAATTTTTGGGAATAGAAAAGACAAAACCGAGTTGCTAATCACGACTTATATGAGTTTGAATAGGGTTTTCGCGTTTCTATCACAAGTTAGAAAACAATGATCATTAACTTTGGGATCGTTTTACATTAGTTTATACCGAGTTGCTTTTTCGAGTTTTCATCACGATATTAACTTTTGAATTTGTGTCAGTATATCCTGTATTATTGTGTTTTATGCTTGTTGAATTGATTAATCGGTTCGTCATCTTTCATTGTGGCTTATGTGATTGTGTAATTTGGGATAGACCAATTCGTGTTCAACTAAAATGGAAAAAAATGCTGGATTTGAAACTTGAGGGTTTGCTCGAAAACAGCATAATCATGGATTGAGAGTGTATTATTTTGTATTTGTAATTGTATTGAACCGTTTTGAAAGATAAGGAAGAGATGAACTCAACTCCAGCAATTTCAATTTATCTCATGATTTTTTTTTTATGACATAACTTGGAATTTTTGGGATTTCAAATCGTGACTGCTTTACTTTGTTTTTATATGTGTGTTTGTTTCTTGTTCGATTGTTTGATCGTTTGGCTGTTGAAAGAAAAGAATTGTGCCACAGCTTGACGTGTTTAGTGAAATGAAAAATATAGATATGTATTTAAATGAAATAATGAATGAATAAGTGTAAATGATGAAAACTGATAGTCTTTGTGCTAAGTTCAAGTAAATACTTATGATGATAATAATGGAAATCTCCTTTTGTAACCTCAATATTGGATCATGTAAGCTAATGAGTACCATCTTGAATATCATTAGGATGATGTTTACGTTCTTTAATCCACACATATACATGTAATTATGATTGTAATTGTATTCTCGAATGTCATATCTTGGTAGGATGCATAACATCAAATATGAAATAAGTTAGGGGGCTATATCATTGTATAAATAAAATTGTTCAATTTAATGTGCGTTTCAGAGTTCGAAAATTTTCTGGGGGGCAATTGTAACATAACATACAGTTTCTACGTTTCATTTTATTTCAGTATCAATATTCATGGAATGATCTGTCGAGTGGTTTTGGTCTTTGCCTTTAACAGTCCCAACAAGGAGGTGTCAAAGAGTGAGAGGGAAAACAGAGTTTTGTAGTGTTTGGGTTCGATAAAGTGCTAAAAGCAATTAATTTTAATGGATATTACTCAAAAAAAGAGGGTGGTTATTCTGTTTCTTAATACAAACCCTTCACGATGTGGACAATATCAATTCACACACGTTCAATTTGTAGTTCAAGGTCAGTAATAAATATATAGTTTCAACGTGGGAGAGCAGGCATCTTTCAAAAGCCATATATGACTAAAATTTAACAAAGACAACCAATCAAAACTCTGCGTTCTGAGACCTTAACCAATCAAACTTCAGTTCTGATAGTGTAATACATTTGGGGAGTGAATTAAATGTAATTGCAGTAGAAATTTAGGAAATATCCAAACAGTTCATTATGGACCGCGACACAGGCAAGTTGTGCCAAAAAGCTTTGAGAAAGTGGTGAAACTTCCAGAATGAATAGTGTTTTCTAAAATTAGTGAGTTTTAATTACTATGTACTGAACTTGTTACAATTTATTCTATTGCAATTCAAAATTACGTATCTTCAACTGCTATCTCGACTCCGCCACCAGCTATTCCGTCACCGGGCCGAGGGGATCTCACCTCTGCAGCATAAAACCTCAAGTACAACCAAATCCACCACATTTGCCTTTTAGAACTCTCCACTACACTCTTCAAGAACAATAATAATCGCCATAAAGGACTTGTCTTCTTTTCATTGTGTAATTTTGAAGTGTATTAATTGTAATAATGTGTGTTAAAATCAATATATTCCTCTTTTTGAATTCAATTCGTATCTATTTAAACCGGTAATGTTAAAATATATCAAATATATCAATATACATATATATACATATATATATATATATATATATATATATATATATATATATATATATATATATATATATATATATATATATATATATATATATATATATATACATATATATATATATATCCTACATAGAATGAAGTAATAGAATAGAAGTACATGATATGAAGGATTGGATCCTTCAAGTCGAAACAAGTCGAAACAGATTATAAAACCAAAGTATAGGCCTACATTAAATTATTCAAGACTTACAGAAATAGTAATTCATGTTGTCACTGATGTGTAGTGGGCCCAAGTCTTGAAATTCTGCGGCTTTCGGATCATGTTTGTCATAACTGGTCACTAAAATGTTAGCCTAGGAATTTGTATGACTGTCTATCAAAAAACATGTTTATAATCTCCAATTATCCACCGCCGGAGTCGTTCACAGCCTTGTAGGAATGAATTTGTCTCTCCGATTTGTGAAATTTTACCAAATACCCGTTTTTCCTTGACAACAACACGTTTCCGGTGTTTGTTGATCTCACTTGGCGTTAGTGAATCGCAAGGTGATCGAATTGTCACCTCACGTGAGATGAGTTCCGTCTCACAGTGAGATGATACGGTCTCATCTCACTGTTTCAAAAGTTATTGAATAGGGGTCCTGGCAAGTATAAGAACAATGGAAGAAGGTGGATGAAATGAGTTGGAAGATAAGGGAAGAAATGAGAAGAATGAAACTAATGCTCAGCACTCCATTCACAAACTTCGGTTACCAAGTGAACCCACTCAACCGACGGTCCAAACTTCGTCTAGGCCCTCACTCCAGACCTTATCGCCATGGGTGACCCTGCTGGGAGCAGATAATTTGCTCCTGACGATATCGCTCCGGACATCATTGGGTCGTGCAGGCCCCCACACCACGTCAGGGTGTTCGGATCCCTGGAGAAGGGGCTACTTCTTCCTCCGAGACTAGACCATTACACGAGAAGAAAACCACACGCGGATTTGCTTCGTGAGAATTGAGGAAAAATGAGATAAAAAAATCGGAGCCAATGGCCACTAGTGATAGGCGTGGCTTATCGTCAGGCCAATCAGATCCATACTTCATGTGGGAATTTAGATACTCTGATAGGCAATGCCAATTCATGCAAATAACGAACAGCCTATTCGATCGGATGTTTTGTTTTGTGACGTTTGCGGGTGGGTCAATCACTAGTCGTCATTTTTTCCAGATTTATGGAATTATATCATCACTTTGCAAATCTGATGATCTATCGTGATAGTTCCGTATATTTCGTCACGCTCAACCAAGAATATGTGATGTCTCTATTCATAATTTGTTGATCAGATTGCATTTGGGAGCGTATTCTCATGTTTCTGATCATGTATTATTGATAATGTCTCCATTCTGTGAGATAAGATTGAATTGTGTGTTCTCTATGTGACTGTGGATCAACGAGTGAGTGTGATCACTCGAGGGCAAATACATCATCGATAATAAATGATAATCCACAATGAATGACTCGATAATAATGGAATATTCAATGAATCCGTTATGATATTCATCCATATAACATACAACAATGAATTTCATTAAGGGAGACATAATTGACGATAAATACACGTCACTTGAGCATTGATATGCGGGAATCCATTCCAATGGAAAGTACAGATTATTGAGAGGAAACGTGACTGGAGTGAGAGAAGACGAGTACGAAAGGTTCATAGTATGATCGTGTTATTCAGGCGAGATGTGTCCATAGGAGCAGGGCAACAGCTGCAGTCAGCAAAACATGGGAGCACATAGAGACGGGGGCTGCGTTGCACAACTCTCCTTCACATGTGCAGTGGGTAAATTTCTTCCCGAGAATTTCACTATCCTTACACTTTCCTGTCACTTCTGCGGCACAGGAACGGGCGACATAACCGTCTGTCGTATCTTTGAGACAGCCATTGACACGACATTCTAAGGTTGGTGTCTTCTCGTCGATTTCATTGCATGGATTACAAAAGTAGCACTTGACAGCTCTCGTCGTGTTCATGACGCAGAGGAGAACTAACGCTGTCAGCAATATGCTCTTCATACTTGCAGGTTATCTGGAACAAGAGAACAACACGCTGTCAGCAATATGCTCTTTATAGAAGCGCGTTATCTGGAACGGGTGTAAATCAAGCCATCAGCAATATGTTCTTTATACTGTCACGTTATCAAGAACAAGAAGGCAACACGCTGTCAGCAATATGCTCTTCATTCGGGCACATTATCTGGATCAGGGAGACGCTGTCAGCTATATGCTCTTCATTCCAGCATGTTATCTGGAACAAGAAGACAATACGCTGTCAGCAAAATGCTCTTCACTCTAGCACGTTATCTGGAACATTGAGACATCAAGCTGTCAGCAGTATGCTTCACATACTTTTTTTTTCTTCAATGAAGACGAAACTCGATACAAAATCATTGTTCCCCAATTGAGGCCATCATACTTTTACTATATTCTATCATATCGAATTGAATTATATTGAGCTATCATAATGTACTATCATATTCAGAATGTCACATCATACGGAACGAGGAGACCAAACTCTGTGGAGAGCATGCTCTCCAGTTTGGCACGTTATCTGGACCAAGGAAACAACACGCTGTCAGCAATATGCTGTCCAATCTGGCACGTTATCTGGATCAAGGTAACAACACGCTGTCAGCAATATGCTCTCCACTCTGACACGTTATCGAGAACTGGGTGACAACAAGCTTTAAGCAATATGCTCTCCACTCTGGCACGTTATCTGGACCAGGGTAACAACACGATGTCAGCGATATGCTCACCACTCTGACACGTTATCTAGAACTGGGTGACAACAAGCTTTAAGCAATATGCTCTCCACTCTGGCACGTTATCTGGACCAGGGTAACAACACGATGTCAGCGATATGCTCACCACTCTGGCACGATATCTGGACCAAGGGAACAACACGCTGTGAGCAATATGCTCACCACTCTGGCACGATATCTGGACCAAGGGAACAACACGCTGTGAGCAATATGCTCACCACTCTGGCACGATATCGGGACCAAGGGAACAACACGCTGTGAGCAATATGCTCACCACTCTGGCACGTTATCTGGACCAGGGTAACAACACGATGTCAGCGATATGCTCACCACTCTGGCACGTTATCTGGACTAAGGTAACAACACGCTGTCAGCAATATGCTCACCAATCTGGCGCGTTATCTGGACCAAGGGAACAACACGCTGTCAGCAATTTTCTCACCACTCTGGCACGTTATCTGGACCAAGGTAACAACACGCTTAAAGCAATATGCTCACCACTCTTGCACGTTATCTGGAACAAGGTAACAACACGCTGTGAGCAATATGCTCACCACTCTGGCACGTTATCTGGACCAAGGGAACAACACGCTGTCAGCAATTTTCTCACCACTCTGGCACGTTATCTGGACCAAGGTAACAACACGCTTAAAGCAATATGCTCACCACTCTCGCACGTTATCTGGAACAAGGTAACAACACGCTGTGAGCAATATGCTCACCACTATGGCACGTTATCTGGACCAAGGTAACAACACGCTTAAAGCAATATGCTCACCACTCTTGCACGTTATCTGGACCAAGGTAACAACACGCTGTCAGCAATATGCTCACCAATCTGGCGCGTTATCTGGACCAAGGTAACAACACGCTGTCAGCAATATGCTCACCACTCTAGCACGTTATCTGGACCAAGGTAACAACACGCTTAAAGCAATATGCTCACCACTCTTGCACGTTATCTGGAACAAGGTAACAACACGCTGTGAGCAATATGCTCACCACTATGGCACGTTATCTGGACCAAGGTAACAACACGCTGTCAGCAATATGCTCACCAATCTGGCGCGTTATCTGGACCAAGGTAACAACACGCTGTCAGCAATATGCTCACCACTCTAGCACGTTATCTGGACCAAGGTAACAACACGCTTAAAGCAATATGCTCACCACTCTTGCACGTTATCTGGAACAAGGTAACAACACGCTGTGAGCAATATGCTCACCACTATGGCACGTTATCTGGACCAAGGTAACAACACGCTTGAAGCAATATGCTCACCACTCTTGCACGTTATCTGGACCAAGGTAACAACACGCTGTCAGCAATATGCTCACCAATCTGGCGCGTTATCTGGACCAAGGGAACAACACGCTTAAAGCAATATGCTCACCACTCTTGCACGTTATCTGGAACAAGGTAACAACACGCTGTGAGCAATATGCTCACCACTCTGGCACGTTATCTGGACCAAGGGAACAACACGCTGTGAACAAAATGCTCACCACTCTGGCACGTTATCTGGACCAAGGTAACAACACGCTGTGAGCAATATGCTCACCACTCTAGCACGTTATCTGGACCAAGGTAACAACACGCTGTGAGCACTATGCTCACAGCTCTGGCATGTTATCTGGACAAAAATAACAACACGCTTTAAGCAATATGCTCTCCACTCTGGCACGTTATCTAGAACTGGGTGACAACAAGCTTTAAGCAATATGCTCTCCACTCTTGCACATTATCTGGACCAAGAAAACAACACGCTGTGAGCACTATGCTCACAGCTCTGGCATGTTATCTGGACAAAAATAACAACACGCTTTAAGCAATATGCTCTCCACTCTGGCACGCTATCTGGACCAAGGAAACAACACGCTGTATACAAAATGCTCACCACTCTGGCACGTTATCTGGAACTGAGTGACAACACGCTGAGAGCAATTTTCTCACCACTCTGGCACTTCATCTGGACCAGGGTAACAACACGCTGTAAGCAATGTCTCACCACTCTCGCACGCTATGTGGACCAAAGAAACAACACGCTGTCAGCAATTTTCTCACCACTCTGGCACGATATCTGGACCAAGGTAACAACACGCTTTAAGCAATATGCTCACCAATCTGGCAAGTCATCTGGACCAAGGTTACAACACGCTTTGAGCAATATGCTCACCACTCTGGCACGTTATCTGGACCAAGAAAACAACACGCTGTGAGCACTATGCTCACAACTCTGGCAGGTTATCTGGACCAAGGTAACAACACGCTGTGAGCAATATGCTCACAACTCTGGCACGCTATCTGGACCAAGGAAACAACACGCTGTGAACAAAATGCTCATCACTCTGGCACGTTATCTGGAACTGGGTGACAACACGCTGTAAGCAATGTCTCACCACTCTCGCACGCTATGTGGACCAAAGAAACAACACGCTGTGAGCAATATACTCACCACTCTGGCACGTTATATGGACCAAGGTAACAACACGCTGTCAGCAATATGATCACTACTCTGGCACGTTATCTGGACCGAGGGAACAACACGCTGTCAGCAATATGCACACCACTCTGGCACGTTATCTGGACCAAGGGAACAACACGCTGTCAGCAATATGCTCACCACTATGGCACGTTATCTGGACCAAGGTAACAACACGCTGTCAGCAATATGCACACCACTCTGGCACGTTATCTGGACCAAGGGAAAAACACGCTGTCAGCAATATGCTCACCACTATGGCACGTTATCTGGACCAAGGGAACAACACGCTGTCAGCAATATGCTCACCACTATGGCACGTTATCTGGACCAAGGTAACAACACGATGTGAGCAATATGCTCACCAATCTAGCACGTTATCTGGACCAAGGAAACAACACGCTGTCAGCAATATGCTCACCACTCTGGCACGTTATCTGGACCAAGAAATAACACGCTGTGAGCAATATGCTCACAACTCGGGCACGTTATCTGGACCAAGGAAACAACACTCTGTGAAAAAAATGGTCACCAAGCTGATACGTTATCTGGACCGAAGTAACAACATTCTGGTAGCATAATGGTCTCCACTCTGGCACGTTATCTGGACCAAGGAAACAACACGCTGTGAGCAATATGCTCACCACTCTGACACGTTATCTAGACCAAAGAAACAACACGCTGTGAGCAATATGCTCACCACTCTAGCACGTTATCTGGACCAAGGTAACAACACGCTGTGAGCAATATGCTCACCACTCTGGCACGTTTACTGGAACAAGGTAACAACACGCTGTGAGCAATATGCTCACCACTCTGGCACGTTATCTGGACCAAGGTAACAACACGCTGTAAACAAAATGCTCACCACTCTGGCACGTTATCTGGACCAAAGAAACAACACGCTGTGAGCAATATGCTCTTCATGCTGGCACGTTATCTGGACCAAGAAAACAACACGCTGTAAACAAAATGCTCACCACTCTGGCACGTTTTCTGGACCAAGGAAACAACACGCTATCAGCAATATTCTCACAACTCTGGCACGTTATCTGGACCAATGGAACAACACATTGTGAGCAATATACTCACAACTCTGGCACTTCATCTGGACCAGGGAAACAACACGCTGTCAGCAATTTACTCACCACTCTGGCAAGTTATCTGGAACAACGAAACAACACGCTGTCAGCAATATGCTCACTACTCTGGCACGTTATCTGAAACAAGGAAACAATACGCTGTCAGTAATATGCTCACCACTCCGGCACGTTATCTGGACCAAGGAAACAACACGCTGTCAGCAATATGCTCTTTATACTGGCACGTTATCTGAACCAGGGTATATACACGCTATGAACAATATTCTCACCACTCTGGCACGTTATCTGGACCAAGGTAATGACACGCTGTGAGCGATATGCCCACCACTATGGTACGTTATCTGGACCAAGGTAACAACACGCTGTCAGCAATATGCACACAACTCTGGCACGTTATGTGGACCAAGAAAACAACACGCTGTGAACCAAATGCTCACCAATGTGGTACGTTATCTGGAACTGGGTGACAACACGCTGTCAGCAATATGCTCACCACTCTGGCACGTTATCTGGACCAAGGTAACAACACGTCGTCAGCAATGTGCACACCACTCTGGCACGTTATCTGGAACAAGGTAACAACACGCTGTGAGCAATATGCTCACCACTCTGGCATGTTTTCCTGGACCAAGGTAACAACACGCTGTGAGAAATATGATCATAACTCTGGCACGTTATCTGGACCAAGGTAACAACACGCTGTGAGCAAAATGCTCACCACTCTAGCACGTTATCTGGACCAAGTTAACAACACGCTGTGAGCTATATGCTCACAACTCTGGCACGTTATCTGGACCAAGGAAAGAACACGCTGTCAGCGATGTGCTCACAACTCTGGCACGTTATCTGAACCAAGACAACAACACGCTGTGAACAGAATGCTTACCACTCTGGCACGTTATCTGGAACAAGGTGACAACACGCTGTGAGCAATATGCTCACAACTCTGGCACGTTATCTGGACCAAGAAAACAACTCGCTGTAAACAAAATGCTCACCACTCTGGCACGTTATCCGGACCAAGGAAACATCACGCTGTCAGCAATTTACTCACCACTCTGGCACGTTATCTGGACCAAGGTAAAAACACGCTTTAAGCAATATGCTCACCACTCTGGCACGTTATCTGGACCAAGAGAACAACACGCTGTGAACAAAATGCTCACCATTCTGGCACGTTATCTGGACCAAGGAATCAACACGCTGTAAGCAATATGCTCACCACTCTGGCACGTCATCTGGACCAAGGAAACCACATGTTTTCAGCAATATGCTCACAACTCTGGCACGTTATCTGGATCAAGGAAACAACACGCTGTAAACAAAATGCTCACCACTCTGGCACGTTATCTGGAACATTGAGACATCAAGCTGTCAGCAGTATGCTTCACATACTTTTTTTTTCTTCAATGAAAACGAAACTCGATACAAAATCATTGTTCCCCAATTGAGGCTATCATACTTTTACCATATTCTATCATATCGAATTAAATTATATTGAGCTATCATAATATACTATCATATTCAGAATGGCACATCATACGGAACGAGGAGACCAAACTCTGTGGAGAGCATGCTCTCCAGTTTGGCACGTTATCTGGACCAAGGAAACAACACGCTGTCAGCAATATGCTGTCCACTCTGGCACGTTATCTGGATCAAGGTAACAACACGCTGTCAGCAACATGCTCTCCACTCTGACACGTTATCTAGAACTGGGTGACAACAAGCTTTAAGCAATATGCTCTCCACTCTGGCACGTTATCTGGACCAGGGTAACAACACGATGTCAGCGATATGCTCACCACTCTGGCACGATATCTGGACCAAGGAGTCAACACGCTGTTAGCAATATGATCATCACTCTGGCAAGTTATCTGGACTGAGGTAACAACACGCTCCAAGCAATATGCTATTAACTCTGGCACGTTATCTGGACCAAGGTAACAACACGCTGTAAGCAATATGCTCACCACTCTGGCGCGTTATCTGGATCAAGGTAACAACACGCTGTCAGCAATATGCCCACCACTCTGGCACGTTATCCGGACCAAGGTCACAACACGCTGTAAGCAATATGCTCACTTCTCTGGCATGTTATCTGGAACATCATCTCTCATTTGGGAGGCCAAAATTCCCATTCCGTTGTCACTGGAAGGGATCAGTGGTCTCATGTATCATTCGATATGTCATATTTAAAACAATCGAACTTCTCATTGAACTTTCGAAATAATTGTCGAGCACAGGCGCCATGGGGCTCAGAATATGGGCATCGCCCACCCCTCGATAGTGCGGATCACAACATCAAAATCAACATATCTCACAAATTTTCCGTCGGAATGATCTGATTTTGGTTGCAAACGATCTCAAACAGTATCTCTACATGAGAACTTGTTCCCATTTTTTCATCCATCTGAACAGTCCAAAGGGCCACATGGAACCAAGATGTCATTATTTTCCAACCAACCGTTAAGGTTCCGTTAACTTTCACTCCGCTTTCAGAGGCAGGAAACATGAGTATCATACATCAATCGATCAAGCGCACTCATTACAATAATTCCCTCTATGTGACTTCCTAACTTATCATCATGCATGGGCGCCATGACACTTTGAATGTGGGCTTCGCTCACTTTTCATAATCTCAGATCTTAGGATTAAGAGCTGGTTGTACCAAGTGATGTTTAGTGAATTAACTAACTTCAATCATTAGTTATGCTAATTTTGATTGTACCAACCTATGGTTAGCGAATAACGACGTTCAACCAATGATTACCTTAAGTATTGCTTTGGGGTCATATTAACTGTTTAATAATCAGAATTCAAGATTGATGCCTAGATTCTGATCAGCCGTATTTTGAATGTATCTTGATCGCATTTTGAGTAAACAGCAGAGAAAGAAGAGAAATTTCCAGGAGAAAATGAACAATCCATATGAGGTAGTAAAAATTGTTTTCATGATTTAATTAATCGATTTTGAAACCATTCAAATCACCTTCGAACTACTGTTAGGTTATGGCTTGCCCTTCAGACCCAGGTCCTACTCCCATACCAATTTCGTTCAACTTGGGCCCTATGTAATTTCAAGTGTGGAATTGGATTTAGATCTGTTTGATGACTCTGATGAAGATGATGTCGTGTTCACACATTTTGGTGAAGGAGGAAGTCGTCGGATGACTACGAGCTAGGTCAAACAACTTCGATATATGGGGCGACGAAGAATTCAGTATCTGTTTTTGGCTGACTAAACCCACCGTAT
The DNA here is from genome assembly GCA_964007535.1 of Brachyptera risi. Classification (NCBI taxonomy): domain Eukaryota; kingdom Metazoa; phylum Arthropoda; class Insecta; order Plecoptera; family Taeniopterygidae; genus Brachyptera; species Brachyptera risi. The sequence goes on from OZ023335.1 coordinate 5,781,723, forward strand.
TACACTCATTAACACTAATTGAAGATGATATCAAGACTGATACAGGCAGGTATGAGGGCATTGCTAGGCCTATATAATATTAAATGATTGAGTTTAGGCCTGCGCCTATTGGGCCAATCGCTGGATCACTGAATTATGTAGGCCCACTCAATGGTTTAGGTAAGGTTAGGTTTGTGTTGAACGGGTGAGAATAATTCTATGGCCAGAACTTTATGCCATCATCTAGGCGTATCACTGAATTATGAGGGCGTACTCAATGGTTGAGGTGAGGTTAGGTTTAAGCTGAATGGGTAAGAACAATTCCACGGTTAGAACTTCATGCCTTCATCTATGCCTATCACTGAATTATGAGGGCGTACTCAATGGCTGAGGTGAGGTTAGGTTTGTGCTGAATGGGTGAGAACAATTCCACGGTTAGAACTTCATGCCATCATCTAGGCGTATCACTGAATTATGAGGGCGTATTCAATGGTTGAGGTGAGGTTAGGTTTGTGCTGAATGGGTAAGAACAATTCCACGGTTAGAACTTCATGCCATCATCTAGGCGTATCACTGAATTATGAGGGCGTACTCAATGGTTGAGGTGAGGTTAGGTTTGTGCTGAATGGGTAAGAACAATTCCACGGTTAGAACTCTAAGCCATCATCTAGGCGTATCACTGAATTATGAGGGCGTACTCAATGGTTGAGGTGAGGTTAGGTTTGTGCTGAATGGGTAAGAACAATTCTACGGTTAGAACTTCATGCCATCATCTAGGCGTATCACTGAATTATGAGGGCGTACTCAATGGTTGAGGTGAGGTTAGGTTTGTGCTGAATGAGTAAGAACAATTCCACGGTTAGAACTTCATGCCTTTATCTAGGCGTATCACTGAATTATGTAGGCCTACTCAATGGTTTAGGTAAGGTCAGGTTTGTGCTGAATGGGTGAGAACAATTCTACGGTTAGAACTTCATGCCTTTATCTAGGCCTATCACTGAATTATGTAGGCCTACTCAATGGTTTAGGAAAGGTTGGGTTTGTGCTGAATGGGTAAGAACAATTCTACGGTTAGAACTTTATGCATCCATCTAGACCTATCACTGAATTATGTAGGCGTACTCAATGGTTTAGGAAAGGTTGGGTTTGTGCTGAATGGGTGAGAATAATTCTACGGTTAGAACTTCATGCCTTTATCTAGGCCTATCACTGAATTATGTAGGCCTACTCAATGGTTTAGGAAAGGTTGGGTTTGTGCTGAATGGGTAAGAACAATTCTACGGTTAGAACTTTATGCATCCATCTAGACCTATCACTGAATTATGTAGGCCTACTCAATGGTTAAGGTAAGGTTGGGTTTGTGTTGAATGAGTGAGAACATTTCTACGGTAAGAACTTTATGCCTTCATCTAGGCCTATCACTGAATTATGTAGGCGTACTCAATGGTTTAGGTGAGGTTAGGTTTGTGCTGAATGAGTAAGAACAATTCCACGGTTAGAACTTTATGCCATCATCTAGGCGTATCACTGAATTATGAGGGCGTACTCAATGGTTGAGGTGAGGTTAGGTTTGTGCTGAATGAGTAAGAACAATTCCACGGTTAGAACTTTATGCCTTCATCTAGGCGTATCACTGAATTATGTAGGCCTACTCAATGGTTTAGGTAAGGTTGGGTTTGTGCTGAATGGGTGAGAACAATTCTACGGTTAGAACTTCATGCCTTCATCTAGGCCTATCACTGAATTATGTAGGCCTACTCAATGGTTTAGGAAAGGTTGGGTTTGTGCTGAATGGGTAAGAACAATTCTACGGTTAGAACTTTATGCATCCATCTAGACCTATCACTGAATTATGTAGGCGTACTCAATGGTTTAGGAAAGGTTGGGTTTGTGCTGAATGGGTGAGAATAATTATACGGTTAGAACTTTATGCCATCCTCTAGGCCTACCGGTATATAATTTTATATAATTGGGACTATTGGACTAGTTGCTAGATCACTGAATTATTCAATGACTCATGTAAGGTTAGGTTTGTGTAATGATGTGAGAATGATTCTGCGGTTATTCGGAATCAATAGCCTAGCCTAACCATAAAAATGTCGAATGAGTTTAATCAGTTTATGGCAAGTGGACCGAAGAAATAGTTGATTATATTTACGAGTATAGTCATTCTAAAACTTCTAACATAGCTAGTTCATACTGCGGCTTAATTGATGTGGGCCTATCGATTATATTTACGAGTATAGTCATTCTAAAACTTCTAACATAGCTAGTTCATACTGCGGCTTGATTAATGTGGGCCTATTGATTAAATTGATTTCTCTGTATTACAGAAACGATTCGGTTAGGCCTATAAATAAATTGTTGATTGCGCTGCGATTCTACGCACTGAGCAGTATGCTCATTGCATGTGAAGATTTTGGGGGTGTTCATGAGTCGACAGCGTGTCGCATATTACGTAACGTGTCATACACATTGCCAGATTGAGGCCTATAGTAGAAAAGCAGGAATGAGAAAGCCTTCTGGAACACATACATCTCGCATTTTGGGTTACAAGCAGGACACATACCTAATTTCCTTCAGTAAAATGCGCTGTGAACGAATGTGCCGGTGTCCAGGCTGGAAAATGACCCAGGCTCTTGTGGCGGAAGGTCAAAGGTCAAGCGCGCAATTTTGCATAGAAACGTTAATAACTCGGTAGTGATTCGTCCCGATGCCTTACGGTTTTCTCTTTTTTGTTGCTTATAATATTTTCTCATAGCGTGATCGAAAAGTCTCACGATATTTTTGACACAATAATTCTTGACGCCATCTTGAAAACGAAATACTGATTCTGATGCGTCGGTAATCTCAGATATTCTGAAACGTTCATCGATATGCGTGAAATAGTTCAAACAAATATTGTGCACAATTCAGTTGGTGATCGGTGACAGCTCAATTCATACGATTACCACAATATTTACGCATTTCAGAGCCATAAACGTGATCGCGAGTGCGGGAGTTTTATACACATTATAAGCCTGCTGAATGCATAATTGTAAGCCTGGCTACGATGCGCTTCGAGTTTTTGATTTCAATTGATATTAGGTTCATCAAAATTGATGGCATTATTGTATTGATACAATTATAACGGATGCCAATATATATTTGTACTGTATTTGTTATCTATAACCGTTTGGTCGTATCGTCAAGGTATGCCTACATCAGATTGGTGTTTTATTAGTGTCAAAGTGCTGAATCCCATATTGATTGAGAATAATATGAACACGCCTGCAAAAAACCCAGTTTATTCATTCCATATAAATCATGTTCGTCATTTAATGAAATGCCTGAGAAATAATATAATTTAGGAGATGACGATTTATCACGATTTTTGACCAATTTGCATTGAAATTTGAAATTGATCGATGAAGACCCTAGATGAGTGATTAAAATACAAGACTACAAGTTGAATTTGAAGTTAGGGATTGTAACACGTTATCCACGTCATACTTTGATTACATACATTGATGTTGATTCGTGATCTAGTCGACTGGTAGCTCTATGTGAGCCAAGTCCCGCGAGCATCCAGCTCACCCTGTTAAGCTCTTACTCTGACTGTGTGTTGCTATTGTGATACCAGTCCCCACAGTTGCATGCTGGCATGCATCTGAAATCTTGTGATGTATCATCATTTGTTGTATTATTTGTTCGATATACTATGATTACTAATTCGCTGACAAATCATAAATGATGGCTTACTGCCATACTCAATTGTGATGCTATTGCTATTTAAGCCATGAGTTATATTGTGAAGGATGTAAATTGTGTACCGATTTCTCCGAGAGAGGGTGAAAGAAATTAACACCACTACTAATACCACTACTACATGTCATAGTGGGTTTGTTTTGAAGCATACGCACTTCCAAGTGCAATAATGGTTCTTATTTTCTTTGCACTCACATGATATCAGCTCCAACATTTTTCAGGATATGGGATCTTGAATCATGAGGACAGGTTCAAGATGTCCATCTTGCAGAAATCACCCACTGTCTGTTCACATTGGAATTGTAGGAAAGACTTCCGTTGATTTCCACCAAACATACTATCGATATGTAGCTCGTCTGATGTGCTGGATCAGTGCAACTCTTGTAGGAGGGACTTTCACGAAGTCTTTATCTGAAATTCTGAAGAGAGAACACCTGAATTATTCTATAGACTGGGAACTCGTTCGTGGATCGTAAAGTTTGCAAACGGAGGCTTCTGCCCTCGCGATGCCCTCCTGACTAATGGAGTGTCTTGGCAAAATTCGCGAAGGAGAGTTGCATTCTGCTGAAATACGTTTTTTTTCTGATGTGCCTGATCTCATCCAACATTTTTGTGGCAAAGATTTCACTAGTGCTACTAGAAGCACTCAAACGTCAGTGACCCGGCAGTGCACAATGAGCCTCTTGAACCCACAAGAAGTTGCGTATTTTGCATCGTAGATGCATTCATCAACATCGTATATGAAAACTTAAATCTACCTTGCACGCGTGTGATGGCATCTCTGACCTATACGACGATCTTTCTGTGGAAAGTGGTACGAGATAGTATCGAAAGCGTGACAACCAAGGGATCGAAAAGAAATATATCTGATCGAGCTAACAAACTGCCAGACAACCGAAGTAGATGGTTTGGTCTTGTTGACAATAGAAAAAAACCTTCTGACCTTGTGGCTTGGGAGCTATCGGAAGCGAAGCCCCAAGGAAGGTTCACACACCCCAAGATGTCTACATCCTCTTTTCCTCTCTAGAAGAAGCCAACACTCGTATTATACTCTACGCAAAAGACGCAACTTCTTGTGGGTTCAAGAGGCTCATTGTGCACTGCCGGGCCACTGACATTTGAGTGCTTCTAGGAGCACTACTGAAATCTTTGCCACAAGAATGTTGGATGAGATAAGGCACAGCAAAAAAAAAACGTATTTCAGCAGAATGCAACTCGCCTTCGCGAATTTTGACAAGACAACTCCATGAGTCAAGAGGGCATCGCGAGGGCAAAAGCCTCCGTCTGCAAACTTCACGATCCCCGAACGAGTTCCCAGTCTATAGAATAATTCAGGTGTTCTCTCTTCAGAATTTCAGATAAAGACTTCGTGAAAGTCCCTCCTACAAGAGTTGCACTGATCCAGCACATCAGACGAGCTACATATCAATAGTATGTTTGGTGGAAATCAACGGAAGCCTTTCCTACAATTCCACTGTATACAGACAGTGGGTGGTTTCTGCAAGATGGACATCTTGAACCTGTCCTCATGATTCAAGATCCCATATCCTGAAAAATGTTGGAGCTGATATCATGTGAGTGCAAAGAAAATAAGAACCATTATTGCACTTGGCAGTGCGTATGCTTCAAAACAAACCCACCATGACATGTAGTAGTGGTATTAGTAGTGGTGTTCATTTCTTTAACCCTCTCTCGAAGAAATCGGTACACAATTTACATATTTCACAATATAACTGTGACATATCAAAGTATCTAGGCCTATATTTGATATAAATTCTAAATCATGTTTCTAATGTTGTATGCAATTCATTTCGTTCCTACATTTATTTCATATTTCATGTAAACCCAAAAGGTACCCCTAATTTTGATCAGTCAAAGTGTCTGGTATGTACTTCCTGTCGACAAGAGACGAGACACGTAGTCGCTCGAAGATATAGTTAGGCCGATATAACAAGATCCAAGAGCTACGAATGAAGCGTGGAGATACTGTCACTGAGCGGGTGGAATTCGCCAGGGTGGTCAGACTATACACACCCTTGACTTCTAACATCGTCAGAAGGCGATTTCATCATGTAGTAAAATCCACGCAGAAAAAGATCTAGAAGCTTCCAAGGATCCACATATAAATAGGCCGGAATTCGTCGAGCCTGATCAGAAATTGCCTGACCATCGTCTATATCAGAAGTCGTCAAGAGCAGAATAGTCTGGTTGGTCGTCAAGAGTGCACGTGGCCCCGGGAGGGTGTACCGTTGTTAATTTCGTCTGGTAACCGAAACAGTGCGGTAAATAAACCAGCGACGACGACGGCGACGACAATGGAGACAACGACGACGACGGCGGCAAAATAGAAGACGCAGGAAACCACGGTACCGCTAATTCATTTTCTATTAAAAGGCCCATTTTTTTTCGTAATATTTTTTAAATGAAAGATTTTTGAGGTCACAATTAATTTCTATTTTTGATATGCTTACTTAGTTAACCGACGGGTTAACTATCCGAGCAAATAACAATTGGATTATTTCTTATCTTTTCGATTTTTTTATTGTAAGCTTGTTTTTTTTGTTTTAAGTAAATTTTGAATTTTAATTTTATTTGAGTTACCACAAGTATTTTGAACTATTTTAATTTCCTGAAAACCTAATTGATAGTTCCTCCCCGACCATCCTAGTCCAACAATTTGTTTACGCTACGAAGTCGTTTTTTTTATCTTCAATTTAGTTTAGGAATTTATTTAAATTCTCATCTCTCCGGGAGTTAGTGGCAGGGGCAACACATGCGGCGCCAGGTAAGCACCTGGGGTGTGTGATAATTTGGCGGCCCAACGCGCAGGCTCGAGTAAAAATTATCATTCGGCGATAATGTTGTGGGCCATCGGATAATTCGTAATTTTATTTGAAATTCAATGTAAATCTACGACTTCCTTGGCATTCCTTGAGATTTTTACCTTGTGGTTAACTTTTTTTTGTGGACCTTTAATTTGTATTTCTTTCATTAATGGCGCTCAACACTTATTTTTTGTGTAGCAAAATACTCATTTAGTTGTAAGATTTTCTTTATTGTAAAATGGCTGAAGTCGGTTTGACAGCGGTAGAGGCGAGTATTTACGGTTTCTTATCAGGACTATTCGCAAAGTTGGAGAATAAAATTGACGGTTTGTGTGAAAACCTCGATCATATAGATGGAAGTTTTAAAAGTAAAATTGACGGTTTTAGTTGAAAACTAGATAATATAGATGGAAGTTTCGATCGAATGTTCGACAGTGTAGCAAGTTTCGATGCTAGTATTAGCGCCTTGGATAGTGGTATTGAAGTCGAGGTTAATTTTGAAGAAGACATTCAGAAAGATTTAGTGAGTTTTGAATCTGGCGTTTTAGTTGAAAATCTGGTTGATTGTTCTGATATTGGTGAGAAGGAAGATGATTTGATCGATTTTAGTGATTATAACGAAACAATGAAGGAACTAGAGGATTTTTTGGGTTCAGGAATTATTGAGAAGAAAGATTTTGATTTTAGCGAGTGTCACTCGAAAGTGAAGGGAATGGAGGAATTTTTCCCCGAGATTAATTTTGATGAGAATTTCAGCTATATTGATTGTTTTTCTAGCATTGAATTTGTTACTACGCCTAGTGAGGGTTTGCAGTGTGTTGAGAGGGAGGACTGTTATTTAGAGTGTAAGTTTGATCGAGTAATTTTCAATAAGCGTTTGTTTTCTAGTATGATGTTTGGTGTAGAAGCAGGTAGTGCATATTCTGCGTGTAGTTTAGTAGCATTGTTGTGTGAAGAGCGGCGACGCGTGGACGGTCGGCCGAGCGAGGTGCCATGTGAAGAGACATGCGCAGAGCGTAGGGTAGGAGTGGGATAGAGATAGTTGATTGCAGTTCGGGTTGAGCAGGTAGTTTCTCCGTTCACAATTTATGACTTCAGGATTTTTAATTTTCTTGAATGATGTAGGAGAAACTTATCTGTTACCAATATATATTCTACCCTTAGATTATATGAGATTATTTTAGAAATAGGAATAGTTATTGGAGTAGGAAAGGTTGATTTCGATATTAAAATGCATTTGATTGTCCTAATTATTAACAAATAGTATTATTGATGAATGTTCAGGTGATTATTTCAGTCAACAATGGTAGTGGAGTTAATCGTATTCTGAAACTTGTTTTATCGTTTATTATGAAGTTAAATGGGAGTTGATTATTCTTGGATTTTTCTTTAATTGGTAATGGAAGTACAGGAATTGTAGTGACATGTAAGCGGATAAGAGGATAACTGAACATTTTATTTTATTCAAGGTTGGTGATTTTCATTATGAAGTTTAGTATTTCAATCGTTTGGATTAGTTCATGACTTTTAAGGCGATGTGAAGAGAATTTTGAGTTGAAATCGAAGAATTGAAGGAATTTGAGATTGTCAGGCTTTGATTGAAGAATTTGAGATTGTAAGATGGAGTTTGATGAATTCTAGGTTTTAAGATGGAAGTTCGAAGAATATTTGAGTTTTAAGGAGATGTTGGATGAAGTTGAGATTGTGAGAAGAGATTGATGAATCCTATGTTTTAATGTGAAGTTTGAGGAATCTGAGTTAAGACGTTCGGTCGATTAAAGAATTGGAGATTTTAAGGTGGAAGTTTGAAGAATTTTAGGTTTTAAGGTGACTATTGAGAAAGCTTCAGGTGAAATCGGAGTTTGAAGAGATGTTGAGAATCAATTTTAAGGCAAAGTGAAAGTTCGAAGAAGAAGATAAGAATTTTAAATGTCAAGAAACGAGTTTAGAGAATGGGTGAGGCGAGTTAGAGAATGGGTGAGGCAGACCCAAGTTTATTATTTGATTTTGTTATCAAGAAGGAATGGATATGGAATGAAGTTACCAACAATTATAATCACTATTTTTATATTTTTTTCAAGTCAGTACCTCTTGCTCATGTTTTACCTGTAATGTTATGGAGCGATGAAGCGTTGTTTGAGTTTTGAGTTTCAATCAAGTATTATTGCGGCAGTTTCGCATATTTTGAGTAGTGAAGTTTGAATTTAGACGATTGTGCAGTTTCATGTGGAGATGTTGGTTTGAGGAAATGTTGGAATGGTTTTAATCATCACCTTTTACATTTTGATAGTTTGTTTTGTTTCGTTAATTTTGATAATTTTGATTTTGAGGCAGTTTGATCCCATTATTAGGACATTTTCTTAGCTATTTTGATTTGTATTCAACCTTGACCTCTGTCATATCTTTTCACTTATTGTCAGTATCTGTTAGTGTTTGTAGTGAGTTAGAGGATTTGTTTAGCCTTAAGTTTGTTCGTTCAATAGATGTGGTATTACCGGCGGTATATGGAGATGAATGGGACGTCGCACTTAAATGACTTCATCTAGCCATTATATGTCATTTTTATTGTAATTAAAGTGTTCTCAGTTTAATTTCGCCACTTTAATTGGTGAGGCAATTGTGACATATCAAAGTATCTAGGCCTATATTTGATATAAATTCTAAATCATGTTTCTAATGTTGTATGCAATTCATTTCGTTCCTACATTTATTTCATATTTCATGTAAACCCAAAAGGTACCCCTAATTTTGATCAGTCGAAGTGTCTGGTATGTACTTCCTGTCGACAAGAGACGAGACACGTAGTCGCTCGAAGATATAGTTAGGCCGATATAACAAGATCCAAGAGCTACGAATGAAGCATGGAGATACTGTCACTGAGCGGGTGGAATTCGCCAGGGTGGTCAGACTATACACACCCTTGACTTCTAACATCGTCAGAGAGCGATTTCATCATGTAGTGAAATCCACGCAGAAAAAGATCTAGAAGCTTCCAAGGATCCACATATAAATAGGCCGAAATTCGTCGAGCCTGATCAGAAACTGCCTGACCATCGTCTATATCAGAAGTCGTCAAGAGCAGAATAGTCTGGTTGGTCGTCAAGAGTGCACGTGGCCCCGGGAGGGTGTACCGTTGTTGATTTCGTCTGGTAACCGAAACAGTGCGGTAAATAAACCAGCGACGACGACGGCGACGACAATGAAGACAACGACGACGACGGCGGCAAAATAGAAGACGCAGGAAACCACGGTAGCGCTAATTCATTTTCTATTAAAAGGCCTATTTTTTTGTAATATTTTTTAAATGAAAGATTTTTGAGGTCACAATTAATTTCTATTTTTGATATGCTTGCTTAGTTAACCGACGGGTTAACTATCCAAGCAAATAACAATTGAATTATTTTTCATCTTTTCGATCTTTTTATTGTAAGCTTGTTTTTTTTGTTTCAAGTGAATTTTGAATTTCAATTTTATTTGAGTTACCACAAGTATTTTGAACTATTTAAATTTCCTAAAAACCTAATTGATAGTTCCTCCCCGACCTTCCTAGTCCAACAATTTGTTTCCGCTAGGAAGTCGTTTTTTTTATCTTCAATTTAGTTTAAGAATTTATTTAAATTCTCATCTCTCCGGGAGTTAGTGGCAGGGGCAACACATGCGGCGCCAGGGGTGTGTGATATAACTTATGGCTTAAATAGCATCACAATTGAGTATGGCAGTAAGCCATCATTTATGATTTGTCAGCGAATTAGTAATCATAGTATATCGAACAAATAATACAACAAATGATGATACATCACAAGATTTCAGATGCATGCCAGCATGCAACTGTGGGGACTGGTATCACAATAGCAACACACAGAGTAAGAGCTTAACAGGGTGAGCTGGATGCTCGCGGGACTTGGCTCACATAGAGCTACCAGTCGACTAGATCACGAATCAACATCAATGTATGTAATCAAAGTATGACGTAGATAACGTGTTACAATTCCTAACTTCAAATTCAACTTGTAGTCTTGTATTTTAATCACTCATGTAGGGTCTTCATCGATCAATTTCAAATTTCAATGCAAATTGGTCAAAAATCGTGATGAATCGTCATCTCCTAAATTATATTATTTCTCAGGCATTTCATTAGATGACGAACATGATTTATGTGGAATGAATAAACTGAGTTTTCTGCAGGCGTGTTCATATTATTCTCAATCAATATGGGATTCAGCACTTTGACACTAATAAAACACCAATCTGATGTAGGCATACCTTGACGATACGACCAAACGGTTATAGATAACAAATACAGTACAAATATATATTGGCATCCGTTATAATTGTATCAATACAATAATGCCATCAATTTTGATGAACCTAATATCAATTGAAATCAAAAACTCGAAGCGCATCGTAGCCAGGCTTACAATTATGCATTCAGCAGGCTTATAATGTGTATAAAACTCCCGCACTCGCGATCACGTTTATGGCTCTGAAATGCGTAAATACTGTGATAATCGTATGAATTGAGCTGTCACCGATCACCAACTGAATTGTGCACAATATTTGTTTGAACTATTTCACGCATATCGATGAACTTTTCAGAATATCTGAGGTAAACGACGCATCAGAATCAGTATTTCGTTTTCAAGATGGCGTCAAGAATTATTGTGTCAAAAATATGGTGAAACTTTCTGATCACACTATGAGAAAATATTATAAGCAACAATATAGAGACAACCGTAAGGCATTGGGACGAATCACTACCGAGTTATCAACGTTTCAATGCAAAATTGCGCGCTTGACCTTTGACCCTCCGTCACAAGAGCCTGGGTCATTTGCCAGCCTGGACTCCAGCATATTCGTTTTCAGCGCATTTTACTGAAGAGAATTTGGTATGTGTCCTGCTTTTAACCCAAAATGCGAGATGCAAGGAATATCATTTTGGTGCTTCTCTACTACTACTTATATTCGATTTCCAAATTCTCTCGAAGAATTCTAAGAATTGAAGGAAGGATTTCACGCAGCAGCTCATTTTCCTAATGTTAAAAAATAATAATAATAATGTTCGTTCATTTAGCGGCACTGCGCTATTCAATAGTACATTACATGCATTACATTACATTGTTGCTGCGATAGATTGTACTCATATCAAAATACAGTCTCAAGGTATGCTTGGTTTTCCACCACGATAATCCATACTTTGTGAAACCGTAGAGTACCCGCGATCTATTTATGAGTTATTATTTACTCAATGAAACAGTCCACACTCACTGACAGTGATCGTACAAGTGTCCTAGAATAAATCGATCGATAATCAATTAATACTATTGATAACAGATACCAGTATTAGTAATAGCAGTCTGCACCTTCAGTCTGGAGTTTGAATAATTATAATCAAGTCCAATTATTTCTTACATAGGCCTATTCTATATTATAAAAGATGAATTAGTTCATTCCTTGCATTATTTCATTCATCCTCTCTTCTAACATCTTCCTACATTTTCTATTTGTTTATATTGGTGGAAATCAGGCTGAAACTTTCCGAAACCGGAAGGTTTTTTCTCATTAAATGTACAAACTCTTTGCGTAAATCTCCGTATAATGGATATTGTCGCAAGGTGGCCTGGCTCGGCGCCCGACAGGACCATATTTCATAATTCCACTGTAAAGGCCCGGGTCGAAATGGGCGATGGCCTAATACCAGGGAACTCAGGTTACACCTCATCACCTGATCTAATCACACCGTTGAGAAATCCGGTTACATGTGAAGAAACCCTATTCAATGAATCGCAAATAAGGACCCGTACAATTGTCGAACGGCAATATGGAGTTTGGAAGAGACCACTGAAAATAGAGTATATAAATAGAGGAATAGGAATAATAGAAATAAAGTGATGATGGAAATAGAAATAATTATAAATGGAGTCATATAAATAGAGTTACCACCCACTTCAATTCTGTCCAACCAACGCATCGCAAACTCCCACCAAAGAGACGGGTAGTTGTATCTTCGCTGGCCATAACACATAAACCTACCCAATTGACTACTTGTATGCACGCGGAACTCCAAGTTGAATAGACATTACAAACCCTCGTCAGAGAGAGAGAGGCAATTGCGTATTAAATCCTGCTTCGTTCCCCCCCCCCCCCCCTTCACCCCTCCATATTCGCTTTGTTGTGGTGAGACGTCCGATGTTCTCGAAGAGGATGCACTACCTTCCCCGAAAGGAACAATGGAAGATGAATGACCATTATAGTAATTAATTAAAATAATGTTTTCTATCAGCTAGAGTCGGTTGTATCGACTGATAACAAGTGAATTTATTTATTTACTCAATTTCCATCCAGAGATGACGTTACATTCTCAGAATTTCAAGAGGAAATAATGATTTATAATGTCACGTATATGGATAGTCTAAGAATACATTCGTCACATGCGATAATAAAAGTGAACTAATTGGTAAAATAATAATAATGATGGCAAAATAATTTTTTTCATGCAGGGATAGAGACCGTAACCGCAACCGTTAAAGACCCGTATTTTTGGGGGCAACCGTAACCACAACCCTTATTATTTGTATGGTACAACCATAACCATAACCACAATCGTTATTATTTAAGGGCCCAACCGTAACCACAACCGATAACCTTCATGCTGAGGTGATGAGACCCGTAACCACAACCTGCAACCTTTGAGATATCTGTTATTCGGGTCTCAAAAAGGGCTTGAGACGGTTGTTTCAACCAGACACTAATCCAAGGAGAGGAAAATATAGCTTGTATTTTGTCAATTGTCATTCAATTTCCAGCACTCCAAACGTAAACTCTACTATGTTATGGTTTTGGGGCCAAGCTCTATGAGAGGGAGGAGCGGTAGTTGAGTTTCAGTAAACTAAAATCACCCTTTCAAGATTGTTGTACAGAAAGTTGTAACAAAGATTGGTACAAGTCAAAGGAATGCCGATGCCTAATTTGTGGGATTCCTCATAATTTGCTAGTAACAGCTTATCGAACGGAAAGCAGTGATTTTAAACAAGTTTGGGCGTGCTGGAATTATTATTTACAATCATGAATTTTGAAACAGATCTCATATTTTGGGGATTACTAAATAGTATTTGAGCCAACTGTTGACAAATATTCAACACGAGCTTAAATATCAATCTCATAACCGGGGCCTCAATGCAAATTATTTCATGATCATAACCATAACCGCCCGTGACCTTTATAGAATCTGCTTCATAACCGTAACCATAAGTGGGACCTTTATGAAATTTACTTCATAACCGTAACCTGGACCTTTATAAAATTCGGTTCACAACCGTGACCACAGCCGGGACCTTTATAAAATTCAGTTTGTAACCGCAACCGGGACCTTTATGAATGAGGGTCTCAGTCCCTGTTTGCATGTCATTTCTATATTTTTCTGAACTTGGGAAGGAGTGATAATTTGGATATTTTCGTTTGTGTTTCGAATCTATAATGTAGGCCTAACAATAAGAATTTCACTCTGTTATTGTAACGCAATATCGTTGGATCTATTGATAGAAATGACCTGATTAACTTGAACCATTTCAGTATGGAACTAGATTTAGATCTGTTCGATGAATCTGATGAAGATGATGCACGTGTTTGCACATTTCGGTGAACGGGAAAGACATCTCAGAATTGTACTAGCTAGGCCAAACAACTTCCATACATGGAATGACGAAGAATTTTTTATTCGTTTTCGGCTGACCAAACCATTGATTTTGACTAGACCTACCGTACTGCATTCACTAACACTCATTGAAGATGTGCCTGTTATTGCTAGGCCTATATAATATGATATAATTAAGACTATTGGGCGCGTCGCTAGATCATTGAATTATTTACTCAATGTTTGAGGTAAGTAAGGTTAGGTTTGAGGTGACAGGTTGAATGGGTGAGAATCAATGAAGTTAGATACTGCCTATTACTATCCAACCTCCTTGGTGAGAAGTTTACACTTCCAGATGGCAGTGGTATATGAATGAAGCTAGCAAAAAACTCGTTTTCAACAATATTCATTGCCAACTGCAGAAGCAATATCACTTTTATTAAGTTAAGAAATGGTTAACTAATTTATGACATTCTATTTTTGGTACAACCCAACCGATAATTGAAGTGATTCTTAAGATAACTAATGATTGCTTAATCACAATGTAATTATCACTTGTACTCCAGTCAAACTAAGTTTTAGCCTCAAACAAATTGTAACAGAAATTTTTTTTTCGTTGAATTTTGATTGCCTTGAAATTTTGCATTGAATGCAAAAAAGTTTGCTCAAATTGAAGTCGCCATTTTGTTCTTAATCAAATTTTCATGAAAATCTTATTTATTTTTTATTGGCCGTTGTTAGTAAAGCACATTCCTACATTTTATTGTAAAATCACGAAAAAATTGTTTCACATGACACCAAAATAAATCAGAATTATCGGACAAAAATTGCTATGATTTTGTGATTAAATTTAAATTAATGCCAAATTTCATTAATCAGATCTAGTGAACAGGGTTCAGGAGTCAAAAATGTAAACTCAAATAAATCTCATTAGGATAATTATACGTAACTGCAACAAGGAAAGTTTGCTCAAATTGAGGCGGCCATTTTGTTTTAAAATACATTTTTTGGAATTAATCAATTTGATCTAAATAGTCGGCCATTATCGATGAATTGTCAATTTTTTCAACCTAATGAACAAAGAATTCGTTATATAATAAAAAATGAATAATTGAGATAATTCTACTACAAATTGAAAGAATTTTGAATTGAATTTGAATAAATATAATTTTGTGAAATAGGCTGTGGGGAGCAAGCGGTGAGTGGTAAATATCTCAATTGAACGGTGAAGTTATGTTGTAATTATATTAAATTACTGGTGAAGAGTTTGCCGAAATCCATGGGTAATTAAAAAATTTGCATATAGGCCTATAGTCAATACGTGGAAAGAACATTTTTTACGTGTTTTAATCCTCGATTTTCACAGGGGAGACACATCTGTGTAGCAACAGAAAAAAGTATAACTTTGATCATTCAATATCAATAATCCAATGTATTTATAAACTCATTTGGTATCTCGAAATTTGATCTAGAAATGTTCCAAATTTGAAATCTCAAGCTTGCAATTGGAAATGGTCGAGCATCAAGCCCAAGCTTGAGCAATTAAGCAATTGTTCTTTTGTTTTTTTGATAACATCGAAACTTGATACAAAATCATTGTTCCCCAATTAAGGCTAAGGATGAAAGGTAGGATCGTTTGGACGGGGTACCACAAGAGTGATCTTATAACCCCATTCTAAATGTTTATAACCAATGAACTTCAACACGAGGACCGTGTACCGTTGGTAATCATGAATTTCCGCCGCGGATAACAGTCTTTCAATTTCCGAAAGTCCGGGACACATTATAAGTAAAAACCGTTCTAAGTGATAGCAATTGTACATCCGTTTGTAGGACGTTTGTGGGAGGAGCGTTAATCAATCAATCATGCATTGAGTAGGCCGAATGAGACTCAGATTGCCTTAGCAACTAATGAGGATGCAGGATCGTCGTGAAAGAATCACGGAAATGGCGTCTCTTTGGCAATAGTAGGCTTATAAGTGTCGCAAAATATATTTTACATGAAAAAAACACAATTGATATGCTGATGTCTAATATTCACGTGGCAATTATGTGCAATACACATAGTAATAACGAAAAATCCTTCTTATGTGAGAAAAAAAGTGAGATATGTCTGTCATTTGAACAACAAAACTGAGTTGGAGCAAAGCAAAGCACTGAGCTATGATTTAATAATTTGTGTTGGGTTCATAGACTCGATGTAATGATAATATACATCTATTGGCTTCGAATGTATTAAAAATAAGATAATGAGATGAAGGTCTCTTAGGCAATGGGAAGGATAGTGAGAAGCAAGCGGTCGTGTCCTAGACTACAAAGGAAAATTACGGGAAAGCCCATTTAAAGATGGACGGTGGCGGAGATCGTACCAGGTCCGACATGTCATTTTCCTACAGGATCACATGAGAGTGCGTTATCAACCGAGCTGCATGTGCCGGTAACTTCCCCCCCCCCCCCCCACACACTCACACACTGTGTCAAAGCAAAGCATCCACTGCTAATGTCGATTTAGATTATTAGGGATGTACAAGCTTAATTGCTCGAACTTGGGCTTGATGCTCGACCACTTCCATGTGCGAGCTTGAGATTTCAAATTTAAAAACAATTCCAGATCAAATTACGAGATACCAAATGAGTTTATGAATACATTGGATTATTGATATTGGATAATCAAAGTTATACCTTTTCTGTTGTTACACAGAAGTGTCTCCCCTGTGAAAATCGAGGAATAAAACACGTAAAAAATGTTTTTTTCCACATATTGACTATACATGCAATTTTTTTAATTACCATTGATTTCGGCAAAATCTTCGCCAGTCGTTTCATATCATTACAACATAACTTCACCGTTCAATTGAGATATTTACCACTCACCGCTTGCTCCCCACAGCCTATTTCACAAAATTATATTCATCCGAATATAATTCAAAATGCATTCAATTTGTAATGAAATTATCCTGATCATGTATTTTTATTATATAACGAACTTATTGTTCATGATGATGAAAAAAAATTGACAATTCATCGATAATGGCCGACTATTTAAATCAAATTGATTAATTCCCAAAAATGTATTTTAAAACAAAATGGCCGCCTCAATTTGAGCAAACTTCATTTGTTGCAGTTACGTATGATTGACAGATGTAGATCGTCCGCCCTCGTGATGTCACAAAATATAAAAACCAATCAAGTGGACAGTGAAGCAGGGAAAATAGGGAAATAGCCAATCAAGGTATCTAAAATTTGCCTTACTTCGTATGACCACGCCCATCTACATTGGTCAATTATCTAAATGAGATTTCGTTGAGTTTACATTTTCAACTCCTGAACCCTGTTCACTAGGTCTGATTAATGAAATTTGGCATTAATTTAAATTCAATCACAAAATCATGGCAATTTTCGTTCAATTATTCTAATTTATTCTCGTGTCATGTGAAACATTTTTGTCGTGATTTTAAAATGAAATGTAGGAATGTGGTTTACTGATAACGGCCAATAAAAAATAAATGAGATTTCCATAAAAATTCGATTAAAAACAAAATGGCGACTTCGATTTGAGCAAACTTTTTGAATTCACTTGTAAATTTTGAGGCAGTCAAAATTCAACGATAAAATTTTTTGTTACAATTTGTATGAGGTTACGGCCCTTTTTGGCTTAGATTTACTGGAGTATTGGTACAACCGGCTCTGAGCTATTCAACTGAAGAAAAACAAAACGGGTGAAATTCAATCATATTAATTCAACGTTAGTGAGTATTCGAAAAATGAAAATTGAGTTATCAACATATTTTGATGATTTCAAAAATGTGTATGGCAACACGACACTGAAATTTCAGTATTTTTTCTCGACATGGCAATTTTTCGTTATACCCTACACCGTTTCGAAAGAGGAGGACACAAATTTGCATAAATCAATTGATTCAGCGCATTTTTTGAGTGTATGACAATCATATAACTATCATCATTCATAGGCGTCGCGGCGTATCGAAGTGGGGCGTGGCCCATATTTCGAATGGTCAAATCACACAGTGAAATTGATATATTCAGCGAAGTATGATGTGTCTCAGATACAATTCTGTTGCAGAGAGCGTGAAATTGTAACCTGAGTTCTGAACACATTTGCTTCAGAATATATATTCAATTCAAACATTATCTGAATGAAAACAGATCCTCGAAGTCCCCTTTTTTTTCATCCAAACATTGATATTCGTTATAACCTCTTACTCCGTTTCGAGAGAGAAACCCACAAATTATCATATATAAATGAATCCATCACACTTCAGGCAATGATGCAATATATCATCAACATACAATTGTCGTGTATTGGCGTCACGACGCTTCCAAGTAGGGTGTGGCCTATTTGTCGATGGGTCAAATCATACACTAAGATTGATGGATCAAAAAAGTATAATTTGTATCGACTGATTCTTGTTGCAAACAGCGTGAGATTGTATATTGAGTTCGAAACATGTATGATCAGAATATTTCATCAATTTAAACAATATCTGAATGACAGAAAATCCTCGGAGTTCGAATTCTCCTATTCAAATGTCAATTTTTGTTATATATCTCACTCCGTTCCAAGAAAATGGAATAGGGAGATTAATCACACTTCGGGCAATAATTCAGTACGTAGACCTATATACAATTATTGTCATGTATAGGCGTCGCGACGCTTCGAAGTGGTGCGTGGTCCATATGTCAATGGGTCCAATCATGATTGGAACGTTCATTCAACGAAGTATAGTTCGGTTCGAATGGAATTTTATTGCGAGCAGCGTAAAATTGTATTCTAAAATGTACAATGTGCAGTCATCTTCAATAAACATCTGTTATTCACAAACGTCCGTGAAGTTGGCCTCTCAAATGTCAGGATATGAGGATATTATTTCACCATTCGTTGGTTCTTCGTTAGTGCCCGTTAGTGCAGTAGAGAATTCCGTTAGTACCACTTTGGTTTCGCCGTTATAACTCCTTGTCCATGTAAGGGTCCAACTTCAAGCCAGCCCCTCACATATCTTTGACATTGAAAATTCCAACGGCATTCGTTAATGCTTCGTTAGTGCCCGTTAGTGCCGTTGAATATTCGTTAAAACTGGTTTGATCTCGCCGTTATGACGGATCCACTTTTCGAGACCAGCTCCTCACGTATCCTCGATATTGAAGATTTCAACGACACATAGTTGATGCTTTGTTAGTGCCGTGAAATTTTCGTTAGTATCGGTTTCGTTTTGCCGTTGAAATTAATTCAATTTTCGTCACCAGCAACACACATATCTCCGATTTGGAAATCTCTGAATGCAATCGTGAGTACTCTGTTAGTACCTGTTAGTACCATCCATATTTTCGACATTATTGACTTCGTTTGGTCATAACGAATTTAGACTCAGAAAATAGACCCTAACATTCATCCTGACCAAATTAGAGCAGTACCAACGAGACAATGATGAGTGCACCAACCGGTACTAACGAAGTACTAATGATTGACTCTCGAAATTTCAGGATCAGTGGCATGGAGAGGCCGACGTAAAATTGGCCCCTCACATGGATAACGTGTTATAACGGCAAAACCAAAGTAATACATACAGCAAATTTTACGGAACCAACGAGTACTAACGGGTACTGAATATAACGGCACTTACAGGTGATTTTCAAGATCGGAGATATCTGAGGGCTACGTCCCAACTGGTACCATTCTCAACTCGCAACACCCATGGAAAAGCATGTATGGCCTAAAATGGTGCGAGTTGAGAATCGTACCAGTTGAAAATCGTACCAGTTGGGAATGGTACCAGTTGGGACGCCGTTGAAATAGCATGTGCCTGAAGTGGTGTGAGTTGGGAATCGTGTGAGTTGAGAATGGTACCAGTTGGGACGACGTTGAAAAAGCATGTGCCTAGAGTGGTGCGAGTTGAGAAAGGTGCGAGTTGAGAATGGTACCAGTTGGGACGCCGTTGAAATAGCATGTGCCTAAAGTGTTGCGAGATGGGAATCGTGTGAGTTGAGAATGGTACCAGTTGGGACGGAGAAAAAATAGCAAGTTCCCAAAGTGGTGCGAGTTGGGAAAGGTGCGAGTTGAGAATGGTACCAGTTGGGACGACGTTGAAATGACATGTGCCTAAAGTGGTGCGAGTTGGGAATCGTGCGAGTTGAGAATGGTACCAGTTGGGACGCCGTTGAAATAGCATGTGCTTAAAGTGGTGCGAGTTGGGAAAGGTGCGAGTTGAGAATGGTACCAGTTGGGACGACGTTGAAATAGCATGTGCCTAAAGTGGTGCGAGTTGGGAAAGGTACGAGTTGAGAATGGTACCAGTTGGGACGCCGTTGAAATAGCATGTGCCTAAAGTGGTGCGAGTTGGGAATCGTGCGAGTTGAGAATGGTGCCAGTTGGGACGACGTTGAAATAGCATGTGCCCAAAGTGGTGCGAGTTGGGAATCGTGCGAGTTGAGAATGGTACCAGTTGGGACGACGTTGAAATGGTATGTGCCTAAAAAGGTGCAAGATGAGAATCGTACCAGATGGGAATGGTACCAGTTGGGACTCTATTATCCATCGTGTACGCCTTCGAATGTTGGGGCGTGTTCTTGGTAACCAATGGGAGGCCGAGCGGGTCATTTCCAAGAAGAGTGTTATGCACGTACACTCGCAACCGAAAGATTGCATTTCGCACACGCAATTCAAAGTTTCTGGTATATGCATACTCGGCAATTCCTTTCGAAGAACACGAGCTGTATCGAAAAGCGTTTGAGAAAATAACACACACTTATATGTTTCGCATTTTGATTCACCTGACAACTATAGTTGATTATAAGTAATTTGATCGATAAACTCAAGAATTCAAAACAGTTCTATATACGGACACTGGAGACGCTCTCATGTTGACCCGCGGGCATTATGATTTCCACATTTTGAACGGTGACATTTTTCATCAAGTCTTGGCAGATATCAAAAATGGTGTCTCTTGATTGAAACTGTGATCATGGACCGAAGATAAATTATATATATATATAAATGTATATATATATATTTATATATATATATATATATATATATATATATATATATATATATATATATATATATATATATATATATATATATATATATATATGTGTTTGACTTTAAGCTTTCACAACTCATTATGTGCTATAAATTGAATATTTTTGGATGAACTTGTGTAATAATGATGAAATAAAACAAACTCTTTTAATTTTATATTTAAAATAATTAGTTTTATCCTCGGAACCTCAACGTTCATTTAGTAGTATTCTATTGTTGTTTTTATAATATTTTTTATTCTTGTCATTGCTCCTGAAGAGGTGACCGATAAAGGTCATGAAACGTTGAGCTTTCGAGAATAGAACTAATTATTTTAAATATGAAATTTAAAGAGTTTGTTTCATTTTATCATTATAACACAACTTCATCCAAAAATATTCAATTTATAGCATATATATATATATATATATATATATACACCATATTCATTTCACAATATATATACTATACACTATATATATATATATATATATATATATATATAAATATATATATAAATATATTTATATATATAAATATATGTATATATATATATATATATATATATATATATATATATATATATATATATATATATATATTATTTATTTATACACAAAATATAAATATATATAGAACTATAAAACTATATATAGAAATATATATACATACACTATATATATTTCAAGCAACATGCACAATCCAATTCATAATTAGAACATTAGCAAAGCGAGTAGGATTATTTCGAAGAATAAATGGATCATCAACTATTGAAACCAAATTTCATTATATCATTCAATTATAGCTCCACATATCGATTATTGCAGTAGTATTCTATTTCTGTGTGATGAAAATGCCATCGATACAATGCAAAAACAACAAAATAAAGCTATGCGGGGTATATTGAGGGTCGATAGATACACGTCAATAGAGAAAATGTGTGAAGAATTATGTTGTCTAACGGTGAAACAGAGGATCATCCCTAATACTCTTACTTTCATTTATAAAATTCATCATGCATGGTTCAGTACCCAATTATTTGAGAACAAAGTTGAAATTGTATAAAGAGAATCATACTCATGGCACAAGAAATTGTGATAAAATATACATTTATATATAAATATATATAAATATATATATATATATATATATATATATATATATATATATATATATATATATATATATATATATATATATACGCATATAAATTAAATACACGAAGTATACCAACCAATGATATAGTCTATATATTTTGAGCTTTGCTGTAAATTTAATGACTTCAATGTTAATACAGTAATCTTCCAAAAAAATGTATCACACGAGCAAAGTCTCCACTTTCTGTCATTACTCTGATGCGGTTTTTATTTCAGAATATTTTCATTCATTTGTTCATTCAGTCATAGTTTTTGGGAACATCATTTTGATATTTAGGAACTAAACAATTGAGGTGATAAATCAAGTCCTACATCATGCAAAATTTGTGAAAGTCAAAGCATTGTAAAATGAATATAGTTAATTAACATTTGAACAATTTGATTCGAACGATTCAAGGAGTGGTATAAAAATTAATGCATTCAACCAAGGAATTATTTCATACTATAAAACGAATTGGTCATAAGATGGTTTTTTAGAGCACATTTAAAATTTGTCATGTCTTTGATTTTTTCAATTCGATTGGAAGTTTAGTATACATGGGGTAAGAATAATATGCGGGTTAATGCATATGATCAATGCAATTGATGATATACTGAATCGCAAAAATGACACAGGACAATCCAAATAGGACTACAGTTCTAATTATGATGCATTTAGAATCGGATACACAAAGAATGAGAAATCAATGCTTATAATCTGCCGTTGGTTTCATACTCATAGGCCCAAGACCAAGAGAAAAGACGGTCGTCTATACAAACTGAATGATTGTGAGAACGTTTGACAATAACAATATTTTCGCTGCAATTCCATTCTCATCCAATTCCATTTTTATTCTGCATTATAATCATTGATATTTGATACATTATAGGACCAATGAGGAGAAATAAGAAAACTTAACAGAAGCCCAAACAAGAACACAGATTTTTGAATGCGGGCTGCCGAATAGAGAACATCCAATATATATATATATATATATATATATATATATATATATATATATATATATATATATATATATATATATATATATATATATATGCCTACATATATGATATATATATGATTACACATTGTTTTGGGATTTTAACGCGTATAATAAAAACAAGACAAATCCAAATATTGAATTGTTCTAATATAAAGATTGCCTAACGTTTCTGGAGTTATTCCACTCCCTTCATCATAGAAATATTCCTCTGATGAAGGGAATGACAAAAACCTGGAAACCTTGGGCAATCTGTATATTAAAACAATTTCATATTTGGATTTGTCTTTGTTTTTATCATACGCGTTTTAATCACGAAATAATGTGTGATCATAATACTGAACGAGAAAATTTGAAGAATATATATATTTTGATATATATATATATATATATATATATATATATATATATATATATATATATATATATATATATATATATATATATATATATGTGTGTGTATATATCATATATATATATATATATATATATATATATATATATATATATATATATATATATATATATATATATATATATAATCAACTCGAGCATATTTTTGGTCGCTTGTCTTATTTTTGTCATGCTTATTGATTTTGCACCTTGTAGGCCTACTCATCGTTCCGTGATGATTTGAATCATTTGTGAATATTCCATGTTAGGTATTTTTTTCTCATAGAAATAGTTGTATCTTGTAATTTGTGATCATATTTTGTTACTTACAATTGTTGCAAAGAAAATTAATCTTAATCCTCAAACACTCAATATTATTGATTTTCGATGAACCATCACTTAACCTATATTCCCATATTCCAGCTCACTTTCTCCTATAGGCTTCTGTCAAGTGACGTCACCCATTATTGAAAGAGACAGACAACAATGTCCACCAGTTGGAATTGACCAATCAGAATATTTGGTAGTCCATCAGTCCGAAGTATTGCCATGGTAACTACTAACTATTGTTTGTCATTTGTTACTTGACAGAAGCTTCTATACGAAATAGAGCTTATACATGCCATTGTTTTCCCAACACATTTTTCCGTGTGTTTTCAAATCAATGTCATTGAATGATTGAAGATGATAACAGACCCAAGTATTCCTCACTAATATATTCCAGTATTGAAACTCTTGT
The DNA here is from genome assembly GCA_964007535.1 of Brachyptera risi. Lineage (NCBI taxonomy): Eukaryota > Metazoa > Arthropoda > Insecta > Plecoptera > Taeniopterygidae > Brachyptera > Brachyptera risi. The sequence goes on from OZ023335.1 coordinate 5,806,215, forward strand.
CAATTGTCCAAGATCTAATGTCGGATAGCGGTATCCAAGTTGATTTCTAGAAATTTCGGGAATGTTCGTCATGTTAAAGATTCGACAATCAGAATTCTCTCTCAACTCAAATGATCAGAACTACAGATTATGCGTTACGGTACATCAGTTGATTTGTCATTTCGATCATTCTTCGATGTGTGATCTGACTATAGGTCTAGATACGATGGACAGTTATAACTTTTCCGACTACGACAATCTGTGCATTTGTTTACATTTCTATTCCAAATACAACACTGAACAAATTCTGCAGACCGTAAATGTATCTATTAGGACAAATATAACCAGCACATTTGATTGAGTACATTCGACATGGATGTGTGAAAAAAAGTTGACGAATAACAGATAATTAAAGAAAGATAATTAAGAAGATAATTATGCGTGCTATTTCCCCCAATCCATATGTAGACCTGCCCCACTGAATAACGCACTTGGAGCGTTTTCCCGGAATGTTCATGAAGGGAAAATGAATTAGGTGTGTATGACTTGGCTTAGAAAATATTTCAATTCCAATGATTTATCGTAATTGAATTTATAAATTATGACTGCGTTTGTATTAATAAAGGTCAAAAAATATTCAATTCAACTGTAGGCTTATTCATCTACATTCGGATGCAACAACTATTGAAAGCGTATCTACTATGAATGAGTATAGTTTATATTGGTATACCTACTGAAACAATAAGACGTTCAACTATGGCTACACTACGAGTGACATGGAATTGTGGATTAAATAGTTCAATGATCATAAGAAATTAATTATTAGAATACGACGAAGACGAGAGGATGGGGTTTTTCTCTTACACCGAAAAAACTTCTCTTCTTGGAAGTGAATTACGTGATTTTTCTGCTCTCCGATGAGTGGACCTAGGGCTCTATTATATTTTATATTCGAAAAGTGTTTCAAATTTCCCGAGAAAGAAGCCAACGATGCATTTTGATTGGACAGAATATATCTTGGGGCGTCAACTAACTTGTGATTATGTCGCAGTTTCATTGGGCGGATATAAGAGGAGGAGGAAACAAACACAAAGGTAGGTGTGGTCAAGTGGTGCGAGTTGGGAAAGGTGCGAGTTGAGAATGGTACCAGTTGGGACGACGTTGAAATAGCATGTGCCTGAAGTGGTGCGAGTTGGGAATCGTGCCAGTTGGGAATGGTGCCAGTTGGGACGACGTTGAAATAGCATGTGCCTAAAGTGGTGAGAGTTGGGAAAGGTGCGAGTTGAGAATGGTACCAGTTGGGACGACGTTAAAATAGCATGTGCCTAAAGTGGTGCGAGTTGGGAATCATGCGAGTTGAGAATGGTACCAGTTGGGACGACGTTGAAATAGCATGTGCCTAAAGTGGTGCGAGTTGGGAAAGGTGCGAGTTGAGAATGGTACCAGTTGTGACGCCGTTGAAATAGCATGTGCCTAAAGTGGTGCGAGTTGGGAAAGGTGCGAGTTGAGAATGGTACCAGTTGGGACGACGTTGAAAAGGCATGTGCCTAAAGTGGTGCGAGATGGGAATCGTGCGAGTTGAGAATGATACCAGTTGGGACGACGTTGAAATAGCATGTGCCTAGAGTGGTGCGGGTTGGGAATCGTGCGAGTTGAGAATGGTACCAGTTGGGACGCCGTTGAAATAGCATGTGCCTAAAGTGGTGCGAGTTGGGAAAGGTGCGAGTTGAGAATGGTACCAGTTGGGACGACGTTGAAATAGCATGTGCCTAAAGTGGTGCGAGATGGGAATCGTGCGAGTTGAGAATGGTACCAGTTGGGAATGGTGTGAGTTGAGAATGGTACCAGTTGAGAATGGTACCAGTTGGGACTAATGCGAGTTTTTATTCTACAGTATTGGAACCTTCGAGATCAGTTTGAATCACAGGATTCACTTCGTGCTCAAGTAAGGCAGTATTGGAACCTCAGAGATTGGTTTGGATCTCAGGAATTACTTCGTGCTCAGTGAAGGCAGTATTGAAACCTCCGAGAGCAGTTTGAATCACAGGAACTACTTCGTGTTCAGGTGAGGCAGTATTGGAAACTCCGAGATCAGTTTGGATCTCAGGAATTACTTCGTGCTCAGTAAAGGCAGTATTGGTACTTCCGAGATCAGTTTGAATCACAGGAACTACTTCGTGCTCAGTAAAGGCAGTATTGGAACCTCCGAGATCAGTTTGAATCACAGGAACTACTTCGTGCTCAGGTAAGGCAGTATTGGAACCTCCGAGATCAGTTTGGATCTCAAGAACTACTCTGTGCTCAGTAAAGGCAGTATTGGAACCTCCGAGATCAGTTTGGATCTCAGGAACTACTTTGTGCTCAGTAAAGGCAGTATCGGAACCTCCAAGATCAGTTTGAATCACAGGATCCAATTCGTGCTCAGGTGAGGCAGTATTGGAAACTTCTAGACCAGTCTGGATCTCAGAAACTACTTCGTGCTTAGACGAATATTGGGCAAGTTGCGAGTTTTTACTGGAAGATAACACTCTCTTGAAACTTGGTCTAGATTGTTTAGGCCTTTTTGGTGTTTTCGACGGTTTTCTTGGTGGACTTTCATCTTTGGTTGCAGTATCTGAATGATTTAAACAACACTCATGTTAAGTTAGATATTCCAGCTAACATACTGATAGTAGATATCTCTTTTTAATCTACCGGCATCTCTTTTAAAATGTTCTATGATTGAATTGTAAACCTTAGCAAATTACATGCCAAGTACATATTGTAGAAATAACATTAGTCATAAGTTTTCTAATCTCTGGTCCACTCAGAGAGTTTAGTGAATGCAAATGAAAATCATCAGCATTAAGGCCTAACCAACGCGTCTCACACACTACACACTACTAATCTAGGGCCTACGCCCACTAAAAAAAACTTTAAAAATCTACCTTCGCTATGTGTATCATTACTTCTCTTTCCAATACACATTTCCAGGATTTTTTCAGCTCGTGAGGACATCTCAATCTGCAATTAGATCATTAATGAATGTACAGGCAACTTGTAGTTGAATTCGTCTATTCAACCATGTGTATTTTATGAACACGTGTTAGTCACTTCGGTATAGTCTAACTTGCTTTCTTCGAATTGCGGTACTTTTGTAAGCTAATACTAGGTATCAGTACGCATACCATGTATACTCCATTGATTGATACGTATTTATTAATGCATTTATACTCTTACCTTGTTATTTCAGAAGATACATCCGCGTATGGAAAACTTAAACTAACGTATTCAAACCCAAACACTTCGTTTGTAATTTCGCTTCTGAGCACACATACGACTTAATCCAATCGCAAACACATTATTATGTTCAATTACCGAAATAATAATAATATGACAGAAGGTCGTATGTGTAAAATGTATAACCAACTCCACGATTCATACGACTTTATTCAAAAGAGCTTAGCACATACGAGCTTATATCACAGCATAACGTCGTATGGAACAATTGTCAAAAACATATTGGTCATGGTAAAAGGCCGTATGTGGAACCATACGACGTTATAAAAGATGCTATCTACACATACGCCATTATTGCCTCACATACCCCGTTTTTGATGAAGTAAATATATATATATACTACATACGACGTTACGTTTTTATCAATTTCACGTTGTATAGTTCGAACAAGACATACGACGTTACTGAAAACAGAAAATTTAGCTCGAGCTCGATTTTTTCATGTATAAACCTCAAAAACGCGAAATTGTAACATACGACCTTCTCCTTTTGAGGTGACGAACAGCGAGTCAATGAGGAAGGAAGACAACAGTGATACCCCTAAGGTTGAACCAGTGATGATAATCCCATAGTTACAACTTAAAAGAAAGAAAAAAAACGCACGCGACAGTAAAAAGATGGAAATGCAAGGAAAAATGAACATATGGTTGATTGCGCTATCAAAATAAAGAAAGTACATCGGGATTTTGGAAGAATGAATCACACGAACTATAATGATGAAATTTGAGTGTACATTTGATATGGAAAAAAAACTGCATCATTCTGCGTTTTGTTTTTGATTTTGCATAACATATATCGCAGTTGCTTGGTAGGACTAGAAAGATATCAACGATGATTTCAATACTATAGGAAGAAAAGGTTGGATAGAAAAGATTATTTCATTCGGTTATATGTTTTGAGGAAGTTCCAAATATTGTTTTGTTATGAGTGTTAACGTATTTCAATTGAAGGATGTTTAATTGTTCAAATAAGTAAGAGTGTTCATTGCGCTATATTATGTTTAATTTCTGTATTTTCATTCATGCCTAGTATTTTATAATTTTATTTTATTTTATTTCTGTCGTTTAATGATCGGTTCGTTATCTTATGTTCAAATGTATTTGTATGGTGTAACTTGAGATAGACCAATTCGTGTTTACCCAAAGGGGAAAAAATGCTAGAGTTGAAACTTAAGGGTTTGCTCAAAAACAGCATAATTATGGATTGAGAGTGTGTTATTTTGTATGTGTCATACTTTGTGAAGAAAATATGAGGAAGCGATCAGGATTTTACTTCATAAATATTATATAGTTTTTTTGTATCTATTTCAATTACTTTTGATGGTACATTTTTTACCCAGAAACAGAATTCGTTGAATGATATTTTGCATTAATGAAACAAGATGTATAAAGTCATGCAATATCAGAGATATTAAGTTGGTAGAAATAGTATAGGTTATTTTATGTTGGATTACTAGAAATTGTAATAAGGGTTTGAAATGTATTCAGTTTATGTGGCGAAATCAAGTGCTAATTGTTCCAAGGATTGTTGAATCGTATTTTTACGTTTGTAATATTCAATTGTGAGGAAAGTTGAGAAAATGGATAGACCGAACTTTGATTCTGCTATTGAGAATTTTTGGGAATAGAAAAGACAAAACCGAGTTGCTAATCACGACTTATATGAGTTTGAATAGGGTTTTCGCGTTTCTATCACAAGTTAGAAAACAATGATCATTAACTTTGGGATCGTTTTACATTAGTTTATACCGAGTTGCTTTTTCGAGTTTTCATCACGATATTAACTTTTGAATTTGTGTCAGTATATCCTGTATTATTGTGTTTTATGCTTGTTGAATTGATTAATCGGTTCGTCATCTTTCATTGTGGCTTATGTGATTGTGTAATTTGGGATAGACCAATTCGTGTTCAACTAAAATGGAAAAAAATGCTGGATTTGAAACTTGAGGGTTTGCTCGAAAACAGCATAATCATGGATTGAGAGTGTATTATTTTGTATTTGTAATTGTATTGAACCGTTTTGAAAGATAAGGAAGAGATGAACTCAACTCCAGCAATTTCAATTTATCTCATGATTTTTTTTTTATGACATAACTTGGAATTTTTGGGATTTCAAATCGTGACTGCTTTACTTTGTTTTTATATGTGTGTTTGTTTCTTGTTCGATTGTTTGATCGTTTGGCTGTTGAAAGAAAAGAATTGTGCCACAGCTTGACGTGTTTAGTGAAATGAAAAATATAGATATGTATTTAAATGAAATAATGAATGAATAAGTGTAAATGATGAAAACTGATAGTCTTTGTGCTAAGTTCAAGTAAATACTTATGATGATAATAATGGAAATCTCCTTTTGTAACCTCAATATTGGATCATGTAAGCTAATGAGTACCATCTTGAATATCATTAGGATGATGTTTACGTTCTTTAATCCACACATATACATGTAATTATGATTGTAATTGTATTCTCGAATGTCATATCTTGGTAGGATGCATAACATCAAATATGAAATAAGTTAGGGGGCTATATCATTGTATAAATAAAATTGTTCAATTTAATGTGCGTTTCAGAGTTCGAAAATTTTCTGGGGGGCAATTGTAACATAACATACAGTTTCTACGTTTCATTTTATTTCAGTATCAATATTCATGGAATGATCTGTCGAGTGGTTTTGGTCTTTGCCTTTAACAGTCCCAACAAGGAGGTGTCAAAGAGTGAGAGGGAAAACAGAGTTTTGTAGTGTTTGGGTTCGATAAAGTGCTAAAAGCAATTAATTTTAATGGATATTACTCAAAAAAAGAGGGTGGTTATTCTGTTTCTTAATACAAACCCTTCACGATGTGGACAATATCAATTCACACACGTTCAATTTGTAGTTCAAGGTCAGTAATAAATATATAGTTTCAACGTGGGAGAGCAGGCATCTTTCAAAAGCCATATATGACTAAAATTTAACAAAGACAACCAATCAAAACTCTGCGTTCTGAGACCTTAACCAATCAAACTTCAGTTCTGATAGTGTAATACATTTAGGGAGTGAATTAAATGTAATTGCAGTAGAAATTTAGGAAATATCCAAACAGTTCATTATGGACCGCGACACAGGCAAGTTGTGCCAAAAAGCTTTGAGAAAGTGGTGAAACTTCCAGAATGAATAGTGTTTTCTAAAATTAGTGAGTTTTAATTACTATGTACTGAACTTGTTACAATTGATTCTATTGCAATTCAAAATTACGTATCTTCAACTGCTATCTCGACTCCGCCACCAGCTATTCCGTCACCGGGCCGAGGGGATCTCACCTCTGCAGCATAAAACCTCAAGTACAACCAAATCCACCACATTTGCCTTTTAGAACTCTCCACTACACTCTTCAAGAACAATAATAATCGCCATAAAGGACTTGTCTTCTTTTCATTGTGTAATTTTGAAGTGTATTAATTGTAATAATGTGTGTTAAAATCAATATATTCCTCTTTTTGAATTCAATTCGTATCTATTTAAACCGGTAATGTTAAAATATATCAAATATATCAATATACATATATATACATATATATATATATATATATATATAGATATATATATATATATATATATATATATATATATATATATATATATATATATATATACACATATATATATATATATCCTACATAGAATGAAGTAATAGAATAGAAGTACATGATATGAAGGATTGGATCCTTCAAGTCGAAACAAGTCGAAACAGATTATAAAACCAAAGTATAGGCCTACATTAAATTATTCAAGACTTACAGAAATAGTAATTCATGTTGTCACTGATGTGTAGTGGGCCCAAGTCTTGAAATTCTGCGGCTTTCGGATCATGTTTGTCATAACTGGTCACTAAAATGTTAGCCTAGGAATTTGTATGACTGTCTATCAAAAAACATGTTTATAATCTCCAATTATCCACCGCCGGAGTCGTTCACAGCCTTGTAGGAATGAATTTGTCTCTCCGATTTGTGAAATTTTACCAAATACCCGTTTTTCCTTGACAACAACACGTTTCCGGTGTTTGTTGATCTCACTTGGCGTTAGTGAATCGCAAGGTGATCGAATTGTCACCTCACGTGAGATGAGTTCCGTCTCACAGTGAGATGATACGGTCTCATCTCACTGTTTCAAAAGTTATTGAATAGGGGTCCTGGCAAGTATAAGAACAATGGAAGAAGGTGGATGAAATGAGTTGGAAGATAAGGGAAGAAATGAGAAGAATGAAACTAATGCTCAGCACTCCATTCACAAACTTCGGTTACCAAGTGAACCCACTCAACCGACGGTCCAAACTTCGTCTAGGCCCTCACTCCAGACCTTATCGCCATGGGTGACCCTGCTGGGAGCAGATAATTTGCTCCTGACGATATCGCTCCGGACATCATTGGGTCGTGCAGGCCCCCACACCACGTCAGGGTGTTCGGATCCCTGGAGAAGGGGCTACTTCTTCCTCCGAGACTAGACCATTACACGAGAAGAAAACCACACGCGGATTTGCTTCGTGAGAATTGAGGAAAAATGAGATAAAAAAATCGGAGCCAATGGCCACTAGTGATAGGCGTGGCTTATCGTCAGGCCAATCAGATCCATACTTCATGTGGGAATTTAGATACTCTGATAGGCAATGCCAATTCATGCAAATAACGAACAGCCTATTCGATCGGATGTTTTGTTTTGTGACGTTTGCGGGTGGGTCAATCACTAGTCGTCATTTTTTCCAGATTTATGGAATTATATCATCACTTTGCAAATCTGATGATCTATCGTGATAGTTCCGTATATTTCGTCACGCTCAACCAAGAATATGTGATGTCTCTATTCATAATTTGTTGATCAGATTGCATTTGGGAGCGTATTCTCATGTTTCTGATCATGTATTATTGATAATGTCTCCATTCTGTGAGATAAGATTGAATTGTGTGTTCTCTATGTGACTGTGGATCAACGAGTGAGTGTGATCACTCGAGGGCAAATACATCATCGATAATAAATGATAATCCACAATGAATGACTCGATAATAATGGAATATTCAATGAATCCGTTATGATATTCATCCATATAACATACAACAATGAATTTTATTAAGGGAGACATAATTGACGATAAATACACGTCACTTGAGCATTGATATGCGGGAATCCATTCCAATGGAAAGTACAGATTATTGAGAGGAAACGTGACTGGAGTGAGAGAAGACGAGTACGAAAGGTTCATAGTATGATCGTGTTATTCAGGCGAGATGTGTCCATAGGAGCAGGGCAACAGCTGCAGTCAGCAAAACATGGGAGCACATAGAGACGGGGGCTGCGTTGCACAACTCTCCTTCACATGTGCAGTGGGTAAATTTCTTCCCGAGAATTTCACTATCCTTACACTTTCCTGTCACTTCTGCGGCACAGGAACGGGCGACATAACCGTCTGTCGTATCTTTGAGACAGCCATTGACACGACATTCTAAGGTTGGTGTCTTCTCGTCGATTTCATTGCATGGATTACAAAAGTAGCACTTGACAGCTCTCGTCGTGTTCATGACGCAGAGGAGAACTAACGCTGTCAGCAATATGCTCTTCATACTTGCAGGTTATCTGGAACAAGAGAACAACACGCTGTCAGCAATATGCTCTTTATAGAAGCGCGTTATCTGGAACGGGTGTAAATCAAGCCATCAGCAATATGTTCTTTATACTGTCACGTTATCAAGAACAAGAAGGCAACACGCTGTCAGCAATATGCTCTTCATTCGGGCACATTATCTGGATCAGGGAGACGCTGTCAGCTATATGCTCTTCATTCCAGCATGTTATCTGGAACAAGAAGACAATACGCTGTCAGCAAAATGCTCTTCACTCTAGCACGTTATCTGGAACATTGAGACATCAAGCTGTCAGCAGTATGCTTCACATACTTTTTTTTTCTTCAATGAAGACGAAACTCGATACAAAATCATTGTTCCCCAATTGAGGCCATCATACTTTTACTATATTCTATCATATCGAATTGAATTATATTGAGCTATCATAATGTACTATCATATTCAGAATGTCACATCATACGGAACGAGGAGACCAAACTCTGTGGAGAGCATGCTCTCCAGTTTGGCACGTTATCTGGACCAAGGGAACAACACGCTGTCAGCAATGTGCTGTCCAATCTGGCACGTTATCTGGATCAAGGTAACAACACGCTGTCAGCAATATGCTCACCACTCTGGCACGTTATCTGGAACAAGGTAACAACACGCTGAGAGCAATATGCTCACCACTCTTGCACGTTATCTGGAACAAGGTAACAACACGCTGTCAGCAATATGCTCACCAATCTGGCACGTTATCTGGACCAGGGTAACAACACGATGTCAGCGATATGCTCACCACTCTAGCACGTTATCTGGAACAAGGTAACAACACGCTGTGAGCAATATGCTCACCAATCTGGCGCGTTATCTGGACCAAGGGAACAACACGCTGTCAGCAATTTTCTCACCACTCTGGCACGCTATCTGGACCAGGGTAACAACACGATGTCAGCGATATGCTCACCACTCTGGCACGTTATCTGGACCAAGGGAACAACACGCTGTCAGCAATTTTCTCACCACTCTGGCACGTTATCTGGACCAAGGGAACAACACGCTGTCAGCAATTTTCTCACCACTCTGGCACGTTATCTGGACCAAGGGAACAACACGCTGTCAGCAATTTTCTCACCACTCTGGCACGTTATCTGGACCAAGGGAACAACACGCTGTCAGCAATTTTCTCACCACTCTGGCACGTTATCTGGACCAAGGGAACAACACGCTGTCAGCCATTTTCTCACCACTCTGGCACGTTATCTGGAACAAGGTAACAACACGCTGTCAGCAATATGCTCTCCACTCTGGCACGTTATCTGGACCAGGGTAACAACACGATGTCAGCGATATGCTCACCACTCTGGCACGTTATCTGGAACAAGCTAACAACACGCTGTGAGCAATATGCTCACCAATCTGGCGCGTTATCTGGACCAAGGGAACAACACGCTGTCAGCAATTTTCTCACCACTCTGGCACGTTATCTGGACCAAGGGAACAACACGCTCCAAGCAATATGCTCACCACTCTTGCACGTTATCTGGACCAAGGGAACAACACGCTGAGAGCAATCTGCTCACCACTCTGGCACGTTATCTGAACCAAGGGAACAACACGCTGTGAACAAAATGCTCACCACTCTGGCACGTTATCTGGACCAAGGTAACAACACGCTGTGAACAAAATGCTCACCACTCTGGCACGTTATCTGGACCAAGGTAACAACACGCTGTGAGCAATATGCTCACCACTCTGGCACGTTATCTGGACCAAGGGAACAACACGCTCCAAGCAATATGCTCACCACTCTTGCACGTTATCTGGACCAAGGGAACAACACGCTGAGAGCAATCTGCTCACCACTCTGGCACGTTATCTGGACCAAGGTAACAACACGCTGTGAACAAAATGCTCACCACTCTGGCACGTTATCTGGACCAAGGTAACAACACGCTGTGAACAAAATGCTCACCACTCTGGCACGTTATCTGGACCAAGGTAACAACACGCTGTCAGCAATATGCTCACCAATCTGGCGCGTTATCTGGACCAAGGGAACAACACGCTGTGAACAAAATGCTCACCACTCTGGCACGTTATCTGGACCAAGGGAACAACACGCTGTGAGCAATATGCTCACCACTCTGGCACGTTATCTGGACCAAGGGAACAACACGCTGTGAACAAAATGCTCACCACTCTGGCACGTTATCTGGACCAAGGTAACAACACGCTGTGAGCAATATGCTCACCACTCTAGCACGTTATCTGGACCAAGGTAACAACACGCTGTGAGCACTATGCTCACAGCTCTGGCATGTTAACTGGACAAAAATAACAACACGCTTTAAGCAATATGCTCTCCACTCTGGCACGTTATCTAGAACTGGGTGACAACAAGCTTTAAGCAATATGCTCTCCACTCTTGCACATTATCTGGACCAAGAAAACAACACGCTGTGAGCACTATGCTCACAGCTCTGGCATGTTATCTGGACAAAAATAACAACACGCTTTAAGCAATATGCTCTCCACTCTGGCACGCTATCTGGACCAAGGAAACAACACGCTGTATACAAAATGCTCACCACTCTGGCACGTTATCTGGAACTGAGTGACAACACGCTGAGAGCAATATGCTCACCAATCTGGCGCGTTATCTGGACCACGGGAACAACACGCTGTCAGCAATTTTCTCACCACTCTGGCACGATATCTGGACCAAGGGAACAACACGCTGTGAGCAATATGCTCTCCACTCTGGCACGTTATCTGGACCAAGGTAACAACACGCTTTAAGCAATATGCTCACCAATCTGGCAAGTCATCTGGACCAAGGTTACAACACGCTTTGAGCAATATGCTCACCACTCTGGCACGTTATCTGGACCAAGAAAACAACACGCTGTGAGCACTATGCTCACAACTCTGGCAGGTTATCTGGACCAAGGTAACAACACGCTGTGAGCAATATGCTCACAACTCTGGCACGCTATCTGGACCAAGGAAACAACACGCTGTGAACAAAATGCTCATCACTCTGGCACGTTATCTGGAACTGGGTGACAACACGCTGTGAGCAATGTCTCACCACTCTCGCACGCTATGTGGACCAAAGAAACAACACGCTGTGAGCAATATACTCACCACTCTGGCACGTTATATGGACCAAGGTAACAACACGCTGTCAGCAATATGATCACTACTCTGGCACGTTATCTGGACCAAGGGAACAACACGCTGTCAGCAATATGCACACCACTCTGGCACGTTATTTGGACCAAGGGAACAACACGCTGTCAGCAATATGCTCACCACTATGGCACGTTATCTGGACCAAGGTAACAACACGCTGTCAGCAATATGCACACCACTCTGGCACGTTATCTGGACCAAGGGAAAAACACGCTGTCAGCAATATGCTCACCACTATGGCACGTTATCTGGACCAAGGGAACAACACGCTGTCAGCAATATGCTCACCACTATGGCACGTTATCTGGACCAAGGTAACAACACGATGTGAGCAATATGCTCACCAATCTGGCACGTTATCTTGACCAAGGAAACAACACGCTGTCAGCAATATGCTCACCACTCTGGCACGTTATCTGGACCAAGAAATAACACGCTGTGAGCAATATGCTCACAACTCGGGCACGTTATCTGGACCAAGGAAACAACACTCTGTGAAAAAAATGGTCACCAAGCTGATACGTTATCTGGACCGAAGTAACAACATTCTGGTAACATAATGGTCTCCACTCTGGCACGTTATCTGGACCAAGGAAACAACACGCTGTGAGCAATATGCTCACCACTCTGACACGTTATCTAGACCAAAGAAACAACACGCTGTGAGCAATATGCTCACCACTCTAGCACGTTATCTGGACCAAGGTAACAACACGCTGTGAGCAATATGCTCACTACTCTGGCACGTTTACTGGAACAAGGTAACAACACGCTGTGAGCAATATGCTCACCACTCTGGCACGTTATCTGGACCAAGGTAACAACACGCTGTAAACAAAATGCTCACCACTCTGGCACGTTATCTGGACCAAAGAAACAACACGCTGTGAGCAATATGCTCTTCATGCTGGCACGTTATCTGGACCAAGAAAACAACACGCTGTAAACAAAATGCTCACCACTCTGGCACGTTTTCTGGACCAAGGAAACAACACGCTATCAGCAATATTCTCACAACTCTGGCACGTTATCTGGACCAATGGAACAACACGCTGTGAGCAATATACTCACAACTCTGGCACTTCATCTGGACCAGGGAAACAACACGCTGTCAGCAATTTACTCACCACTCTGGCAAGTTATCTGGAACAACGAAACAACACGCTGTCAGCAATATGCTCACTACTCTGGCACGTTATCTGAAACAAGGAAACAATACGCTGTCAGTAATATGCTCACCACTCCGGCACGTTATCTGGACCAAGGAAACAACACGCTGTCAGCAATATGCTCTTTATACTGGCACGTTATCTGAACCAAGGTATATACACGCTATGAACAATATTCTCACCACTCTGGCACGTTATCTGGACCAAGGTAATGACACGCTGTGAGCGATATGCCCACCACTATGGTACGTTATCTGGACCAAGGTAACAACACGCTGTCAGCAATATGCACACAACTCTGGCACGTTATGTGGACCAAGAAAACAACACGCTGTGAACAAAATGCTCACCAATGTGGTACGTTATCTGGAACTGGGTGACAACACGCTGTCAGCAATATGCTCACCACTCTGGCACGTTATCTGGACCAAGGTAACAACACGTCGTCAGCAATGTGCACACCACTCTGGCACGTTATCTGGAACAAGGTAACAACACGCTGTGAGCAATATGCTCACCACTCTGGCATGTTTTCCTGGACCAAGGTAACAACACGCTGTGAGAAATATGATCATAACTCTGGCACGTTATCTGGACCAAGGTAACAACACGCTGTGAGCAAAATGCTCACCACTCTAGCACGTTATCTGGACCAAGTTAACAACACGCTGTGAGCTAAATGCTCACAACTCTGGCACGTTATCTGGACCAAGGAAAGAACACGCTGTCAGCGATGTGCTCACAACTCTGGCACGTTATCTGAACCAAGACAACAACACGCTGTGAACAGAATGCTTACCACTCTGGCACGTTATCTGGAACAAGGTGACAACACGCTGTGAGCAATATGCTCACAACTCTGGCACGTTATCTGGACCAAGAAAACAACTCGCTGTAAACAAAATGCTCACCACTCTGGCACGTTATCCGGACCAAGGAAACATCACGCTGTCAGCAATTTACTCACCACTCTGGCACGTTATCTGGACCAAGGTAAAAACACGCTTTAAGCAATATGCTCACCACTCTGGCACGTTATCTGGACCAAGAGAACAACACGCTGTGAACAAAATGCTCACCATTCTGGCACGTTATCTGGACCAAGGAATCAACACGCTGTAAGCAATATGCTCACCACTCTGGCACGTCATCTGGACCAAGGAAACCACACGTTTCCAGCAATATGCTCACAACTCTGGCACGTTATCTGGATCAAGGAAACAACACGCTGTAAACAAAATGCTCACCACTCTGGCACGTTATCTGGAACATTGAGACATCAAGCTGTCAGCAGTATGCTTCACATACTTTTTTTTCTTCAATGAAAACGAAACTCGATACAAAATCATTGTTCCCCAATTGAGGCTATCATACTTTTACCATATTCTATCATATCGAATTAAATTATATTGAGCTATCATAATATACTATCATATTCAGAATGGCACATCATACGGAACGAGGAGACCAAACTCTGTGGAGAGCATGCTCTCCAGTTTGGCACGTTATCTGGACCAAGGAAACAACACGCTGTCAGCAATATGCTGTCCACTCTGGCACGTTATCTGGATCAAGGTAACAACACGCTGTCAGCAACATGCTCTCCACTCTGACACGTTATCTAGAACTGGGTGACAACAAGCTTTAAGCAATATGCTCTCCACTCTGGCACGTTATCTGGACCAGGGTAACAACACGATGTCAGCGATATGCTCACCACTCTGGCACGATATCTGGACCAAGGAGTCAACACGCTGTTAGCAATATGATCATCACTCTGGCAAGTTATCTGGACTGAGGTAACAACACGCTCCAAGCAATATGCTATTAACTCTGGCACGTTATCTGGACCAAGGTAACAACACGCTGTAAGCAATATGCTCACCACTCTGGCGCGTTATCTGGATCAAGGTAACAACACGCTGTCAGCAATATGCCCACCACTCTGGCACGTTATCCGGACCAAGGTCACAACACGCTGTAAGCAATATGCTCACTTCTCTGGCATGTTATCTGGAACATCATCTCTCATTTGGGAGGCCAAAATTCCCATTCCGTTGTCACTGGAAGGGATCAGTGGTGTCATGTATCATTCGATATGTCATATTTAAAACAATCGAACTTCTCATTGAACTTTCGAAATAATTGTCGAGCACAGGCGCCATGGGGCTCAGAATATGGGCATCGCCCACCCCTCGATAGTGCGGATCACAACATCAAAATCAACATATCTCACAAATTTTCCGTCGGAATGATCTGATTTTGGTTGCAAACGATCTCAAACAGTATCTCTACATGAGAACTTGTTCCCATTTTTTCATCCATCTGAACAGTCCAAAGGGCCACATGGAACCAAGATGTCATTATTTTCCAACCAACCGTTAAGGTTCCGTTAACTTTCACTCCGCTTTCAGAGGCAGGAAACATGAGTATCATACATCAATCGATCAAGCGCACTCATTACAATAATTCCCTCTATGTGACTTCCTAACTTATCATCATGCATGGGCGCCATGACACTTTGAATGTGGGCTTCGCTCACTTTTCATAATCTCAGATCTTAGGATTAAGAGCTGGTTGTACCAAGTGATGTTTAGTGAATTAACTAACTTCAATCATTAGTTATGCTAATTTTGATTGTACCAACCTATGGTTAGCGAATAACGACGTTCAACCAATGATTACCTTAAGTATTGCTTTGGGGTCATATTAACTGTTTAATAATCAGAATTCAAGATTGATGCCTAGATTCTGATCAGCCGTATTTTGAATGTATCTTGATCGCATTTTGAGTAAACAGCAGAGAAAGAAGAGAAATTTCCAGGAGAAAATGAACAATCCATATGAGGTAGTAAAAATTGTTTTCATGATTTAATTAATCGATTTTGAAACCATTCAAATCACCTTCGAACTACTGTTAGGTTATGGCTTGCCCTTCAGACCCAGGTCCTACTCCCATACCAATTTCGTTCAACTTGGGCCCTATGTAATTTCAAGTGTGGAATTGGATTTAGATCTGTTTGATGACTCTGATGAAGATGATGTCGTGTTCACACATTTTGGTGAAGGAGGAAGTCGTCGGATGACTACGAGCTAGGTCAAACAACTTCGATATATGGGGCGACGAAGAATTCAGTATCTGTTTTTGGCTGACTAAACCCACCGTATTACACTCATTAACACTAATTGAAGATGATATCAAGACTGATACAGGCAGGTATGAGGGCATTGCTAGGCCTATATAATATTATATGATTGAGTTTAGGCCTGCGCCTATTGGGCCAATCGCTGGATCACTGAATTATGTAGGCCCACTCAATGGTTTAGGTAAGGTTAGGTTTGTGTTGAACGGGTGAGAATAATTCTATGGCCAGAACTTTATGCCATCATCTAGGCGTATCACTGAATTATGAGGGCGTACTCAATGGTTGAGGTGAGGTTAGGTTTAAGCTGAATGGGTAAGAACAATTCCACGGTTAGAACTTCATGCCTTCATCTATGCCTATCACTGAATTATGAGGGCGTACTCAATGGCTGAGGTGAGGTTAGGTTTGTGCTGAATGGGTGAGAACAATTCCACGGTTAGAACTTCATGCCATCATCTAGGCGTATCACTGAATTATGAGGGCGTACTCAATGGTTGAGGTGAGGTTAGGTTTGTGCTGAATGGGTAAGAACAATTCCACGGTTAGAACTTCATGCCATCATCTAGGCGTATCACTGAATTATGAGGGCGTACTCAATGGTTGAGGTGAGGTTAGGTTTGTGCTGAATGGGTAAGAACAATTCCACGGTTAGAACTCTATGCCATCATCTAGGCGTATCACTGAATTATGAGGGAGTACTCAATGGTTGAGGTGAGGTTAGGTTTGTGCTGAATGGGTAAGAACAATTCTACGGTTAGAACTTTATGCCATCATCTAGGCGTATCACTGAATTATGAGGGCGTACTCAATGGTTGAGGTGAGGTTAGGTTTGTGCTGAATGAGTAAGAACAATTCCACGGTTAGAACTTCATGCCTTTATCTAGGCGTATCACTGAATTATGTAGGCCTACTCAATGGTTTAGGTAAGGTCAGGTTTGTGCTGAATGGGTGAGAACAATTCTACGGTTAGAACTTCATGCCTTTATCTAGGCCTATCACTGAATTATGTAGGCCTACTCAATGGTTTAGGAAAGGTTGGGTTTGTGCTGAATGGGTAAGAACAATTCTACGGTTAGAACTTTATGCATCCATCTAGACCTATCACTGAATCATGTAGGCGTACTCAATGGTTTAGGAAAGGTTGGGTTTGTGCTGAATGGGTGAGAATAATTCTACGGTTAGAACTTCATGCCTTTATCTAGGCCTATCACTGAATTATGTAGGCCTACTCAATGGTTTAGGAAAGGTTGGGTTTGTGCTGAATGGGTAAGAACAATTCTACGGTTAGAACTTTATGCATCCATCTAGACCTATCACTGAATTATGTAGGCCTACTCAATGGTTAAGGTAAGGTTGGGTTTGTGTTGAATGAGTGAGAACATTTCTGCGGTAAGAACTTCATGCCTTCATCTGTGCCTATCACTGAATTATGTAGGCGTACTCAATGGTTTAGGTGAGGTTAGGTTTGTGCTGAATGAGTAAGAACAATTCCACGGTTAGAACTTTATGCCATCTTCTAGGCCTACCGGTATATAATTTTATATAATTGGGACTATTGGACTAGTTGCTAGATCACTGAATTATTCAATGACTCATGTAAGGTTAGGTTTGTGTAATGATGTGAGAATGATTCTGCGGTTATTCGGAATCAATAGCCTAGCCTAACCATAAAAATGTCGAATGAGTTTAATCAGTTTATGGCAAGTGGACCGAAGAAAAAGTTGATTATATTTACGAGTATAGTCATTCTAAAACTTCTAACATAGCTAGTTCATACTGCGGCTTAATTGATGTGGGCCTATTGATTATATTTACGAGTATAGTCATTCTAAAACTTCTAACATAGCTAGTTCATACTGCGGCTTGATTAATGTGGGCCTATTGATCAAATTGATTTCTCTGTATTACAGAAACGATTCGGTTAGGCCTATAAATAAATTGTTGATTGCGCTGCGATTCTACGCACTGAGCAGTATGCTCATTGCATGTGAAGATTTTGGGGGTGTTCATGAGTCGACAGCGTGTCGCATATTACGTAACGTGTCATACACATTGCCAGATTGAGGCCTATAGTAGAAAAGCAGGAATGAGAAAGCCTTCTGGAACACATACATCTCGCATTTTGGGTTACAAGCAGGACACATAACTAATTTCCTTCAGTAAAATGCGCTGTGAACGAATGTGCCGGTGTCCAGGCTGGAAAATGACCCAGGCTCTTGTGGCGGAAGGTCAAAGGTCAAGCGCGCAATTTTGCATAGAAACGTTAATAACTCGGTAGTGATTCGTCCCGATGCCTTACGGTTTTCTCTATTTTGTTGCTTATAATATTTTCTCATAGCGTGATCGAAAAGTCTCACGATATTTTTGACACAATAATTCTTGACGCCATCTTGAAAACGAAATACTGATTCTGATGCGTCGGTAATCTCAGATATTCTGAAAAGTTCATCGATATGCGTGAAATAGTTCAAACAAATATTGTGCACAATTCAGTTGGTGATCGGTGACAGCTCAATTCATACGATTACCACAATATTTACGCATTTCAGAGCCATAAACGTGATCGCGAGTGCGGGAGTTTTATACACATTATAAGCCTGCTGAATGCATAATTGTAAGCCTGGCTACGATGCGCTTCGAGTTTTTGATTTCAATTGATATTAGGTTCATCAAAATTGATGGCATTATTGTATTGATACAATTATAACGGATGCCAATATATATTTGTACTGTATTTGTTATCTATAACCGTTTGGTCGTATCGTCAAGGTATGCCTACATCAGATTGGTGTTTTATTAGTGTCAAAGTGCTGAATCCCATATTGATTGAGAATAATATGAACACGCCTGCAAAAAACCCAGTTTATTCATTCCACATAAATCATGTTCGTCATTTAATGAAATGCCTGAGAAATAATATAATTTAGGAGATGACGATTTATCACGATTTTTGACCAATTTGCATTGAAATTTGAAATTGATCGATGAAGACCCTAGATGAGTGATTGAAATACAAGACTACAAGTTGAATTTGAAGTTAGGAATTGTAACACGTTATCCACGTCATACTTTGATTACATACATTGATGTTGATTCGTGATCTAGTCGACTGGTAGCTCTATGTGAGCCAAGTCCCGCGAGCATCCAGCTCACCCTGTTAAGCTCTTACTCTGACTGTGTGTTGCTATTGTGATACCAGTCCCCACAGTTGCATGCTGGCATGCATCTGAAATCTTGTGATGTATCATCATTTGTTGTATTATTTGTTCGATATACTATGATTACTAATTCGCTGACAAATCATAAATGATGGCTTACTGCCATACTCAATTGTGATGCTATTGCTATTTAAGCCATGAGTTATATTGTGAAGGATGTAAATTGTGTACCGATTTCTCCGAGAGAGGGTGAAAGAAATTAACACCACTACTAATACCACTACTACATGTCATAGTGGGTTTGTTTTGAAGCATACGCACTTCCAAGTGCAATAATGGTTCTTATTTTCTTTGCACTCACATGATATCAGCTCCAACATTTTTCAGGATATGGGATCTTGAATCATGAGGACAGGTTCAAGATGTCCATCTTGCAGAAATCACCCACTGTCTGTTCACATTGGAATTGTAGGAAAGACTTCCGTTGATTTCCACCAAACATACTATCGATATGTAGCTCGTCTGATGTGCTGGATCAGTGCAACTCTTGTAGGAGGGACTTTCACGAAGTCTTTATCTGAAATTCTGAAGAGAGAACACCTGAATTATTCTATAGACTGGGAACTCGTTCGTGGATCGTAAAGTTTGCAAACGGAGGCTTCTGCCCTCGCGATGCCCTCCTGACTAATGGAGTGTCTTGGCAAAATTCGCGAAGGAGAGTTGCATTCTGCTGAAATACGTTTTTTTTCTGATGTGCCTGATCTCATCCAACATTTTTGTGGCAAAGATTTCACTAGTGCTACTAGAAGCACTCAAACGTCAGTGACCCGGCAGTGCACAATGAGCCTCTTGAACCCACAAGAAGTTGCGTATTTTGCATCGTAGATGCATTCATCAACATCGTATATGAAAACTTAAATCTACCTTGCACGCGTGTGATGGCATCTCTGACCTATACGACGATCTTTCTGTGGAAAGTGGTACGAGATAGTATCGAAAGCGTGACAACCAAGGGATCGAAAAGAAATATATCTGATCGAGCTAACAAACTGCCAGACAACCGAAGTAGATGGTTTGGTCTTGTTGACAATAGAAAAAAACCTTCTGACCTTGTGGCTTGGGAGCTATCGGAAGCGAAGCCCCAAGGAAGGTTCACACACCCCAAGATGTCTACATCCTCTTTTCCTCTCTAGAAGAAGCCAACACTCGTATTATACTCTACGCAAGAGACGCAACTTCTTGTGGGTTCAAGAGGCTCATTGTGCACTGCCGGGACACTGACGTTTGAGTGCTTCTAGGAGCACTACTGAAATCTTTGCCACAAGAATGTTGGATGAGATAAGGCACAGCAAAAAAAAAACGTATTTCAGCAGAATGCAACTCGCCTTCGCGAATTTTGACAAGACAACTCCATGAGTCAAGAGGGCATCGCGAGGGCAAAAGCCTCCGTCTGCAAACTTCACGATCCCCGAACGAGTTCCCAGTCTATAGAATAATTCAGGTGTTCTCTCTTCAGAATTTCAGATAAAGACTTCGTGAAAGTCCCTCCTACAAGAGTTGCACTGATCCAGCACATCAGACGAGCTACATATCAATAGTATGTTTGGTGGAAATCAACGGAAGCCTTTCCTACAATTCCACTGTATACAGACAGTGGGTGGTTTCTGCAAGATGGACATCTTGAACCTGTCCTCATGATTCAAGATCCCATATCCTGAAAAATGTTGGAGCTGATATCATGTGAGTGCAAAGAAAATAAGAACCATTATTGCACTTGGCAGTGCGTATGCTTCAAAACAAACCCACCATGACATGTAGTAGTGGTATTAGTAGTGGTGTTCATTTCTTTAACCCTCTCTCGAAGAAATCGGTACACAATTTACATATTTCACAATATAACTGTGACATATCAAAGTATCTAGGCCTATATTTGATATAAATTCTAAATCATGTTTCTAATGTTGTATGCAATTCATTTCGTTCCTACATTTATTTCATATTTCATGTAAACCCAAAAGGTACCCCTAATTTTGATCAGTCAAAGTGTCTGGTATGTACTTCCTGTCGACAAGAGACGAGACACGTAGTCGCTCGAAGATATAGTTAGGCCGATATAACAAGATCCAAGAGCTACGAATGAAGCGTGGAGATACTGTCACTGAGCGGGTGGAATTCGCCAGGGTGGTCAGACTATACACACCCTTGACTTCTAACATAGTCAGAAGGCGATTTCATCATGTAGTGAAATCCACGCAGAAAAAGATATAGAAGCTTCCAAGGATCCACATATAAATAGGCCGGAATTCGTCGAGCCTGATCAGAAATTGCCTGACCATCGTCTATATCAGAAGTCGTCAAGAGCAGAATAGTCTGGTTGGTCGTCAAGAGTGCACGTGGCCCCGGGAGGGTGTACCGTTGTTAATTTCGTCTGGTAACCGAAACAGTGCGGTAAATAAACCAGCGACGACGACGGCGACGACGACGGCGACGACAATGGAGACAACGACGACGACGGCGGCAAAATAGAAGACGCAGGAAACCACGGTACCGCTAATTCATTTTCTATTAAAAGGCCCATTTTTTTTCGTAATATTTTTTAAATGAAAGATTTTTGAGGTCACAATTAATTTCTATTTTTGATATGCTTACTTAGTTAACCGACGGGTTAACTATCCGAGCAAATAACAATTGGATTATTTCTTATCTTTTCGATTTTTTTATTGTAAGCTTGTTTTTTTTGTTTTAAGTAAATTTTGAATTTTAATTTTATTTGAGTTACCACAAGTATTTTGAACTATTTTAATTTCCTGAAAACCTAATTGATAGTTCCTCCCCGACCATCCTAGTCCAACAATTTGTTTACGCTACGAAGTCGTTTTTTTTATCTTCAATTTAGTTTAGGAATTTATTTAAATTCTCATCTCTCCGGGAGTTAGTGGCAGGGGCAACACATGCGGCGCCAGGTAAGCACCTGGGGTGTGTGATAATTTGGCGGCCCAACGCGCAGGCTCGAGTAAAAATTATCATTCGGCGATAATGTTGTGGGCCATCGGATGATTCGTAATTTTATTTGAAATTCAATGTAATTCTACGACTTCCTTGGCATTCCTTGAGATTTTTACCTTGTGGTTAACTTTTTTTTGTGGACCTTTAATTTGTATTTCTTTCATTAATGGCGCTCAACACTTATTTTTTGTGTAGCAAAATACTCATTTAGTTGTAAGATTTTCTTTATTGTAAAATGGCTGAAGTCGGTTTGACAGCGGTAGAGGCGAGTATTTACGGTTTCTTATCAGGACTATTCGCAAAGTTGGAGAATAAAATTGACGGTTTGTGTGAAAACCTCGATCATATAGATGGAAGTTTTAAAAGTAAAATTGACGATTTTAGTTGAAAACTAGATAATATAGATGGAAGTTTCGATCGAATGTTCGACAGTGTAGCAAGTTTCGATGCTAGTATTAGCGCCTTGGATAGTGGTATTGAAGTCGAGGTTAATTTTGAAGAAGACATTCAGAAAGATTTAGTGAGTTTTGAATCTGGCGTTTTAGTTGAAAATCTGGTTGATTGTTCTGATATTGGTGAGAAGGAAGATGATTTGATCGATTTTAGTGATTATAACGAAACAATGAAGGAACTAGAGGATTTTTTGGGTTCAGGAATTATTGAGAAGGAAGATTTTGATTTTAGCGAGTGTCACTCGAAAGTGAAGGGAATGGAGGAATTTTTCCCCGAGATTAATTTTGATGAGAATTTCAGCTATATTGATTGTTTTTCTAGCATTGAATTTGTTACTACGCCTAGTGAGGGTTTGCAGTGTGTTGAGAGGGAGGACTGTTATTTAGAGTGTAAGTTTGATCGAGTAATTTTCAATAAGCGTTTGTTTTCTAGTATGATGTTTGGTGTAGAAGCAGGTAGTGCATATTCTGCGTGTAGTTTAGTAGCATTGTTGTGTGAAGAGCGGCGACGCGTGGACGGTCGGCCGAGCGAGGTGCCATGTGAAGAGACATGCGCAGAGCGTAGGGTAGGAGTGGGATAGAGATAGTTGATTGCAGTTCGGGTTGAGCAGGTAGTTTCTCCGTTCACAATTTATGACTTCAGGATTTTTAATTTTCTTGAATGATGTAGGAGAAACTTATCTGTTACCAATATATATTCTACCCTTAGATTATATGAGATTATTTTAGAAATAGGAATAGTTATTGGAGTAGGAAAGGTTGATTTCGATATTAAAATGCATTTGATTGTCCTAATTATTAACAAATAGTATTATTGATGAATGTTCAGGTGATTATTTCAGTCAACAATGGTAGTGGAGTTAATCGTATTCTGAAACTTGTTTTATCGTTTATTATGAAGTTAAATGGGAGTTGATTATTCTTGGATTTTTCTTTAATTGGTAATGGAAGTACAGGAATTGTAGTGACATGTAAGCGGATAAGAGGATAACTGAACATTTTATTTTATTCAAGGTTGGTGATTTTCATTATGAAGTTTAGTATTTCAATCGTTTGGATTAGTTCATGACTTTTAAGGCGATGTGAAGAGAATTTTGAGTTGAAATCGAAGAATTGAAGGAATTTGAGATTGTCAGGCTTTGATTGAAGAATTTGAGATTGTAAGATGGAGTTTGATGAATTCTAGGTTTTAAGATGGAAGTTCGAAGAATATTTGAGTTTTAAGGAGATGTTGGATGAAGTTGAGATTGTGAGAAGAGATTGATGAATCCTATGTTTTAATGTGAAGTTTGAGGAATCTGAGTTAAGACGTTCGGTCGATTAAAGAATTGGAGATTTTAAGGTGGAAGTTTGAAGAATTTTAGGTTTTAAGGTGACTATTGAGAAAGCTTCAGGTGAAATCGGAGTTTGAAGAGATGTTGAGAATCAATTTTAAGGCAAAGTGAAAGTTCGAAGAAGAAGATAAGAATTTTAAATGTCAAGAAACGAGTTTAGAGAATGGGTGAGGCGAGTTAGAGAATGGGTGAGGCAGACCCAAGTTTATTATTTGATTTTGTTATCAAGAAGGAATGGATATGGAATGAAGTTACCAACAATTATAATCACTATTTTTATATTTTTTTCAAGTCAGTACCTCTTGCTCATGTTTTACCTGTAATGTTATGGAGCGATGAAGCGTTGTTTGAGTTTTGAGTTTCAATCAAGTATTATTGCGGCAGTTTCGCATATTTTGAGTAGTGAAGTTTGAATTTAGACGATTGTGCAGTTTCATGTGGAGATGTTGGTTTGAGGAAATGTTGGAATGGTTTTAATCATCACCTTTTACATTTTGATAGTTTGTTTTGTTTCGTTAATTTTGATAATTTTGATTTTGAGGCAGTTTGATCCCATTATTAGGACATTTTCTTAGCTATTTTGATTTGTATTCAACCTTGACCTCTGTCATATCTTTTCACTTATTGTCAGTATCTGTTAGTGTTTGTAGTGAGTTAGAGGATTTGTTTAGCCTTAAGTTTGTTCGTTCAATAGATGTGGTATTACCGGCGGTATATGGAGATGAATGGGACGTCGCACTTAAATGACTTCATCTAGCCATTATATGTCATTTTTATTGTAATTAAAGTGTTCTCAGTTTAATTTCGCCACTTTAATTGGTGAGGCAATTGTGACATATCAAAGTATCTAGGCCTATATTTGATATAAATTCTAAATCATGTTTCTAATGTTGTATGCAATTCATTTCGTTCCTACATTTATTTCATATTTCATGTAAACCCAAAAGGTACCCCTAATTTTGATCAGTCGAAGTGTCTGGTATGTACTTCCTGTCGACAAGAGACGAGACACGTAGTCGCTCGAAGATATAGTTAGGCCGATATAACAAGATCCAAGAGCTACGAATGAAGCATGGAGATACTGTCACTGAGCGGGTGGAATTCGCCAGGGTGGTCAGACTATACACACCCTTGACTTCTAACATCGTCAGAGAGCGATTTCATCATGTAGTGAAATCCACGCAGAAAAAGATCTAGAAGCTTCCAAGGATCCACATATAAATAGGCCGAAATTCGTCGAGCCTGATCAGAAACTGCCTGACCATCGTCTATATCAGAAGTCGTCAAGAGCAGAATAGTCTGGTTGGTCGTCAAGAGTGCACGTGGCCCCGGGAGGGTGTACCGTTGTTGATTTCGTCTGGTAACCGAAACAGTGCGGTAAATAAACCAGCGACGACGACGGCGACGACAATGAAGACAACGACGACGACGGCGGCAAAATAGAAGACGCAGGAAACCACGGTAGCGCTAATTCATTTTCTATTAAAAGGCCTATTTTTTTGTAATATTTTTTAAATGAAAGATTTTTGAGGTCACAATTAATTTCTATTTTTGATATGCTTGCTTAGTTAACCGACGGGTTAACTATCCAAGCAAATAACAATTGAATTATTTTTCATCTTTTCGATCTTTTTATTGTAAGCTTGTTTTTTTTGTTTCAAGTGAATTTTGAATTTCAATTTTATTTGAGTTACCACAAGTATTTTGAACTATTTAAATTTCCTAAAAACCTAATTGATAGTTCCTCCCCGACCTTCCTAGTCCAACAATTTGTTTCCGCTAGGAAGTCGTTTTTTTTATCTTCAATTTAGTTTAAGAATTTATTTAAATTCTCATCTCTCCGGGAGTTAGTGGCAGGGGCAACACATGCGGCGCCAGGGGTGTGTGATATAACTTATGGCTTAAATAGCATCACAATTGAGTATGGCAGTAAGCCATCATTTATGATTTGTCAGCGAATTAGTAATCATAGTATATCGAACAAATAATACAACAAATGATGATACATCACAAGATTTCAGATGCATGCCAGCATGCAACTGTGGGGACTGGTATCACAATAGCAACACACAGAGTAAGAGCTTAACAGGGTGAGCTGGATGCTCGCGGGACTTGGCTCACATAGAGCTACCAGTCGACTAGATCACGAATCAACATCAATGTATGTAATCAAAGTATGACGTAGATAACGTGTTACAATTCCTAACTTCAAATTCAACTTGTAGTCTTGTATTTTAATCACTCATGTAGGGTCTTCATCGATCAATTTCAAATTTCAATGCAAATTGGTCAAAAATCGTGATGAATCGTCATCTCCTAAATTATATTATTTCTCAGGCATTTCATTAGATGACGAACATGATTTATGTGGAATGAATAAACTGAGTTTTCTGCAGGCGTGTTCATATTATTCTCAATCAATATGGGATTCAGCACTTTGACACTAATAAAACACCAATCTGATGTAGGCATACCTTGACGATACGACCAAACGGTTATAGATAACAAATACAGTACAAATATATATTGGCATCCGTTATAATTGTATCAATACAATAATGCCATCAATTTTGATGAACCTAATATCAATTGAAATCAAAAACTCGAAGCGCATCGTAGCCAGGCTTACAATTATGCATTCAGCAGGCTTATAATGTGTATAAAACTCCCGCACTCGCGATCACGTTTATGGCTCTGAAATGCGTAAATACTGTGATAATCGTATGAATTGAGCTGTCACCGATCACCAACTGAATTGTGCACAATATTTGTTTGAACTATTTCACGCATATCGATGAACTTTTCAGAATATCTGAGGTAAACGACGCATCAGAATCAGTATTTCGTTTTCAAGATGGCGTCAAGAATTATTGTGTCAAAAATATGGTGAAACTTTCTGATCACACTATGAGAAAATATTATAAGCAACAATATAGAGACAACCGTAAGGCATTGGGACGAATCACTACCGAGTTATCAACGTTTCAATGCAAAATTGCGCGCTTGACCTTTGACCCTCCGTCACAAGAGCCTGGGTCATTTGCCAGCCTGGACTCCAGCATATTCGTTTTCAGCGCATTTTACTGAAGAGAATTTGGTATGTGTCCTGCTTTTAACCCAAAATGCGAGATGCAAGGAATATCATTTTGGTGCTTCTCTACTACTACTTATATTCGATTTCCAAATTCTCTCGAAGAATTCTAAGAATTGAAGGAAGGATTTCACGCAGCAGCTCATTTTCCTAATGTTAAAAAATAATAATAATAATGTTCGTTCATTTAGCGGCACTGCGCTATTCAATAGTACATTACATGCATTACATTACATTGTTGCTGCGATAGATTGTACTCATATCAAAATACAGTCTCAAGGTATGCTTGGTTTTCCACCACGATAATCCATACTTTGTGAAACCGTAGAGTACCCGCGATCTATTTATGAGTTATTATTTACTCAATGAAACAGTCCACACTCACTGACAGTGATCGTACAAGTGTCCTAGAATAAATCGATCGATAATCAATTAATACTATTGATAACAGATACCAGTATTAGTAATAGCAGTCTGCACCTTCAGTCTGGAGTTTGAATAATTATAATCAAGTCCAATTATTTCTTACATAGGCCTATTCTATATTATAAAAGATGAATTAGTTCATTCCTTGCATTATTTCATTCATCCTCTCTTCTAACATCTTCCTACATTTTCTATTTGTTTATATTGGTGGAAATCAGGCTGAAACTTTCCGAAACCGGAAGGTTTTTTCTCATTAAATGTACAAACTCTTTGCGTAAATCTCCGTATAATGGATATTGTCGCAAGGTGGCCTGGCTCGGCGCCCGACAGGACCATATTTCATAATTCCACTGTAAAGGCCCGGGTCGAAATGGGCGATGGCCTAATACCAGGGAACTCAGGTTACACCTCATCACCTGATCTAATCACACCGTTGAGAAATCCGGTTACATGTGAAGAAACCCTATTCAATGAATCGCAAATAAGGACCCGTACAATTGTCGAACGGCAATATGGAGTTTGGAAGAGACCACTGAAAATAGAGTATATAAATAGAGGAATAGGAATAATAGAAATAAAGTGATGATGGAAATAGAAATAATTATAAATGGAGTCATATAAATAGAGTTACCACCCACTTCAATTCTGTCCAACCAACGCATCGCAAACTCCCACCAAAGAGACGGGTAGTTGTATCTTCGCTGGCCATAACACATAAACCTACCCAATTGACTACTTGTATGCACGCGGAACTCCAAGTTGAATAGACATTACAAACCCTCGTCAGAGAGAGAGAGGCAATTGCGTATTAAATCCTGCTTCGTTCCCCCCCCCCCCCCCTTCACCCCTCCATATTCGCTTTGTTGTGGTGAGACGTCCGATGTTCGAGAATGCACTACCTTCCCCGAAAGGAACAATGGAAGATGAATGACCATTATAGTAATTAATTAAAATAATGTTTTCTATCAGCTAGAGTCGGTTGTATCGACTGATAACAAGTGAATTTATTTATTTACTCAATTTCCATCCAGAGATGACGTTACATTCTCAGAATTTCAAGAGGAAATAATGATTTATAATGTCACGTATATGGATAGTCTAAGAATACATTCGTCACATGCGATAATAAAAGTGAACTAATTGGTAAAATAATAATAATGATGGCAAAATAATTTTTTTCATGCAGGGATAGAGACCGTAACCGCAACCGTTAAAGACCCGTATTTTTGGGGGCAACCGTAACCACAACCCTTATTATTTGTATGGTACAACCATAACCATAACCACAATCGTTATTATTTAAGGGCCCAACCGTAACCACAACCGATAACCTTCATGCTGAGGTGATGAGACCCGTAACCACAACCTGCAACCTTTGAGATATCTGTTATTCGGGTCTCAAAAAGGGCTTGAGACGGTTGTTTCAACCAGACACTAATCCAAGGAGAGGAAAATATAGCTTGTATTTTGTCAATTGTCATTCAATTTCCAGCACTCCAAACGTAAACTCTACTATGTTATGGTTTTGGGGCCAAGCTCTATGAGAGGGAGGAGCGGTAGTTGAGTTTCAGTAAACTAAAATCACCCTTTCAAGATTGTTGTACAGAAAGTTGTAACAAAGATTGGTACAAGTCAAAGGAATGCCGATGCCTAATTTGTGGGATTCCTCATAATTTGCTAGTAACAGCTTATCGAACGGAAAGCAGTGATTTTAAACAAGTTTGGGCGTGCTGGAATTATTATTTACAATCATGAATTTTGAAACAGATCTCATATTTTGGGGATTACTAAATAGTATTTGAGCCAACTGTTGACAAATATTCAACACGAGCTTAAATATCAATCTCATAACCGGGGCCTCAATGCAAATTATTTCATGATCATAACCATAACCGCCCGTGACCTTTATAGAATCTGCTTCATAACCGTAACCATAAGTGGGACCTTTATGAAATTTACTTCATAACCGTAACCTGGACCTTTATAAAATTCGGTTCACAACCGTGACCACAGCCGGGACCTTTATAAAATTCAGTTTGTAACCGCAACCGGGACCTTTATGAATGAGGGTCTCAGTCCCTGTTTGCATGTCATTTCTATATTTTTCTGAACTTGGGAAGGAGTGATAATTTGGATATTTTCGTTTGTGTTTCGAATCTATAATGTAGG